>CAMXCT020002110.1:42841-115136 GCA_947184155.2 Cladocopium goreaui | reverse complement strand
CATGATCTCTTGATTTCTTTTGACCATGGACACATGGAAAACAAACAAGAGCGACCCAATTCGGCAGTCCTCAGCTCTCCTCGAAGGTTCCCCTGCACTGCCACCTTCTCGCTGATCAAGTGCGGGCAGATCACAAAGGCTGCTGCTCGGTCTGGGATCCGGGAGAGTGCAAGCTGCAGTAGCTCCAAGGTTTCATTCAAGTCGGTGTTGGACAGTCGACCAAACTTTGTGAAGTCGAGCCACACCAAAAGCCCAGCAAATTTGTCCAACTTGCTCACGGAGTTCACGAACTGACAGGGTTCCAGGGCGGGCACATAGCAATTCAAAGCACCATCACCATCATGATCATCACCATCACCAAAAAATCAGAATCATCTCCATCAAGTTCCAGCAGCACCAAGGTTCGCGCGCCGCGGGGGGGTTCCACGGACACCCCCAACGGCGCGCGAACCCAACCATGGTAATCATCATATCATCATCATATCATCATCATATCATCATCATCATCATCATCATCACCATCATCATCATCATCATCATCTTCATCATCTTGAACTTGGTTTGAATTTGATTATGGGGAAGATACAATCAGAGAACAGATGATGGTTTAGTATTTGGGAAGCCTTGCCTCATCGGTCGCTGCTTCCAACTCACCAAGTCGTCCAGCGACATGCTTCATGTTCAGCGACATAAACCTCCGAATGAAGTTGGCCCCAATGGTGTTCTGCTGTTTCAAATGGGTTACCTTCTGGATCCTCACAGCCTTCTCATGGTTGACCATGGATTTGTAAAGCATCCCCAGCTGGGCACAGTCCCTGGTCAGCTTCAAGACATCCTGGCGAAATGCTGATTCCCTGGCATCTTTGTCCAACTTGCTGATTTCATCATCCACGGCTTGAAAGCTGACTTCGGGTGGAGGGGCCTTTTTGCAAACGTTCTCGGTCCACATTTGCAAGCAGTGGGGTTGGAAGTTGGAATCCTTCAGTGTCAGAAGCTCTTGCAGCTCATTGTTGTAGTCCCTACAGGGTGAAGTTTGGAAAAAAAAACACGTGTTTTTTTTGGGACAGACCTCAAGGCATAAATTCCGCAAATAAATTGTTTTTGTCAAACGGAACATGCCAGAGGCACCCATCCACAGCTCTCTTGGCAACCTTGTCGGTGGTGCCAGGCTCGAAGATCCCTTCACCATTGTGATCAGCTGCCAGGCTCATTTCGTGGAGTATGTGTTGCATGACACACATTCTCTCCTGAACGATGAGGCAATCACCAGATCCCCTTATTGGTTCTGACTGGTGTTCCTTCAATAGGCGATTGGAATATATTATACTGTAAAGGCTAGGAAAGCATCATCATCTTGAAATGACAGCACTTAGCTATGTTATAACTTCTTAAAACTTGAACCCCGCAACCTTTTTTTGAGTGGGAGAAGTTTTGGCATTAGCACATGTTCACAGCTAGTCCACTTGGAAAGTAGCAAAACACTAGCACTCACAGAAAATCAAGGATCACATTCACTGATCCAATCTGCAATCGACAGCCTGACGCTTGCAGCACGACCACCTCTGCGAACAGCCCGATCATGCAAAAACAGCACTCTTCGCATGAAAAGCACCTAGCCGGGGTATCAGCTGCAAAAAATAAAGAAACTCGCTATGAACCACTTGCTTTTGAACTCAATTAAAACTTTTGAATGTTGCGGGACATCCCGCCTGCTTTGCTTCCGTGACACTGAGAATTTGATGCCAAACTGCATTGCACCCACTGCTTGGAGCAGCTCCCACAAGCCATTGGGCATTGCTCAATGTGGCACTGCAGAAAGCTGCCAGGGTTTAAGGAATGAACGGCATCAAATACCTATAGCAGGGATTGTCATCCACCAGTTAGTTTGTAGGTTTTTTACATTAAAAAACGTAATAAGCAGTCTTCAGCAACAAAGGGGTGGCCATCTCTGGTATACTTTGCATCCTTATACCCTACACCATGGCACATCTCAGTGTAAGCTCAATGAAGCTATCCATATTTACATGATTACCATTGGCTTAGTCCTTCGTGCTACGGCATTTTCAATCTTTTGGGCCTTTTGACATGTCATGGTTTTTGGCTGATGAAAACACCCGTTGCCTGAGTCACTGAATCGGTGCTTGTGCAGGTGCTTCTCAATCATCTTCCAGGCCAGTTCGCAGACTCCAACCTGGCTGGGAGGATGATGGAAGGAATTGGCTTTGCTGATTTGCTCGGAAGTGGTGTTAAGAATTGGATTCACCCTGCCCCAAACTGCTACTGTACATGAACATGGGAACTCAATGGCCTTGAACCCATACATTTGGGACGCTGTGCCATCATCGATCTGCAGTCGCTGGGCAAAGTTGGCTGCCCCATAGCTGTTGAATTCACCCACTGCCATCATCCAAGCACTTCTCAGATCAAGGTCAGGGTCCTCCAAGTATCAGTTGCAGTTTTGTATAGTTTTGTCGAAATTTATCTTTAACATATCTTTACCCCTGCAGTGCCCAGTGTTAAATGGAAGACATCAGTGGTAGCAAAACTCAGTGAAAACAAGCCCTATGCCCCAATGTGATAAGCTGATGTTTGGGGTACTGTGCTAGGTGTCCCCTCCTCCAACGTCAGTTCTGTGGCCCTGTGTGTAAAGATGAGGCATTTCTGTAGCAGGTTCATCTTTTGCTTCTCGGATTGCTGCTCTGTCACCTGAATTCGACGATAGTTGATCACCGCAGCTGGGCATGCAGGCATGAGGACGTACTGCACCACCTTGACGCTCATCAAGAACCTGCAGGACTCTGGGGACATTCAGAAACCATGGTGATTGGGGCTACTGAAGTCGATTGGTTTGATTCAAAAAAAATGATAGAAAACAAAGGTGACGGTCTTGATCTTATACAAAGACGACGTTTCTGATCTCATACAAAGGCGACGGTTTCGACCAAACCATCACCTTGTGGAAGTTGGAAAAGTGACGGTTTTTAGTTTTATCAGCTCTAAATTTGCCAGGTGGTTTGTGGGGGGGCCCAACTAGGTTCTCCAGGGATGTCACAGGAAATTTCCCAGGAGAGTCAGTTGCGTCACCTTTTGTGCCTCCAAATTGAACATCAACATAAGGCGACGGTCCCAGTGGAACCATCACCTTTACATGGTCCTTTTACTGATGTTCTGACATGTTCCCCATCCCTCAAGATGGGTTGCGGGACATACATGGGAGGCTAAATGGCTATAGTTTCTTGAAAAGTAACCATATGTAAGCAATTTGCACCCCAAATCACCCAAACTACATCACCCAAGCTACCCTGGCCACTGGTACTTGAGGGTCTTGAAGGCGACGGTCCCACCCATACCGTCACCTTCTGAGGATGGCTTAATAAGATGCTACAAAGGCGACCCAACTCATACATGTAACCTACATGCAACCTACATGTAACCTACATGCAACCTACATGTAACCTATATGTAACCTACATGCAACCTACATGCAACCTACATGTAACCTACATGCAACCTACATGTAACCTACATGCAACTTACATGCAACCTACATGTAACCTACATGCAACCTACATGTAACCTACATGCAACCTACATGTAACCTACATGCAACTTACATGCAACCTACATGTAACCTACATGCAACCTACATGTAGCCTATATGTAACCTACATGCAACCTACATGTAGCCTATATGTAACCTACATGCAACCTTTTGAAAAACTCACCTGCCTCTTGAAGTCTTTCAGCTCTGGGTCCTCCATGTCTCGCATTTTGCAGTAGGTGTAGCAAATCCCGAACAGGATCACGGTAGCCCTTCCTACTCCTTTCGTTGGAACCAGTGAGGCAGGTTTCATTTCAAGGCCTAGTACGTTCTCCAAGGGTCTGACCTCGATTGGGGCACGGTGGGCTTCATAGCCCAGACACCACACATCCCCAGCTGTTCGCAGCCAGTCAGTCAGAAGGGGCCAGCCCTCGCTCGGCTTGTCCACTTCCAGGAGCAAGCAGCTAGCAGCCAGGGCCTGCATGTCCGCCTGATCCTTAGCTGAAAGATGCAACAGGGTGGCATGCACTGATACTTGATATTAAATAGTTTTTGGGAAATGCGGGGCGCTTGAAAATGGAATATAGCTGGGAGAAAAAAATTGGTTTGTTTTAGTTTGATGCTGGGGGTATTTGAATTAATTACCAATTTTCCCGGTGGCTTCCCCCTCTAACGAATTCCCCCAAAGAAAGAGAGGGTCGGGGGGTCTGTGTTTGGGTGTTTTTGGGCAATGGCAAGCCACGAAGAAAACTACCAACAAATTAATTTCTAGGAGCTGGCATCAAGCGAGTGCCAATGTCAGAGCAGTAGGGATCTTCCAGTATGCTGTCCAACCAGCAAGACAAAGGGGCAGCCATGGAGCCATCCCCCCAATTCTCCTCAAGCCATTGGACTGGATGCTCATCCTTCTCCAAGTCAAAGGACCTGGGTACACGATTTTTTGTTGCTTTTTGGGTGATGGAAGGTTTCAGTCTTGCCGGTGTGGCATTTCCCATCATGTATCTATGCATGGACGATATAACTTATATAACTTTGATTAACTGTGATGAACCTCAACATCTTCTTAGTTCCTGACTCTGCAGCTTGCATGATCTTCTTGCACCATGGACGTGACAACTTCTGAGCCTTTCCTCCATTTTTGAGGGCATCAGAGGGAGATCGCTTTGGCATGTTTGCCAGGGCCCACGAAAAACTGGAGCCCCCAAAAGCTATCCGGAGTGTGCAGCTATGCACAAGCATCCAATCGCAAAATTCTGAACTCAGGCAACAGAGCTAATGGTCAAGGTCATGGAGAGAAGCTGTTTGAATCTCAGCGCTGGCATCCACATGAATATGTTCAGCTGGTTGGACCCAACTCAACATAACATATTCATTTCCCACTCGGTCTAGTTGTAATTTTTCACCTCCAGCAGCACCTCAATGCTATGCCATTCCACGGCCACGCACATGTCATCGTGGCATGAATTTCAAATGACAAACCATAAAAGTGGTTGCCCTAATTCAAGCAATTAGGAGGTCCTAGGCTCCAACCCCAGAACGCATGCCAAAATGGCACACCCAACACAGGGTAAGCTCATTGCATTGCCAGCCATTTTGATGAGGCTCCGATCCTTCACCGAGTCGACCACTAGGCGAGGTGCGCCAGCTTTCTTGGCCTGACCCTCTGTGGTGGGAATGCAATGGCTGTTCAGCATCTCCAGTGGCGAAAGAAATCTGTGAAAGTCCTGCGGTGGCGGTCAAGATGCATTACTAAGGGGTACTTGAAGGTAATTGATGCTGTACAATGCCTTTGCAAGCAAATGGTTAAGTTGATTTTGTATTGGCACTGTTGAGTTTCATCAGTTTCAAGAAACAAAACCCAAAACACCTTGTGGTAAAGTTTTCCACTATTGGTGGTGAGAGTGGGCAAGGCCCCATCTGTCGTTTCTCCACGCCCACGATCGTTGCGAGCCATCTGGGCAAGGTCTGGAATTTTGTAGCGTAGACCCTGGTAGTCAGCCAGATTGGCTGCCTGACAGTGACATCAACTAAATGTGGCTTCACATCAATTAAAGACATAATATACACCTTGCTTGCTCCAATATAAAATCATGGGGGTCAGGGTCCCCTAGGTGATGTTCCCACCGGTGTTTAATATTTTTTGGAAGGGACGGGAAACCAATGGAAAATAAAGGACAACCCATGGAATATTAAGGAAAAGAAAGCTACCAGAACATGAAGGAAGACCATTAGAAAATGAAGGAGACTGAAATAAATATGGGAAAATTAGGCAAAAAATGGAAAATGAAGGGAAACAAATGGAACACGAAGGAAACCCGAGAAAACAATGCTTTTGGCTGGGTTGTGCTTCATCTCACCTTGATACCCAGGAGTCTTAACAGAAGATCATGAAGATCTGAATAGTGGTCAAACTAATGGAAAATGACAGAAAACCAATGGAAATTTAAGAAAACTTAAGGAAAACCATGGGAAAATGAAGAAACCCAAGGGAAAATAAAGGGGAGCACATCGAAAAGGAAGGAATCTTAACAGAAGATCGTGAAGATCTGAGATTGGTCAAACTAATGGAACATGACACAAAACCATGGAGAACAGAGAAAACCAATGGGCTGAAAACCATTTGCACAATGAAAGTGAAAGAAAACCATGAAAAAAGGAAAGAAAAACTATTGGAAAAAGAAAGGAACTATTGGAAAATGAAGCGGAAAAAACCATTAGAAAATGAAGGAAAACCAATGGAAAATGAAGCACAATGAATGGAACATGAAGGAAAACTCATGGAAAATAAGGAAGAAAGATTACTGGGACAACATTGGGCACCTGGGATTCTATTTCTGTTCTCCTTTTTAAATACTGGAAGATAAAGCTCCCTGACAGTTCTGGAACTCAACCGGGGGTATGGGTTTAGATTTTTTGTCCACTCCACATGGCTGGGTACTATGGGTTGTATTCAACAAGTATTTTGGCTTGGGGTATCTGACCCCTCTGCGGGACATTCCAGAGGTTTACATGGGTATACTCAGTGATCGGTTCACCTGTGAAAGCGGTGGAAGCTATGTCCGTCAGTTTTTGTTCATCCCATTCAATGCATAAAGCTTCTCATTTTGGAACTGGGTGATTCTGGATGGCTCCTCAACATGTTGATTTTTTTTGGAACAACCACACTAGGCACCATCCAAAGAAGTGTCTCTTGCAATTGAACATGATGGTTTGGGCTGTGCTTGCAGCCAGGTGTCTTCTGAGCGAGTCAATTTGCTGCGAGGGAGATCCATCCACCAGTAGTGTGAGGCTCCAAGCTCTACCTGGGATGTGATGGAATCCATGAACTCCTGAAGGGAAAATCCTTTGGCCCACTGCAGCTTTGATTTTCTCCATGCCAAGTAGTAGATCCTAGCCCTCGCTGCTGGCAATCCCAGAATACGAGGGTCAATTTTCATCGATTTCATATCAAAGCCCGCAGGAAGCCTGGACTTCACCACATCCTCCGAGTACTCTGGTACATTCTCCACGACCTGAATATCCATCCCCGGGGAAACATTTTCATACAATGCCTCGTGTGTTTGGAACTGCGCCGCGTCTGTTCGCAGGCGCTTTCCCATCATGCTGAAGCTCACGCATGGAGGTCCTGAGCTACAATCTCAGTCGATTACAACCCTGATTTCAACAACTGCAATGTTTTGGTGATGTTGCATAATGAATCCTCTGTAGCTGGTAGCGGTAGCATCTATTTTTAAGCTGAGGCTGTGTCCAGAAACATTCACAGCAAGTCCTTGGCAAGTGAAACACTGAACACTGAAACATGAGTTCAACATAGCTCACCTGTGTTGCCATCCAAGCTAATCACAAGTTTTGCATGTTTTCAACACCAAACATCAGCAGAGCCAAGAGTCGATCATGCTCTTTTGCTGGCATCAACGGACACAGCTTGTTGTGGGAAACGCAGTAGGCTTTCTTGTCCGCTCTGTTGGTGTGCAAGATGTCAGCAAAAATGCAGTGGGTGCCACCGTCTCCAACAAAAGTTGAATGGAGCACAGATCTGCACTCCAGATCAATCTCGCAACTTGAGGCCAGCACCACCTTGGGCCTGAGATCCACTGCTGAGGCCTCCTGGTGTCGGTGGAGGAAAACACACGCCGCTGTTTGTAGAGACAGTGCTGCCTCAGGGCAGGGCAAGGGACCAAGTGTATGGATTGACTCATATGCTCATATGCTCATATGGTAGTGTTGAAAGGATGGTCAAGCCATTGCATTTAAAAACTCAGAGGGTCTGATTGCAATCAAAACTGCATGGATTGTGATAAAACATGTGAAGTAAGGGCAGCACCATCTCAGCACATCCAACCCCAGAGAAGCATGTTGACAACTGCCACTTCCAGGAATGTAGCTTCGTGCACACAAACTTGGTACCATATTTGAGAGACGCTTTCCGGAGAAACAGTGATGCCCAAGCGAATGTCCCCTTGAAGGTCGTAAAGTTTCTGGGATGGTCACTGGAAGCTGCAGGGATGTTGGTCTTTGGGAAGTATCGCCTCTGGCCAAGGCAAACGAATAATGGTCCATGTTAATCATGTTACACATATAGTAGCACCATAATCACTAGTGCACCATGTGTTCATGATGATTTGATTGCTGTTTTGTCAAGAGAGAGTCATGCCTCTTCTTCTCAATGTTTTTCTTCACTTTCTTCTTGTCCCTGAGACACCTGCAAGATTGGTGAGCTGCTTTATTTGACAACTGAATGTCACAGCTTGGAACCCCTTCAGTAAAGTCATGACAACCAATGACAGCTAGTTTGATCACTGTGACGCCTGGAGGTCTTCTTGCTCTGCTTCGAGCCGTGGGCCCCAAGTTTCCGAACAGCTTCTTTCAAGCTTAGCATTTTCATTTGAAACTGAATTGAACCATGCTGGCGGCAATCAAGTCTTTGTGCATTGACATTGTAGCCAAGCTGACTAGTCGAGACAATCAGAACTTCCTGGTCAGAGTGGAAGGGCTCACACTATACAGACTTTTTCATCTTTTTCATCTTTGTCTATGCTGTTTCTTTGCACGTCTCATAAGACTTGTGTTGGTCAAACAACACTTCTGAAAGGAATGAATTGCATTTGGCAACAAATATATGTACAAAGACAAGCTTACTGCGGTTCTGCATCATCTCTGCCCGAGGAATTCCTTCGCCAGCCCTCTGCCTGAATGATTGTCAGGCTTGGTGCAGATGTTTGTACCCAAAGAAATCCATGTGGGTATGGGTGAGCACTTTCAACCCATAGAAGTTAGTTTAAAGTTTAAAGTAATTCTTCTGTCTACCGACGCCCATTTGAAGATGAAGCATGTTCAGTGTCTCAAGAAAAGTATTGAATGAAAGATGTTGCAAGCAAAAAATCAGAAAGTGCCTCTGAGGCAGAAATCAACCTTGATGTACCGCTGCCAGCCTGTAAACAGCACCCATATGAAGATAAGAGCAGTACATCATCATACATCATCATTGGCTCAAATAAATCACATCAAAGTGAAGGGGCCTCTGCCGAAGGAAGTGCAGCTGAATGCCACGAAGCCTGAACAAAGACAAACAGCGCAAATCCAAGTATTCATGAAAGAAACGCTATTGGTCAGGGACTCCCTGATGCAACCCTAAACTAACATTATGTGAGGGCACCTCCACAAAGCGAAATGCTGATGCACGGCGAAGTGCTGCTGGACGCCGGGAAACCTGTTGCTTATGACAAACTGTCATGGAATTTGGATGGAATGCCAAAACTTGCCAACATGAGCTTGGGAGACGACAGCACCCCAAACATGGAACAGCCCATGGTCTCTGCCAATTACCCCCTTTCCATTGGAATGGGTTTAAAACTTGTGGGTTATCTCAATACTACCCTCGAAGAAGTTTCTTATCTAAGCTTTCTGGAACCATTCGTGTGAAATTGTCGAGATTGGGGAAAATTACATAAGATAAGATGGGGGAAAACATGAAGGTGCCAGCAGCAAATATATGAATATGCAAGTGAACCATGGTTTTCTGTCAGGGCTAGATCTGGGTTTCAAAGGGCTCAAGAGATAATTGACAAACGATGCTACAAATGATCACAGCCAAAACCAAAACGCCCATTGATCCGGGCGTGCTGCATTGAAGCTGGCATGCAGGCCTCTGATGAAGCCACCCTCATGGATGAGGTTGAAGCATCCTGTCAGCAATGTTATGCAATTTCATCAGGAAAAAGCTATCACTGGAAACATTGAAATTTGTCCAGGGGCACTTCAGCAATGCCTCATTTTACAGGGTGGAAGTACATAACAAATCATGGACATGGAGGGCATGGAGGGGCCTCCGGGGAATCAATCACCAGCAGAGAAGTGTGAGCAGCCTGTGGCCAAACTAGAGCTCAGGAGTGAAATGGGGGCTGTGCGCCACTGCGATCTTAGACACTTGAAACTGGCACAACCCAATGAAATCTGTATGACCCACTGTAGATGATGGGCATCTGGAAGGCCTCTGGAAAGGTCTCTGGAACTACCTCGCGCAATTTTGCAATTCAGTTGTCAAACCAAGGAAGCAACTGCGCAAGCAGTACCGGAGAAACTACGCTGCACTACAAGGCCTCCCAAAGAGCGGATGCCCTAGCTGCAGCCTGTCAAAGCCAGTGATGGTTGAGAAACTACCAAAGATGGTGGGCAAAGGCAAACATTAATCAGGTCGGCCCTACCTCTTCTGCGTATCTTCTTTTGCGCTTCTTCGAAATGACAACCTGCGTGAAGGATGCAGACAGCTTGCAGCCATTGTGTGAACCTGTGCCAGGCCTGGGAATCCTCATCTGGGTCGACTGTGCCTTCTGAGTCTGACCCCCAAGAGTCTGTTCGATGCCAGACAGCGGCCAAACTAGGTTCCTGCATGAGTGCTTTCAACAACAGCTTAATGTTATTTTTTGAAACCCCTAGCGAACTGGACCAAACAAATGTGCCAATGTGCAAAGCATGTCACACCTTCTTCTCCTCCTTCTCACATCCTCCATGCCTTTGCCAGGGCTAACTGCTCAAATTGGTAAAAAGTCACGAAACTTTGATGGCAAACAAAGGTGGTACTGCAATAACTCTATGACGGTTTGTTGTTTGACCATGCTGGTATATTTACATCAATTTCCCGGGCTCAGCACCCAGGCCTTGCACTTTCGCTTGGAGAGCTCATGCCAGCGAGGACAGTGGGCAGAGTATCGGCCCGCCAAAAAGCTGCATTCACTCAAAATTGATGGTGCTGCCCAAATTCCACATCATGTTCATAAACTTCAAGACAGGTCATAACAATTGTTCTCGCATATGCCTGAACCCCAAAAGGTGTGATTGTTCAGCTGTTTTTCACCGATGCCGTGCATTAAAGCGCATCACTGGCGCAAGTCTAGCCAGCGAGGGAAGGTCCACATTGATTTCCACATCACCCCTTGCAGCCCTTTCCAACCAGGGTAATCGTGGCAGTGGCTGCTGACCTGTGTTCCTACAAAGTAGCAGAAGAAATTGAACAGATCTCTGTGTGGACTGGCTTGGGTATTTTCTGAGGAGCAGCTGGGCGAGCTCCAAATAAATCAAACGTTTCTTCCTGTCAGGAGGCTGCAGTGGCCTTGCTTCACAAGGTGGGCTCCCGACCATTTCAAGATACTGGTGTCGGAAGCAAAGAATTGGTTCCTGGAAAGCGCAGCTGGAAGAAGGAAGACCACAATTATTTGGAGACTCAATCAATCAAGAATAGAGGGTCCAGCTTGGCATACATCCATAAACTCATCCACTCGTCATGAATCTAATGTATCATATATTACTTGATATACGGTGACATAGAACCTCTCATCAACCAACTAATGGGCCAGATGACATCAGTGGATCCAAAACCTGCATCTTTTTTTTTGTGAAGCTAAAGCTCAACAATTGTCAGACCGGTCCTGTGACAAGAGGCTATCAGAAGCGAACCTCTTCAGAAGCAAGATGGTGTCGAGGCTGTGGAGATCTCCGGCAGCAGAGCATTCGTTGATGTGCACATTGTTGGGGATGTCTGGCAGGGCCAAGATGTTCGGATTTCATATTTGGATAAAAGGTGCCAGTTGTCAACACACCCTTGTGACACACTGGGAAAATACATCGGAGTCAAAAACACATGTTTTGTAATGTACCTAGTTTGAATTTCATCTCTTCCCACAACCCCTTGCACCTCTCCGGGCAAGGAATGTAAAGCTGTGATGCCCTGTCTCATCGTCCCTCAATCCTCCTGCATAGGTAACCGGAGCCTTCTCCAGCCTGAGATGCACAGCGCAAAGATTAGATGGCACGGGCCAACTGTGTGGAATACCCAGCAGTTGTATTCCATGGCTTAGTTGATGGTAACGAGGGCTAATTTGACTTGTTGATCCAACTAGATTTTTCCCTTTTAGTTTGGGATTTTCAAGGGTGATCTTTCTTGGTTGTTTTGGGACCCTTATTAAACCAAACACAGGCACCTTTTTCAACCCTTGTCACAATGCCAAGCCAAAGGAAAATACGACATCCAAGCAGCCATGACTTGAAGTCACGGGAAGCTGTGATATACTCCACAGACACTTTGGCATTTGGCCCGAGCCATTGTTGAATGGATATCTTATCGAGCACCAAAGCCAACTTCCTTGATTGCAATTGAGCTAAAAGCTTGATTTGCTGTCAAGATCAAGCAAAGCTCAGCACCATAGCTGTCACCACAACATGATTTCAAACCCTAATTCAGTGTGACTTTGAAAAACTGACAAGATTTTCAATCCATGCATCTCAGCAATGTCTTGTGGGTCTGCAAGGACGTCAATGTACCGAAACGATGTTGCCAAGACTCCATATATTTGATCTTAGTTTCCCACAGCTCAATGCAGAAAAGATGGAGGGCATATGGGATAGCAAGAAAAACAAACTATTATTTAAGTAGGAGCCGGCCATGGCTTCAATGAAAACTCAGGGTATCCCATAGTGGTTTTTCAATCTGCAGCCAAGAAACCTAAACACCCGTGGGTGTGACCAACCCTTCCAAAGCTCAGTGCAGCCAGCTTGATTCGCTGGCTGCTGGTCAAGAAGCTCAAAAAGCGGATAAGATTGGAGTTTTTACTCTCCCTCACGCAATTGTCAGCCTCAGGTGGCAATTTGTTTGAGCAGCTGCTTGAATTCGTTCGAATTTGGGGCATGTCAGATTTCAAAAACAAAACTGACCCCCAACCGCAAGCACTGGTTTTGCCAGCATTAAATGCTGCAACAGATGTGGTGGGAAAGCATGTCAAGGAGTTACAATCTTCCAGGCAAGTTGAGATGCATAGGAGCTGGAAAATCAAGTTTTTAAGTCAAAGACTTGCACCTTTTCTTTTGCTGTATCGAAATTACAATATCACTTTTATGTTTGATAAGAAATGTTACCCCGCAGGCCCCTCATCACATTTTGAATACCATCTTGTCCATGAATAAAAACCACCGCTAACTTTCACCAAAGGGTCAAATAGCAGCAATTCGTTTGGTAGGGTCAACGATCGCTGGTTGAAGATTTCCTCCACTTCCTGGATGGTACGAGACAGACACCTCAGAACGAAGTTGCTTGAATGAAAACAAGCACCATGGCTTTCCACACTTGAAAGTAATGTTTTGCAGTCTCAGCCGTTTTTCAGGTGAGAGCAGTACTGTTTCACTTTGCAATCTCAGCTGTTTCACTACTTGGTACTTCAGCTGTTTCGCTATTTGGGATTTGTGTTATCAAAACCTCGATGATGGGGTTTAGCACCGGAAGAGACAAGAAGAAAACCAAACATGGCCCCCAGAACTGATGTGTGCTTGGCAACTGCTTTTTTCAGGGATAAATTCCGAAAATTGCCAATGTGTCATGCAAGGAACTCACATACCATAGATGAATCCGATGGCATCCGTGGATCCAGCACGAAAAGTTTCAAAAGGGTATTGTGAACCCATATTCCCTGTACCTTACATTTCGGTTTCAGCAGCTTCGCCATGGACTTCGAAGCACGTGTTCCCCTGTTACGGGGGATCCCCCATTTGCTCTGGTCCATCCCATCCTTAGTGTGGCTGGTTCCCAACTCTGAAGGAAAACTTTCCCCACAAGTATGTAAGCTTTACCAGCAGTGGGAAATATCGGGAATGCCCAGAGGTTGGAAACAAGAAAACCAAATCCCAAAGCCGGTCAAGAATCCAAATGGATGGTGAGCGGTGCACCCTTCAATTCAAGCGGCGCCTGTTCCTGTGGGGCACCATGTGAATATTGAATATACCAACAAATGGTGCAGTCAATGCAAACAATCAAGTGACATCAAGTGACTATTACTCCGTTTTTTGATTCGACCATTCACAATTCCTAGGAAAGCACATGCAGGTTGAGGTGCATTCAATATTTGATTTGGTCTGATGAAAATGGTTCTTTTGATTCCCCAGTCACCACCGACCAATCTGCATTCAGGTTGAATTGTACATTCAGGGTTTGTTTTTGTCCGATCATTCACCAAACAATCTTTGTTCAGGTGATACAGATCCTTTACAATTCAGGGTTATGTCAGGGCAGGGCCATGTCCTGCATCCAATCTTCAAGCTCGCGATCAGCTTTCACAGCATCGATGTGGTCCTTGTAGCCACGGGCCAGCTCATACTGCAGCTGCTTGTCCTCAGGCTGTTCTTTTGTTGCACTCGATTGAGAGGTTTTCTCAACTGCAAGGTGCAAAACACAAATCTAATTCCAGGTCTTTTGAAATGATTTAGCTTCAATTACTTTTTTCGGGGTTGTGAAGTGGACCAACAGTTGATGGAACATGATGGAACTGAAAAGGTGGAATCAACGCAAGAGAGCTGGTAACAATTTTCTTGAGAATTCAGCTTTTTTCAGCCAGCGCACTCCGTTGGAGCACCGAAACTGCTCTTTAAAGTCTTGGCACTCATCACAGCATCCATGGGATGTTGCAGTTTGGAACCGAAGAACGTTGGACCATTTCGCACGGTATGATTTCCAGAAGTGTCCATATCTTAGTTTCAAGTATGAGGCAATGTCAACAAGGAAGGGTCATGCACAGGAATGAACAATAGCAACACATCAAAAGTATGTTAACTTACAGTACATGTCCATTTATGCTTGACACTTTGCCCACCATGCCATATTGCACGTGGCACAGAGTCTGCCAAAGCCCCATGATTTTCTACTGTAAATCAATCTCTGCATATCTGTGCAAACCGTTGCCATGGGAATCTACTGATGCCAAGCTGCGACACGTTGGGGTGACCCTTGTCCTGCAGCATTTGATGCCAGAGTAACTTGATGGACCCAGGGGGTAAGTAGCGGCTCGGCAAGCTGGAGAATGATGTAGCATTGCTGGTCTCGATATGCCTGGTTGGGATTAGTAAGCAGCAAGCTTCTGAATTAATCAGCTGATTTAGTGCCCACAGCACAGCATAGCATAGCACAGCCACTGATGTCTCTGCAGTGGTGGCAGCAGTTTTTTGGACATGTTTGAGTACAAGGCAAGATGCTTTGTCCAAAAGCTTTGCATTCCAAGGACATGCAGCCTCAACTCTTCGTTGTCCTCCAGCCTTTCACCATCGACGCAGAGGTCATCATCAAGAGCTTCAACATCTGAGGGGATACCTGAATCATACGAATGAGAACATCGACATAATGGAAAGACATGTGTTTGACCAGCACTGAGCACCTTTCCAGTTCTAACATCAACCTGTGTTCATGCTTGAGCAGGTTTCCGGCGCCATGAAACTCATTACTTACTTTGATTCCACTACAGGACACACAAAATGTGTTTGGGTGTCAAGTTGAAACTTCATGTTTTAACCTGGCCTTCACTCTCATCATCCTTCTCACGCCTTTCAAGATGCACAATCATTTTGTCACACTTCTTCTGCTTGTCGTTGGACCGAGATCGAGCTCCACGTTGAAACCTGCCAAATCGACAGGGTGACTTGCTGGCAATGAAACATGGGGTGGCATGGCAAGCTGACGATAGTAGTATTTGCATGTAACATCATGTTATGTTCCAGTATACTCTGCGTGGTGTTTCATTTCTGTACAGGACACTATCTAAGAATCTAAGCATAGTGAACTTGTGCAAAACATGTCCCACCACATCAAGGAACTTCTGCGGCAGCATCCCAGCTGATTTCATGTATAGTTCGAGCAAAAAACGGTCCACTGCCCGCTGCTTCTTCGGGAATCGGTTGTTGCCCTTGGCACGCATCTTGAATAAAGCAACACCAACACATCTCTTTCAAAGGTAAACCGTTTTCTATTATGGGCCAATGGAAAGATTGAAAATAATGCGCTCAAGCTTTGTCAAGGGACCCCCCCCCAGAATCGCAAGCGACGATCCCTTTGTCCAGAGATCAATCTGTTCATCCGGCCATTACCAAGACCCAAGATTGCAACAATGCACTTTGGGCCCATCCGTTGGTTCATCAAAAACCAGCGACGCTTCAGGCCCTGGCGGCTGTTGCCCGCAACCTGTGCCACCTGAGCTGAGATCCACGATTGTTTTCAGCATTCTTCAGTCACTCGTGCTGCAACCTCATTCATACTTTGAAGATATCTTTTGGCATAGGCTGAGACTCACATAATTATTTTGAAGATATCTTGTATCACAGGCTGAGGCTCACATGATCATTTTGAAGATATCTTGTAGCACAGGCTGAGACTCACATGATTATTTTGAAGATATCTTGTAGCACAGGCTGAGACTCACATGATTATTGCACAGGCTGATACAGGCTGGGACTTACATGATTTTACATGCATATTCTGAAATATTTTGAAGATATCTTTTGGATTCTTTTGGCACAGGCTGAAACTCACATTGGGTATCTTTTGGCACAGGCTGAGACTCAGACATACAGGTCTTGGGCACTTTTCTCCAAAGACCAAAAGATCTGCAGGAAACGCTGAAGGTCATGTCCGAGTTTTCGTTTATAACACCGCTTTCGGGGGCAGCGACACTCCATCGATTCCAGGCGTCAGATTCGCTCTGAATCTGACTGCCTTGGGAATCGAAAAGCTTATCGCAAAACACATCATGTTGCAAATTGACATACACACACAAGAGAACAGGTGACTTAAACTGATGCAAACTAGTAGCCTATCACGCGCTTTCGGACGCCCTTTTGCATAGAAGGCCCGTTTTCTAGTGTCATAGTTTGGACGCTTTCTGCATCTTCTGTCACTCTCTTTGGGGTCCGGCTGGTGGAGATCCACATGGTCTCTCATTGTGTTCTGAAAGTCCAGCAGGGAGCGCAAAGAAAATCTCACTGCCTCAACCTTCTTTGTTTCCTCCCGCTCTGTGTCTGAAACTGCTACTACACTCTCTTTTGGTTTCTCATCTTTCAAACCTTTGAAAAATTTCTTCCTTTTGTTGTCCGTCTCATCTGAGGTAGATCCACTTGCTTTCAGTGACTGGAAGAACCTGCGCACATCTGCACAGAATCGTGTTTGGTGTAGCATTGATCTTGTATACTAGGTCAATACTTGGGGATCAGGCTTCAATTTGAAGCAGGAAGATTCTGACTGCATCTGAGGTGATGCGATCAAGCGATTGCAGCGGCCTCTTGCGATCCATGCTGCTTTGGCGAAATCCTGGCAGATACTGCTTTTGACTTGCAACTTGGGATTTGTCCATTGTCTGGGTGGATCTAGAGGTCAAACTGGGTGTCAGATGTTGTCCGCTTCGGGAAAAACCTATATGATACAGGACCATGAGTCATGGGTGCTACTTTCGTTGCTGAAGATTGGCGCCAAGGTTTCGAAAAAGGCAAAACAAAATCCAAGATGTTCTTTGAGGTCGGGGCATGCTCCGCCAGCACATGAATCCATCCTTCAGTGCAACACAGTCGTTCAGACATCAATTCTGGAAAGGAACTAGATGGAACTAGTTACTAGTCACGAGATGAAGCTTCGTTCGATCAGAATATCAGCATCAAAACCATACCAATATCAGATAGGAGTCCAAATTCGTAACTCTTCTGATAATGCACAAGCCAAGATTGCTGGCTGAAGCTTCTGTCCTTCAGCTTGCTCGCAGCAGGTGGCTTCCTGAGGGCCTGAGGGCAAGCTGAGCGTGCAAATGATCAAGACTCAAAGCAGGGCATGGCATGATTTCACAAAGTCCCGAATAGATAATAATTGTGAGTTTGATTGAGTTTGGTTGAATGTGATTGAACATGTTTGAACTAAACCTTCAATGACAGCGTCGGAGTTCTGAGCACAGTGCCCTGTTTGTTTGCGAGCTGATTGCGTCAGTTGCCAATGGATTCTAGCACCTGCAGCAAGTCTGGAAGAGATTTCAATCTATTGGCATATCTCCGGTTGTCTAGGATATGTTGTGTTTTTGATTATTTGGGATTGAGCTGGTCAATGCTGGTCACTGATTCCCAAATTCTAAGTTAAGTTAGCTGTCTAATGTTGTTTGCAGAAACAGTTGCAGCACGGTGTATCATGTCTGAGGGCTGCACCACCTGTCCAGAGATCCAACAATCCATGCTCTAAGCATCTCGATGCAGAAGGCTAATAGATACTTTATAGTTGTTGCTGTCACCATTTGAGAAATGCAGTAGTGACAACCGTCTCAGCTCAATTCTTTCAACATCTTAACGACATGTATTGCTCTTTTCTCATAAGTGCTGACTTGATCACATGTTGGAGCTTGTTGAAGCTTAATAAGTGCTGATTTGATCCCGCAACTCGCTACATGAAAGATATAGATATCTCTTTGGGCTAAACCTATGCTTTCATCACGTTGGGCATGCTTGGGCTCAGTATGGCTCATCATGCTTGGGCTCAGTTGGGAAGTCCATGGCCAACTCATAGATTGCAGAGATTCAAGGATCCCAGGTCATGACATCAAAAGAGTTTTCAGCAGTCCATTGAGGTCCCAGACGAGTAATCGGAAGTTCCACAACCTGGCATGGGCCAGATTTCAATCAGGAACCGGAATGAATCACCTAAGGGTATACAACTGTTGCAGGTCTAGAATTGTGTACAAACCAGCCAGGCCCACCTGCAATCCAACAGCGAGGTTGGATCAAAAAAAGGGCCGGGCAGCTGTGACCAGGAATCATGTCTGACACCCAAAACAGCGAGGTTCGATCAAAACAAGGGCCGGGCAGCTGTGACCAGGAATCATGTCTGACACCCAAAACAGCGAGGTTCCATCGGGCAGCTGTGACCAGGAATCATGTTTGACCCCCAAACATAAAAAGATGACACCTGAATGCAACGAAATAGACATATATATATATATATATTTTTCAACTGGTAATGCAACCACACAAATTTGGTAATCGCTTTTGCATTGGGTAGTTGATAGTTCCACTACCAAATGAAGTGATTATTCGTATAATAATATAATATAATATAATATATATATATATATAGAATTATGGAGGTTTCCTAAAGTGGTGAGTACCCCAATAGCTGGATGCTTTATAAAGGAAGAATATATATAACTATAGTATATCATAGTGGAAAAATCAACCATCAATGAATAGTGGGATATTTTAACCATGGGATATAAACCGATTTGATTTCATGGGATTCAATCATCAACACTGGTGATGGATATCATGGATTTAATTTTATGGTTGTTGATCTTTTGAACTAATGGGAATCTAATGGGAATCTAATTTCATCGCTGAACTTCATAGTCGAAGTAGGAAATCTAATGGGACGTTACAGGGACGACCATGTGATTTTTTCATGGAAAAGCCAACCATACTGCGGTTTCAATGGATCAGTCTCCCAGAAATACTGGGATTCGATAGAGTCACCCGAGGTGATTTTGGGAACTGGATGTAAGTTCCTGATGATGAGCCATAATAGAAGATACCCTCTGGTAATTTAACATAGCTATTGAAAATAGCCATTTATAGTTGATTTACCCATTAAAAATGGTGATTTTCCATAGTTATGTTAGTTTACCAGAAGATAAAACCAGATTAACTGATCCAATTGGCCTAGCATCCCATGAGTACTTTCCAATTGGATGTAACTGCTTAATTTGATGTAATTTGTGACATAGCTATGGAAGCCATGACACGTTTAGTTTGATGATTTACCGGTTTTATAAATGGTGGTGTTAAATCACCAGAGAGTATCACTCTGAAATGTGTTGTCACAATGAGATCTGAAAGTTGTTGTTATATGTTATTATACTATGATATACTATGGGTAATCAAATAATAAGATATTTGACAACCAATTCCAGGAAACTGGTAATGCAACCACACAAATTTGGAAAAATCGCTTTTGCATTGGGTAGTTGATAGTTCCACTACCAAATGAAGTGATGATAGGTAGTTGTTGTTGTAGATTATTAACACGAACCTATATCACCGGGCATTCGTGTTTCAGGGGATGATTGGTCGTCCCGTCATTGTTTAACCCAAAATCCCTAAATGTTCGGTTGGTGATACCCCTTCCGTACTATTATGTATACGCCCATGTTCGTTGGTTCATTTCAACATCCCTTTTTGCTGACTAAGATGTACAACTCTTGCCTGAACAGCGTAAATCACGAGCAAAAGCAAACTTTTGCTGGAAACATCACCTAGTTTTGCTTGTCGACATATGTCGACATAAATACACTTTTTTTTGCGGAAAAAGAACTTTTTGCTGGCTACCTCCACCTGAATGTTGCTGAATGTTGCTGAATTCTCACCATTTTCGCTGATGAAAACCAAAGCTCTTGCCGGTCAAATCCCAATGAGTAAAAAGCATCACCAATTTCTATCGGCTTTAAATCATATATTGTAAATCCCTGCGCCAGCAAGATCACCCTTTTGCTCGGTAAAAAATCATAACCCTTTTTTGTTGGTAAAAGATTTTTCAGTGAAAAATCCATAAAAATCCCAGAGTTTTCTCCAGTTTTGCTACTTCCCCCCAAGCCTTTGCGTAGCCCCAGGGGTCCCCCTGGCACCTCAGGCCGGTTCTGCACAACGTCGCTGAGGCATCGTAGCACGTTGTGCGTCAGCCGCTCCACCGCCACGACCACGGATGCTGATTCCGCCTGGGAGGTTCGTCAGGGAGGATTTCGAGACACCATGGATTTTAGATGCTTTAAATTAGGGATCATCGGACAACAATGGATGATTTATGATAGGATATACTGATGATCAATAGTTGAATGAATGATTTATATCAATTGATTAATCCATCAATAGTTGAATCTAGTTGATATAATGATGGATTAATCAAGTGATTAATCAAGTGATTAATCAAGTCACCGTGGTTGTGCAAAAATACTGAGTTATGGTTGACTTGGATGATGCCAGGGGGTAGCCCCATGAATTTGAACACCTCCATATATTTCCATCTATTTTTGAAAGCCAAGGGGTTCACTTAGGCAATCAAATCTTGCATCACTTAGGGCATAAATGTGCATAAATGTGCATAAATGTGCATAAATCATATTGCTGGCCCTAAATTTCCCAAATCAAAGGATTCTGCAGATTCCCCTGAGGCTTCGCCATTTAAGGAACCAGCCCCCCCCAAAAAAACTGTCGTCCAGTCACCCCGCGCCGTGCTGTCACCGTTCCCTCCATGGCGCGGAACGGATCTTTTTGGGGGATGAGATGGCTACGGCGGTCGAAAAAAGATCGCTGATGATCGCTGTCAAAAAGGCCTTCCTGCAATAGCAAACCCCAAATTCAATGGATAGGTTTCGTTTAATAAGATGTAAATATATACTTTCCAATATGGTTGTACTTCATGGATTTTGAGGGAATTTACTGAAAATCGGAAACCATTGCAAAATGACATGTTTTTTTTCATCAAATTGGGGTTCCCGGATAGTTGTTTTACCTTAAACCAATCCAATGACAAAAGTATACCCTCTGGTTATTTAACATAGCCATGGAAAATGGCCCATTTATAGATGGTTTACCTATTTAAAATGGTGATTTTCCATGGCTATGTTAGTCATAACCAGAGGGTAGTAATTAAAGTTAGACAACTGGAAATTGTAAGGGGAAACCGAAAAATCGAACTACCGGAAATTGGAAATACTCTTTGGCACTTTTTTGGGGACCTCTATTAAACGTGCCAATCATTTTGTTGGGACCTTCCGAGTGTAGCTATGAGATGCCGTGAGTCCGTGAGTCCCTGATAATTTGGATGAATTGATCATGGATGATTCTGGTGATTGTAGGAAGCTCCAAATGTTGCCACATCCGGAAAAACCCATTATATTTGTATCAGCTGTATCAGTGTTTGGACTGGACATCTTCCAACAAAAAGATTTGTATCACTATCACAGTCAACATCAAACTTGGCCAGGGAAATGGAAAATGCCGGTTTCAAACATGTTCAATAGGTCTATATTCTACATGCGCAAATCTTTCTTTCGCTGCCTTGATTCGCGAATAAATGTAGATCACAAAGAAGTACGTGCAATAGAAAGCGACCTCAGCTTGGTGCTGCGGGTGATGTGGCTGGTAAATCCATCTGAGCCCGAAAACACTCAAAATCAAGTTGTATGGCTATAATGATTCATCCAGTCGGTGCAGATCATCCAAGCAATGTTGTTCCCCTTCTGATAGGACATTATATAGATGAAGGAGCGGCGGAATATATGTGTATATTTATACATGCACATTAATATAATGTGTATTATATACACTATATATATATATGAGGTTACTGCAAAAGGAGAGGAAGACCCTAACTCGTTTTCCAGCCGTGTACATGGTTTGAAGCCTGACCTCGTTCTTCCAATGACGCACTTATTTTTGAACTGTTCTCCGTCTTCAATTTTGAGACCTGCCTACCTGTTCAGGCAGCCTCACCTCGTTTTGCACCTAGACTTTACTATGTGTGCCTTCTTTTGTGCAGAATCTCACATACCTCTGGCAACCAAACACAAACACTTGCAGCATTTCAACACCAAACAAAAACCATCAAAAACCCTAATATGAGTAGTTCTGGCTCAAGACGATTCTTACAAGGAAATGATGGTTGGCTTCAAAGGGAAAATCACTACCTTTGTGAGTTCATTCGCCAAGCCCGTATCAAAACATGGCTTGTCTAAAAATTGGCTTCCCTAAATCCATGGTTCATCATCAGTTTCCCCTCAAAATCTATTGAACGAGTTTTGTTTGCTTGTGTTTGTGGCTAGTCCCCCATGTTCTTCTAGACAGCCTCACCTGACCAACAGCCGAAACAAACTGTGCTACAAGCCTCGGTGAAGCCTCGCAGACAAGGTGCACAGCCCAGCATCAGCGCAATGCCATGGGCAGCCAACAAAGAGTAGAGGAAGAAGAAGGAACACCTCAGCAATGGCTTTGTCAGTCCACATATCACTTTGCTTAAAAAGCGTAGCTATATTCTGGGATATTGGATATTTGTAGATATTTTGATGATAGTTGTAGTATGTCAAATCCCGTCTGGTTGCCGATAATTTCATCCTCAGAACTTCAATGATTACCCCCATTATTCAATTGTATGGACCCCAAAATGAATAGATCCCGTCTAAACCAAGATTTCGTTTCGGGGGTCTACATTGAACTATTAGGGGGGGAATTTAGGGAAAAGAATTTGTCAATATTTGTCATACACATAGTTATATAAGGCAATGTATCACCGGATGTAGAATGATACTTTTGTTTTTGTATATTATCATAGATTAATCATATATATATATATTATACATATATATCATATATAATCATATATAATCATATATAATCATATATAATCATATATAATTTAATCATATAATCATATATTGATATGATGTATGTCTCCAGATCTGGGATATACAGTAGTCAACAATATGATGGTTTGAAAAAAACCTGGTGGGAGATCGTGATACGCCAACATTGGAAAATTGGTGATTTACTACCAAGTTATGAGGACCAGTAATCATGGGGATATAATGGGGATATACAATCAAAATATGTGTGTGACTTGGGTCTGACCAAAATAATGGATAAAAATCCATGATTTATCCCCAAATTTGGCAATTTATATAAGAGGAAAGTAAGACCAGTTGGGTATTGTACCTCGGGTTAGCCCCAACAGAGGCTACTTTTTTCGTGGCTGGATCATCCAACCTGAACTCATGGTTTCCCAGGTCCCCAAAGGGGTCCCCGACTGTAGGAAACCTGTCATCCCTGTCTGCAGGAAGAAATAGATGCAATACCTGGCTATTTCATGACACCAGCAGCAACCAGATTTATATACATATATATATAGATAGATTGATACTATGGCTTTGTATCGAAATATATAGTAGTTATTCCAACTTCCAGTGATAAATCATCATTATCCCAAATAAAGTCTCAGCAGATCTTACTGATCTCCAAAACTCAAAAAATCTGGGCAAAATGTGGGGCTGACTCTCCCAAAATCATCATGGGTTTTTTCAGCCAGCGAAGTCGCTAGACTTGGCCCAAGTTCAAGCTTCAGCAGGTGCCATCTGGGACCATCAATGGGATCGTCTGGGCGCACAGGTAGAAGAACACCGACACAGCTGTTCCAGAGCCTTGGCCCATGGAATTTACGGCACGAGCGCAGATCGCAGCGCAGTTCGCAGCGACTGAGGTCATGGACCAAAGGCTCTCCACCACCACCGGTGGTCCTGCCATAGAAATGCTGGGAGCCATAGAGGTCAGATCACACACTGACCATCAACCGATAGTGGGTATCATTTACCTATAATTGGTTGGAGCAACCCTGTAGAAATGAAGGCAAAGCTTGTGGGATCCATTGCCGCCTCTCTACCCGTGCATATCTCAACATGGTTGCCACTGTTGCCACTCTATGCGGAGTGAAATAGACTGCATTTTGTCATTTCGTGCAAGTAAATGATAGTAATTCTGGTAATTTAACATAACTATGGAAAATCACCATTTTTAATGGGAAAATCCACTATTTCTATGGCCATTTTCAATAGCTATGTTAGTCATAACCAGAGGCTACTGCGCCATCAGAATCCCACGGTGCCATCCTCCGCATTCAAGTGGAAGTATGTGAATAGCACTGTGACCTACCAACGAGGCCAGCCCGGGCAAACACAGCCCCCACCCAGAAATCGATTGAAAAAACGTTCCGCGCGTATGAATGTAGGTGAATACAATGTAGATCAATGTAGTATAATTTAACATGTTCATCCGTTCATCCTCCAATGTTTTTTCCTTCAGGATGAAAAAAATGTGGATTTGTCCTGTCATTGATATTAGTTCAATAGATTATGACAGATTTAAATAGTACGCATCCAAATTATATCATGGAATCCGTTCAACATCAATCTGTCATTGATACCGTTCGGTGTCGTCAAACGTGGCGTTCGCTGGACCACCTACTTTTGCATTTCAGGGCATTTCAATGGGGTTTCCCCATTTTCACAAAATGAAGGATGGTATTTGATTACCAGAGGCTACCTTTCCTAATGTTGTAAACTCAATCATATACCATCCCATGAATCAATCATCCCATTGCCAACGCAAGGTATACCATAAAATTTATGAAAGAAACACCTCAAACTTGGGGATGATATTTATGATAGTTCTACCAAAACTCTTCCACTATCAAAGCTCATTAAGGATGATTTATTATGATTTATTTCTTGATTTATGATAGGATTTATGATAGTTATCCCACAATTCATCCACTATTTTCCCATGTTTTTCCCACAGAAAGCTCCGCCGCAGCCGAGGTGCGGTTCCTGCCACCAACAATAGCATGGTGAAGGCCAAGAGCAAGATGCCTGAGATCTCATTGGATTTATATATATATACTATGACATAATGAATATTATACAAGTATATACAAGTTTTTTATTGGCAGTCTGTGACTAGATACTCCGCATTTAAGTATCCCATTTAAGTTGGTTGTGGTCTCTTCACATCCAAATGTTATTGATGGATACATGTGTATGTATATTATATATATATGCATAAACAACATATATGATAGGTATAATTAATACTATACTATATCATTGTTAGATATAGTTATAGTTCAGGTTGAAACAACAAATCATACAGCGCACGTCACCATGGATTATATAGATATTGACTGAGTACGCATCTACATCCGGAATGCGGACAGCCATTCTGAAAAAATGTCATCCCACTTTTATGGCTGAACACACAAAAACTGTTTGAAAGCGCCAATCAGCAATTGATCACCAGATTCACACGTTTTCTTGGTTGTCTATGGTTCATATATACTCAGCAAATATCCCATTTTGTTGGTGATGTTCTCTTCAAATCCCATCTTGTTATTGTTGGTTTTTTCTCTCAACAACAGTAGGTCACTTACCTGGTCTCATCAACCGGTCATTGTTCCAGCCGCGCGGCCGTAGAGGAAGTATATCCGTGGACCCCAGACCTTGACGCAAGGCATCGGATCCACAACTGGATCCACCCCTGGAGGGTAGGTATGTGAGGTTTTTTCCGGTACCGGATTACCCAGATTTATGTATGTCTTACCCATGACGGATCCATGGTGCTGGTATATATACTAACATTGGGGGTATATTGGTGGTAAATGTTACCATATATAGCATACATGGATCCTATGTATTATGTATAGACTATGTATATCATATGTTTGCTATGCTAGGGATAGCAGCATGGGAAACCAAGGGAATTCGGAGTAAAAACGCGTATCAAGTCACCTCAACCAGGGGTGCCCAAACCCTGAGAAAAGTAATGTTCCTCGTAGATGGTAATTCGGTAAATCAATGGAAGTATCACCCTTCAATGAAAAAGAAAACTGTGTAGTTAATTTGTTGTTATAAATATATATATATATCATTCAATATCATTCAACAGTTCTACTAGCGAAAAATTATGTAGGAAGAAGCCACAAGCAAGCCGGACAGATCATAATTTCACCACAAAATGATGATGTGGATTGATATGGAGGTTTCCTAAAATGGGGTGTAGCCCTAAATCTTCCATTTTGATAGGATTGTCCAGTATGAATTATAAACTACGCGGCTATTGGGGTATCCCGCCCATTTAAACATCATCGGAACATCGGTCCGCCACTGCCCTGTGCTAGGAGATCTCCGCTTGGTGCACATACCGAGTTGAAGATGTAGTGCAACTCGATATAGATCGCACCTGCAACCAGCAACCAGCAACCAGCAGGGCCAGTGATAGCTGGAGTAGCTGGCTGCTATGTTTTTTTTTCACCCGGTTTTGTTGGTAATCCTGGTTGGAGGAGTGCATACATCATATATCTTACCGCACTAGCAACTGGCAGTAGTATACCTTCAGGCACTCTTGGATTCGCTGAAAGGGAGTAAACAAATCTCACCGGGATTCCCGAAAACTTGGACTAACATGGAGCAATGGGCAAAAAATCAAGAATCACCGTTTGCCTATAACCAATCCCGGAATTGGGGCCAATTTTTTCGCCAATACCAATATGATCAATATGATCAATCTCACAATAGCCCACCTAAATCCACCAAACATTTTTTTTAGGGCTTCCAAACATGTCCAACTACCCAAAAAAAATTATCGGATATTCGTGGCATGGGAGTGGTAGTTTTCCCCTCTCTTGGAATTAAAAATAGGCAAATCTCCTCCAAGCCAAGGAAGGCCCAAGGCACTGAAGGGCAAGAAGCCCGAGGCAAACATCTGGGTCACAGGGCTCTGGTACCTGCTCCGCTCACCAAGAATGGCATATTTTTGGCTGAGGATGTTATATGATTGTTCCATCTACAGCAAAAAACTAAAAGGATGAAACTACCTGTACCCATCTAAGGTTGGTAAGGTTGGGGATGACAAATACGCAGCAAAAAAAAACATGACTCAACCTTTTAGCTCATGGCAGTCACTGCAAATGTCCTTCTAGTTTCCGTTGCAACAATAAACCCACCAATCACCAATCCACCAAACAAAGACCGACCGATTATAACAAAAAGCAGACCATGGCAGACCAATGCCGTGGCTGTTGTGACGAACCGCCTACCTACTGTTGGATTATCCATCTGTCTCTATGTTCAGTTCGCAGTTCGCAGTTCTGAAGCGCCACCGGGGTCAGAAATCCAGGTTCCAAGGGCACCAGCGGCACGCTGGGATTTCCCGTGCAAGCTTGTTGGTCTTGCACGGGAAAGGACTGCCCTCTGCCTGCAGCGGACAAGCTAGGCGAAACGGACCAGGGAGGATTCGAGCCTCCACAAACAATTGTCAGAGTTGGACACCAACTTTGCAAGCTACGCCACACCCATAGGGCAACTGGTCCTCTGCATGTGAAGGACATATAAAGATTCCAAAGTTGGCAGCCCCGCTCGCCTGAGCCTGCTTGATGGACCGGTGTCGTCCTCAGCTGACGCGGTTGGGGCCCCATCCTGGACGTAAGACACGACTGAGAGCAGCGCCAATGATGCCGCCCAAGACGGTGAGAGGAAAGGTCACGCACGCCCACATGGCGAACATCAGCAATCTCAGAACAAATCGTGGTGGATCCCCATGGGGCACATAAAAGGCCCATAGGATGGGTGGCAAGAACCTGAGAAAAGATGGATATCGGTTCCTTAAAGACATTTATAACATATTATATATTTTTATCACATTATAACACCACATTAGCTGATCTCGTTCCTAAAATCCAAAGTGAGCAAAGATCAGATGAAAGCACATATCTTTTCGACGTGCCGCGGAAAACTCAGACGCAAAGAGAGCTAAGAAAAGGTGCTGAAGGGGAATCATGTCATGCGCTGAAACTAGTAACTTAGTAATGTCATGCAATGAACATTCGCTTACGCCCACTGAGCATTGTATATCGGCTTACAACAAATATCCAAGCCTCATTGAATCAAAAACAACGTGAAACGTGCATGAAAGAAGCAGCCGAAGGAAGCTGGAAAACATGTTTGATAGCTAGAGTAACTAATAATATAATCTAACCCGCTGATGTAAGCTGTAGAATCAGAAATCCCATGGGAAATCTCCCATGTCACCCAGGAACTCCCATGGGAAATATGGGAAATCCCTGGCAGATTTGGTCCATTTCAGATGTCAGGATCTGAGGTTCCGCTCATGGTCGGAAAGGGAAAGGCCGCGGTGGATCCATAGAAAATGGCCACCGTATTGAGGAAGGACCTGGCGTTGCGGCGCAACGCCGTGACCCATGGCCATCAATCAGATGAGACTAATATCCCATAGGATCCATGGTGCTGGTATATATGCTAACATTGGGGGTATATTCATGGTAAATGTTACCATATATGGCATACATGGATCCTATGGGTATTGGATAGACTAATGATAAAGCATAAACAATGATGAAGAATATGATAAAATAGATGATAAATCCTGACAAACAATGCAATAAACAATCAGATAAACAATATGGTAAATCCTGAGTTGGGGAATTCCATGGCTTTGTCATGGTTTCTCATCGTCCATCTCATTGAGAAACTCGGAGAACAGGCTGGATTCCAATTGAGAAACTCGGCTCAGCTCTGGACCAGATCAAGAACGCTGGGCCCATGAAAGACAGTGCGGTGATGAAGATATTCCTGGTGCATACGCCGTACGCCAAGCGATGACTCCGTTTGGCGCAAAAAAAACTAATGGAATGTCCGTTATCTTTGAAGCTCCAAGAAACTTACCCTCTGGTAATGACTAACATAGCTATTGAAAATGGCCATAGAAATAGTGAGTTTTCCCATTAAGAATGGTGATTTTCCATAGTTATGTAAACGTTTACCAGAGGGTAATTGAAGCACCAAGAATTATCCCCGAGCATCCTTGACGAGTGAAGGGAATCCGAATCCTGCTGTTTCACCACAGAAACATCAGAAACCCCTCACAGGGCCGAGGAACCATGCCCACTTCTCTCCCCCAAGCTTTTGGTACAAATTGGCGCTGACAAAGCCGCCAAGCAGAGCTGTCACCTTGGGATTCTCAGCGAATGGAAATCCAACCTACGAATCATGGGGATTTGGCCATACCCAAAAAGCCGCTGGTCCAATCAAAATTTGGCGAATTTTCATGGGGCTTGACCAGCCAAAATGGGACATGTAAAAAAATAACATGATATAACATGATATAACCACCTCTCGATCTCTAGACTCTAAAGGACATCGATAGCTATGTGGACATAGCTTTGTTTGTTTTTTTTGGGTCAAACAAGAAGACTCATGGGCATGCCAGGACTCTGGCAAAAAATTACTGCTATGCCACTCTCTTTGGGTGTAACATCATTGATATATATATATATATATATTGATCTTGATTCAAATGAACAGGAACTCCTATTGATCCCTGTAAAAAAAAAACAGTGACCTTCTGCAGCCATCAAGCAACATCAGTTTTTGCAATTGTTTGTTGTAGAGTTCATTGCGAAGTCTTTTAAATGTTTTTTCTCTCATCAGGAAGTAATTTCTTAAACTTCACTCAAACTGACTCCCAACATAAAAGTACATTTTAGTAGCCATGTTGGGGTAAATAATGGAAAAATATGGAAAATATGACCACTGGCTTGCCTTAAAAGAACACACAGCGCCTTTGCGCCACAACCTGCTCGCCGATCGGCCCGAATTGCTGGGTACTCCCGCCATGTAAGAGATGACCGCCGCAGAGGCGACAGCCCCACGCTGGTAGTAGGCACCGATGCAGCCCACCAAGACGACCATGAACATCATACTGCGTAGGAAGAAAACATGGGGATTTCATACTTGGGGGGTGCATAAAAAACACTTAGTAAATGGGTCAAAAAAAATTAGGATTATATATATATATATTTATTTATTTATGGGTTATATTAAAAATGAACCACTTTCTAAGTGGGATGCACATCCAAGTACTGGTTGATGGTTCACATACTAGTAAATCAATGGTTAATATATGTTAATATTAATACAAAAACTGATAATTAATACTTGTTGATGGCGGAAAAAAAAGGGAAAACCCCAATCTTCGGGTGGTTCATACTACAGTTAATACTAAAAATTGGAATCAAATCTGTGGTCTCCCAGGTCTGGATCCAGATCCGGATGTATTGAAGGGTTGTTCAGAAAAGCTGATCCAATATGGATTTAATATGCTTGATTTAATATCTAATGATCCAAGACTTTGGGATTGGGGATTGAGATCTGTTTTTACATGGATCAAAATTTGGATACCACTCCACCAAAGCTAAAAAAATACATATGATGTAATAGAATGTATAATAGATATTTCATGGTATTTCTCTGGCTTTCTTCAGATTATGAGTAGTCCCATGTACCCTCTGGTAAATTCACATAGCTATGGAAAATCACCATGCTATTAATGGGAAAATCCACTATTAATGGCCATTTTCAATAGCTTTTTGTTAGTTTACCAGAGGGTAGTCCCCAATTTCAGATGACTCACCGGCCTCGTGAGCTGGGCGCCTGCCCCAACCGCCTCGGACGGAGATCCGACGGATCTTCCATAGGATCCATGGTGCTGGTATATATATGCCCTGAACCTCCCATTGATACACAAAAATGTGTACCATTTTTTTCTGCCCGACCCGTTTAAGGTGTCCGAAGTTCCGTGGCTCTCCATAGTAATCCACCTGATTCTTTCCCCAAAGGCTCGATAGGACACTTTTGTCACGCGCTAATGCATGTGCAGCATGCCAAATACGACCTCGAACAGCCACGCCTGACAACATGGGTTGCATCGCAGCACATGTAAACAACCGAGCTTTGGACAGGGTAAATCTAAAGTATCCACCTCAACATCACGTATGTTTTTCATAGGCCAAGAATGGCCAAGATACCTCCAGCAAACAACCTTCAGCTATAGCGCAATTTTCACAACATCAACAGTCGGGCATTTTTGTTCACACGAAGAATCCTCATGCAGGGCGTTCAACATTCAACATTCAACACAAAAACGCCACAGTCACAACAAACAAATACATAACATATATAATCATATATAAGATGAACACTACACGCGGCAAAATCCAGAAACATGCGCACCGGGAGTCCAAGTAAAACGGAAATGAAGCCATTCCATGAACTAAACGGTGCGATGGAAGAACTGGCTAGGCTCAGACTGAAACAACATGCCCCCCACAAGCTCAAGACCACATGGCGGCGCCTTCTCTCCGGACCATGCCTTCTGATCGGACCATGCGTAAAAAGGGTTTTCAAAAACACGCGACACGTCATGACGGTCAAAACAAGAGGGTCAAGTGGTACACTTTTTTTTCGCGCCCGTTTCGCGCCTTTTTGCGCCCGTTTCGCGCGTTTTCGCGCCCGTTTCGCGCAAGACCCTTGAATAATATCAGGCGCAAAATGTCAACATCATGCATGTCAAAGCCGACCTAATGCAAGGCACCATTTTTCATCAAGCAAACGTCAACCTGACCGTGTTTCCCAGAGTTCACGGTCAAACTTTGTCATGCACAGCCATGCCACAGGCCGGCTACTTTTGCCATGAGGTGTTTCCACATATAGTCCCATGCATCAAGCACTTGTGCGTCGTGCCATGAGTTACCCATGGGCAGGGCTTCAAACATTTCACAGCGAGCGGAAAATTTCCGATTTTTATCCTGGAGGAGGAATCAGATGCAACCATCTGAAAAATAAGTCATGCATCCAGTCATGCATGGAAACAAGAACGTCTTCAATATCGTGCGCAGCAGCCTTGCTTTTTGATTGAAGTAAATCATGGTAAAGCTATATATGGGGTATGAGGATATTTGGCACAGATTAATAGCTGCATGTTGGTCACATCATCTGTGCCCATGTCATCTTTCAACAAACACATTGTGAAAGTAACTATATAGGCCAACTAGGCTTCAAACCCAGCCACATGCTTGCCAACAGGGCTGATTTGGACGTATATGTTTGAGCACAAGTTGGGAAGGGGCTGGCAAAACTGAAAACGGCACAAAACATAGCCATTATTAGCCACTTGGAAAAATATGTCCACACAGTTACCTTTTAAAAAATGTGCTCGAAAATGAGGTTGTTTTCAGAATCTGCCCGTTTACCAAAAAAGTGTACCAAACACCCTAAAAGTACACATTTATCTGTACCACTGGGCGGTGCAGGCATGCTAACATTTGGGGTATATTGATGGTAAATGTTACCATATATAATCCATATATGGCATACATGGATCCTATGGGAAACCAATTAAGCCTCATCCATTCAGAATCCAGAAAGAAAATGAGAGCGAAATTCAACTTAGCATCAATGGTTCCTAATCTGGTTCCCGATTCCCTCAAAGAATTTCGACTACCATTGTGAAGGGCTTGCTCAACTGTGATTGGAAGAGGCATCAGGCACCCGGAACATGCTATAGCAAAAGTTCGAGAGATGAACAAGTAAAATCCAGGACTATAATAAGTACAATAGTAGGAATATGTATACTGTATTAGGAATTATGTCTAATCTTTCACAGATTTCTAAGTCCCCATTTGCCACTACGGATTCAAACAAATTGCAAGACACCTGACCATAAGAAATCATCTTTCCAGGCGCTGAGAACAAGGGGTGATACTTTGAAAAGTCGTGTTCTTTGCACATCTGTAGGGGATCAATAACAATTGATACAATGGGTTCTGGTGGGTTATATGATCTGATAAACCCATATAAACCCATGTTTGTTCAGTTGTACGAACCACCCACAACATTGTCTTTTTCTCCGCAGAAGGTTTTAGATGTTTCTCCCACAATTTTCAGGGGTTCAACGGTTCTATCATTCACCTCAAGGCCGCTTCGGGAGAGTTACCGTACCTCACCAAGCCTCGTGAGGAGGTCGTTCTTGTTCACCGAGATTTTTGTCATCCCAAGTTTCAACTTGTTCCCATGATAATCCCTGTTGTTGATGGTTAACTCTCTCAAATTCCATTGTAGTCCCTAGTGGTTCTAATGCATCGAGATCTACTGGTTGCTGGTTGTGTCCCAAAAATATATGCCCGTCATCTCAACCAAGGACACTGTTGCTCTGGCTGACAAAAAAATGACACCCCCCCCACCCGTCTACATGGGTAGTCAAAAATGGGTACCCCAATTATTGGACAATACTAAACTAGACTACAATCATCCAAAAAACCCTATGTTTTTTGGGGGCTCGGGTGACCTACATCAAATCAACGCTGCCCCCTGAGGGGTGCCCCATTGTTTGGTCCGAAAAGCCGAGCAGAAGAAGAGCCGATGCTTTGGCGCTCGAAAAACATCGGCATGGAGAAGCTTCCAGCCTGGCGCCAAGCTTTGACCCGGCAAAAAGGTGACTTTGGTGGTGGATGATTTGAAAAAAATAGCCCAAATTAAAACTGGTTGGTGGTTGACCTACCCCTCTGAAAAATATGAGTTCGTCAATTTTTCCAGGATTGTCCCATATATGAAATGGAAAACCAGTAAAAGTATGTCCAATTGGGATGTATGAACATATTCCATTAGACTTGGAGCTATCTAAGAATGATTTCACATAGAAATCTGGTGGTTTCGGTCCAAGTCATTGGATTCCCCCACCATGGTTGTTGAACAATACTACCCTCTGGTAATTTAACATAGCTATTGAAAATTGCCATTTATAGTGGATTTTCCCATTGAAAATTGTGATTTTCCATAGTTATGTTAGTTTACCAGAGGGTAGCCCTATGACTTAGGACAAATCGGAAACCTCCTCTTTTTCGAGGGATTCAACAAATTTAAAATGGAAAATGCTTGGAGACCATCCACTGATACATCAAAAATGGAACCAATACTTGGATCATCCTACACATCATAAGTGGGTTAGTTCACCCCTATGAGTTGATTAACATTGATTAACCATATCCCATTTATAACCAACTATATAAGCTACCTACTGTGGGATGAGCCAGTGCTTGGGGGATCACCCCAGCAATCGTATCCTCTGGTTCATATGCCATGGTTCATTTATAGATGATTTATAGATTATGAACCATGGCATATGAACCATGGCTATATATGTATTACCTAGATTTATAACATCACAACCATGGCATTTTATAGATTTATGACCTGTTGCCATGGTTGTGATGTTCCATAGCTATATCAAAGGCATCCAAAGGCTGGAAACCGAGCCCCCGATGATTCCGATGATCCGAAGTCGACTGGTCACTTCTGTCGTTTCAGGGCCAAGGGGACTCCCACTTAGGTCATGGATAGGTCATAGGATCTTCAATCTATTGGATAGTACAGGTATAATCCCACAAATCACAAACCAACAGGGCTATTGAACACTGCTCACATTGCTCACATGGCCGGCCTTTAAATTTAAATTAAAGGTCCTGAAATGGGTGTTTTTGATAGGTTGGTTTAAGTGAGAAGCTTAACCGGAAACCTGCAAGTTTTTACCAATGAAGAACATAGGGGGTTGCTATAAATTGTCCAATCATCCAATCCTGCGACTGTTTTCGATTGGATATATTGAGGAAATTGAACAGGATATAATGGAATAATTGTACAGTATCTGAAAACTGTATATATATATATATTATATTATATATATATATTATATTATATATATATGTTATATATATATTACATTATATATTATATATTATATATTATATATTATATATTATATTATATATATAATATAATCCCCAAAACTGCAATTCTGATAGGGAACACGGTGATGAACAACTGGAATTCGGGTGTTTTTTTTCCTAGTCTCAGATTTCTCAGACAAAACTTGGGATCTACGGTGGTAACCACACGAAAAACTGCCGTTTTTTTTTCACCACTCATTTTATGGAGTTCCAACGGGAACAAATGGGATATGATGGGATACAATGTAAAACCTATAAAAACCATATGATGGGATAGCCAGCCCTAGATATCTCACAAATAAGTGCTGAAAATGGGAATTAGACCACCTGAAAAGCCAGGGGGTACAGCCGGGTACAGCTCATGTTTAGCTGCTTAGTCTATTCTCAGAAGTTATGGCCTAAGAAAATGACCCTTTCATGTGCAAAACCAAAAAACCGATAGTATATCCAATAAATCTAGAAACATACCCAAAATTGGGGATGATTTATTATAGCTCTCCCAAAAATTATTCTACAATCCCATGATTGGTTATCCCATTATCAATCACATCATAAGTCCATGAATTATATGGCATCGGCTTAAAATGAGACTGGTCCGAATTTCACCAAAGTTCGTATTTTTGAGAGTCCAAGATACCAAGGTCCAACTACCAGGGCTGAGTTGCTGCGCCTGTCTCTTCCTCTACAGCATTCAGTTCCTCATCGGGAATCTGCAGATATCGCGAGAGGTCCTGACGTCATGGCGTGACGCCAATCATTGGCAAGGTTTGACCCATAGCCGCCATGGCCCATATGAAGTAGGATGGAACATAGATAAATAAACATAACATGATATATGTATACATTAAAGTATACATAGTATATTATAATATAATACTAAACATAACATACCATATCATAAATAAACATAATATATGTATAGTATATTATATACCACCTGGTTATTTAACATGGCCATGGAAAATCCCTTATAAATGGAGGTTTTAGTGGGAAAATCATCCATAAATGGCCATTTTCCATTGCTATGTTAAATAACCAGATGGTATATATAACTGAAATTCCGGCAACGGAAATGGTGAACAGTTAGGGGTATTCCCTCACACACCAAACGCAGCAGCGCAATTGTTTCTACCACCAAGCCAGCTATGGCTTCAAGGGCCCTATGATTGAGCCGTAGTCCAACGGCATGCGAGGTCTCATCCAACCTGCAAGGCTAAATGAATGGCACTGTGCATTTCCATTTTCATACGCCCTCAGAGTGAGGTAGGCCGATTGGGCAAAGGCTTCAGTTTCATAGGTTCATATTTCATCTTTCCAGATGTCTCGATCCGTTACCTTCAGGGATCTCACTTCAAGGTTCGGTTGAACTCATAGCCATCAGACTTCGTCCATCCAATCTTCTTGAGGTACAAGGCAAGGTCGCGTGCTTGGGTGCACTTCCCATCCTTGGTAAGATCTGCCAGCGTGGGCGTGGAGGTCGCCTGAATCCACGAGAGGTACTTCATAGCTTCTTCATCTTTTTCGGCCATCTCTGCAATCTCGGCATAGGAGATATTCATATGAGAGTACTTCTTCATGGTGATCACGGTGCGGCCCCATTGCATCACGGTTGTGATACCCTTGGGATAGGGCACGTTGTGGCGTGTCAGCTCTTGACATGCCTGGATCATGGACCCCTGTGTCTTGGGCTGATCCGTGGCTCCCATGGCACTGCGATCACATCCTGCAGCATAGGAACTGGCTCCTGAGGTGGCTGGTCCATCTCCACGGAAACCATGAAGTCGATCCATGAAGGTCTCACCTGCCACATCATCCCATGATTCCGACTCCTCGGTCTCAGAGAACTCAATGCGACGTTTCGATGAGTCATTCATCGCCTGGATCTGTTCCAGCACATCACCGCAGGTCACTGCGATTGGGCGGCCATGAACTTGGCCAGCAACCAATTTGACAAGCCCATGCGCTTGTCCATGCATCACGGCACGGCGAAGGAGGCCGGCGCATCGGCGCATCTCCATCTCACCGAGAGGCTCATCGCTCTCAGTCTCAGGCTTGGCCATCTTTCGCAAGGACATGGCGAAAGGAGAGACGGTGGAAAAACTTCTACCCCTTTTTGGTCGGGAAAATGCGGCGCTCGGTGGACGAGCTTGCATCACATGGTCACATGTTATGACCCTTTCGGAAAAACTGTACATCTTGCAGTGTGCTGAAAGGCTGGCACTCGGCTTCCCTACAGGCTTATTTGTTTCATATATTATTGGTTACATCCCCAATTATCCACACAGCTATCTATACACTATACAAAACTTTTTGGCGCTTCGGCAGGCTGATTCCTAAGGACAAGTTGGTACGGATGCATTCTGAGAAAAACTACTGTGGTGGCAAAATGCCTTGGGCCTCTTTTGCTTTTTCCTTACGGCCTGACTCGGTGCATGGTTTTATATGGTACTTCCATTGTTGCACAAGCTCATACAACGGTTTGACATCACCCTTAAGTTTTGTGAGAATATCAGCAACCATCCTGACATTGTTTATCCAGAAAGCAAGAATATTCTGATTAGACATGGTTTCCTTTGCAATGGCATAGTCAATTTGAAGTCTTCTCTCAACTGATATCGCTTGACTACAGCAGCTTCGAGTCACTGCATCGTAAAACCCTTTTGAATCAGTCACAAGTGCGGCTGGATTTTGAGGTTTGGATTCTCTAAACTCTTTGGGGGTGGTACCTTCTAAAGTCTCTGACAACAAGGCCTGAAACATCTCTATGGCATCTAAACCGTTCTGGCCTGACAAGGTCTCGGCAGCCACCGATGAACGGACTGCGCGTCTCAGCTTTTTCGATGTCCAGTCAACGATCCAACAGGTCGCTGGTTTTTGTTCCAAAATGGGCTTTGCAGCAAGGCATAGGAAGTATCCTCCTTGGGATTCTCCGTTTCCACGAGTGCCCCATCCTGCATCGGCTATCGCTATGATCCTCCAGTCTTTTATTGGAACATGTGAAGGAAACTTCAAACAAAACTTTCTCTCTTTCATTTCTCTCAAGGCTTTGTTATACAACTGGACATGAGATACTAATCCCTTATCCTGCATTCCTTGGAGATAGGAGGAAAGGAAAGCCTGGTCAGGCCTCGTTGAGTTTGACACCCATGCCAACTGGCCTGCGCACTGTCTCAACAAACTTGGATTTTTCAGTGGTGTACCTGCTGATCCTAGTGGCTTTGTTTCGACCGGCAAAAGGCTATCAATATAGGATTCCTGACCCACTTCTATGCTGAAGTCATGTCTGTTTTGCCTGATTTCTACCCCAGTATATCTGATGGTATATGTGCGATAATCCCCAAATGGTAACTTTTTCTTCAAGTCCTGGAGTACTTTATCCATTTCTTTTGAACCCCCACCTAGGATATCGTCTACATGAATACCACAGATCCCCAACAACTTTCCTGATTTCCTCAAGGTCCAAAGGCATGGATCTAGGGCTGATTGCGTCAGACCTACGGAGCGCATCTCGCGGCTAAGTCTGAGGAACCAAGCTCTAGGAGCTTCGGCCAGGCCATATGCAGCCTTCTCTAATTTCATCAGGTCTTGGTCATCAAGCTGCATCCATTGGCGAATCTCAGGAGGTGGTTTGAAGTAATCCCTTCCTCCTAATACTAAACGTCCCCCTAATACTAAAAACAGGCATCCATCTCCAATTTCCGAAAATTTCAGTTTGGCCAATTTGACTTTTAATTGATCCCCTTTAAAAAACAATTTAAAAATCAACCTACCATTTGTGGGTTCTCCCCCCTAATACTAAAAACTAGTTCACCCCGGGGTGTTTAGTATTAGGGGGGCCTAGTCCCAATCCCTCACTCCAAGCTGCCTGGCTACTCTAGCAATTAGGGGTAAGCTTCGAACTGCCATTTTTGGCAATATTTTAATTGCGTTATATAAGGAAATTTAATTGATTTTGAGATCGGAAAAAATAGTTTTTAGTATTAAGGGTTTTAATTTAGTATTAGGGGTAAGCTTCGAACTGCCATTTTTGGCAATATTTTAATTGCGTTATATAAGGAAATTTAATTGATTTTGAGATCGGAAAAAATAGTTTTTAGTATTAAGGGTTTTTATTTAGTATTAGGGGTAAGCTTCGAACTGCCATTTTTGGCAATATTTTAATTGCGTTATATAAGGAAATTTAATTAATTAATTAACATGACTTCGATTTGGTTCCCTAATAATAAATACCCCCCTAATACTAAAAACTACCTGCCGTGTTTTGTATTAGGGGGGGGGGGTTTAGTATTAGGAGGAAGGGATTAGATTTCACGGTCCGATGGGTCACCAGATAAAAAGGCTGTTTTGATATCTGCACCCCACAAGACCCAGTGCATGGCTGCACAAACAGACAAAACAAGGCTCTTCGACTCCTCCCGAAGTGTCGGACTGTCGGTAGCGATTTTTCCCAGTTCTGGATCCTGCCATCCTACCAGCACAAGGCGTGCTTTTGGAGTTTTTCCCCGGTCATCGGGATCGGAGGACTTTTTCCAAACAAGAACCCAACGTGCTTTGATTATCCTTTCCTGGGGTATTCCTCGGGATTTACATATGGTGGTTACCTTATTCTTATTCTCTACCCAGGAGTTCCACTCTTTCTGCATAGCACCTTCAAACAATTTTTTGTCAGAGGGACTAAGTTTACGAAAGTTCACTTCGACTCTCCTTTGTTTTGCAGGGGCTGGACCAGCTAACAAGCATTCATCTAGGATACCCCACAAGAAGTTAGGATTATCGTTGATATCAGTGGTAAGGACATCAAAAGACACTTCCAAAACTTGCTCAGTGCGCTTTTTGTGTTCAACACTAAGTTCATTATCTTCAGGCACTGGGGTGTTTATGGGATTTGGTGGTTCTTCGGATGGAGCGGCAGGCTCGATTGGGACATCTGGCACACTACTCCCAGGCATGTCACCTGAAGCAACGACTTCAGTCGGCTGTACGGCGGTCGACGACTGCTCAAGGTTTTCATCTTCCATGGGTTCATCCCTTGGAGATTGTGCTGGAGATGTGGGTTCATAGGCTTCTTCAGGGATTGGGTCTATTTGTAACCTACGTCTTTGAGCAGGCGGCTCAGTAGGAACATTACCAACTGAAGTGATGACACCAGGAACCTCGCCCTCTTTGATGGAACCCATTGGAGGTGCACCAGCTGCACGGCGTTTCCAATACTGCTCTGACCTAGTGATTCTCATTCTGATTCTCCTAGGCATTGGAAGTCCATCATCCCCATCTTCTAGGCTGGTTCTTTTTGTGGGTTTATTTGGGCGATCATCACCATCTTCATCATCTCCCCAATCATCATCATCGGGTTGTTCATCCACATCATCCTTGAGTTCATAGTCATCGTCCTGCGGACGTTCTTCAGTGACATCCTGAAACTGGCCGGCACGGTCGGCAAGGGACTGCTCTGCAGATTCAACATCAGGGTGCAACCTTCCCTCAGCAAGTTCTTTGGCCAATCGACGGAACTCTGATTCGTCTTCTGGGACCGGCCTAAGGCCTTCTGGGGAGCATTTATATAGATACCCATTCCAAGCAACCCAAACAATCCTGGGAACGAAATGACCAGTAGAACTCTCAGTGCCTATGACTCTACCGGGACCACTCCAATACCCATTTCTGGTGGTTAATTGCCCTTTTCCCCTACGGCGGAAAATATAGACAAGTTGACCAGGTTGATAGGGGCCTCTTAGGGGTCTATTTCTGCCGGCAATGGCCCGGCGCCATACATCCTTAGCGTGGGCTTCTTGGAAAGCCATGGCAGCAGTTTTCCTAAGGTGCATTTTGGCCTGAAAGGAGGGATCTGAAACGATCTGAGATTGCACAGCTGAATCATGCTGGGATTCGACGTCTATCAACCAACCTGCATGTCTTGTGTCCTGTCCCAGAAACCATTGTGCTGGACTAAATCCTGACTTGCGCAACATGGAGTTACGTACAGATGAGCACACTTCGATCACTTCTGGGGCTGGACGGCTGGTTGTACGCCAAGCTCGACGTGCCATGTCCCGCAAAATGCGGTTCGCGATCTCAAGTCTTCCCAACTGCCAATGGCTATCTGCAGCGGCATGCAACAGTTGGATTCCATTGTGGGACAAGTAGGCTTGGAAATCCTTTGACAAGTTAATCTGATGTGCATCCATAAAAACTATTTTTGGAGCTCCATAAGGCCTAGTCCAAACTGCATGAAATGCTTGAGACAGCTGGTTGGTTCCCTTTTCAGGGACGACGATCTGCTGGGCGAAGTCAGTGGCGAGGCAAACTACTGTGAGCACGTTGAACTTCAGCTCCTCTAAACCATTGTTTTTACCCCCATTCTCTTCTTCCCTTGACAGCTCAACCTGGACGTAATCAACACCAACAACATGGTTTGGTTGATCGGCATGCGGCATGGCTGCATTTCTACGGAGGGTTGGAAGCTTCAACTCTTGGCACACAGAACATTTAAAGTTTCGGATTGCTCGCTTCACTGCTTCGGACGATTGACATCGGGTTGCCAGGCGCAACATCTGCTCAGGTGAGGCATGACCTGTATTGATGTGCAACTTTGTGACGATCTGTTTGGCTCTAGCTTCAACACTTTTGTCAGGGTCTTCGGATTCACCTGACGCTGGTGCATCAACTGGCTCACCGGATTCGTCTTCGACGGCATCAATGGCTAACAAGCAGTCGGCAGGGCTGGCATGGGCATTGGACACGGAACGGATGTCTTCGACAATCTGCTGAGAAATCACATTGCAAAACTTGGACGGATATGTTTCTGCAAATTTGGTGAGGTTGACTCCTTTGTACTTTCCTTCCAAGTGTCCATGCTCATGTCGGTGATCGCAACGGCAGCATGCAAGTGCTTCGGCTAGGCTTCTCTGCGTTGTGGCGATTTGCGTGGGTTTCATCACCGGCAACCTAGTTTTGGGGCATCTTAAACCCAGAGCACATTGATCTACCCTTACTGCATAAACATCCCCAAGTGTTAGTTCCCCCCAGGCTTCACTGGACAATGGATTTTCGGCATGGCAATGGCCTCCCAAGGTGGTTTGGAGAGACCAGGCTTCTGATACTGCATGGAGGTGTCTCCTAGCTACCGCCCTCTGAGCTAAGATACTCTCTCTGCATTTTTCATTCCTAGCCATGTTGAAACGACTCCATGGACCCCAACAACCGCAGGGAAAAGAGAACCATATATGTCTTGGGCGAAGCAATGCGATCAACTGCATCAGCTTGCGTCTATCACTCAACCGATTCAAGTCTTGGCCATACTGCAAACCGATCTTTATGCTAGGCACACCTAACTTGGATTGAACCTTGGAGGCGAGAGGTGCCTTGCCGGTGAACACTTCAATGAATTGTGGACATCGATCAATGGCATCAGCCTGATCGCCCAGCCATTCTCGGAGTTCCTGCCGGACACGGCTTGGCTCTTCCAGCACTCGGGTCAAAACAAGCTGAGCCTGTGTTTTTCTCAGTGAAGAGATGGCGTTTTGCAGTTTGACACGGATTTCTTCTGGCAACGGCTGCATATTTAATCCTACCCAGTCAGTTTCTTCATACAACACCTCAAGGTTATCGGAGGGAGGATTATCTTCAGAGGTCCTATTAAAGGTGAATGGGGTTTGATTGCAACACAGGCAGTTCGGCTCAGGCTGATTGTCTTGACCATCCGGGACAATGGTCGGCAGACTGGCACTACGGTATGCAAAAAGTGCTACATTCACCTGTTGGACTTGGCGTCGGTTGCTTCCTGCTGGACGGGCATGCCAAGGACCAACCATGAACTCTCCATCCTTATTGAGGGTTACAACAGATTGCAGCATTTCCTGATCACAAGCTTCATGGGGGATTCTTTCCAACCTAGGCCTGTATGCAATCATGACATGCTTGATGGCTTCGGCATCCCTACCATAAATAACTTGAAGTTGTTCGGAAAATTGGTTGACAGCTGCAATACCATTTTTGGTGTTCTTCACGATATGTTGAAATGCTCTACGCCTATCACTGGTACTTGGAAGGTTACCAACAGATCTAACAGCTTTTCGGGAACCATGGTCCTTAGGGCTGTGTTCTGGGACTGGTGGCACATCCATGTAGGCGGTGGCATCATCTTCATTGTTATTGGGCTCATTCATACTACCATCGGACTGCACATCAACTGACAACGACTGTGGTTCGGTCTCACCAACGTTCTGAACCTCCAACTCTTCGGGGAGATCACACAGCGGCATGAGGAAGTGTCCATTTGCGGCTTGTCGGAGTGGAACATCCCTCATATTGTGTGGAATACTGGTGATTGTCTTTTTACCCAGATCCAAACAGGCTTTCATTCCTTCAAGAACTCGGCGTGACATCAAGAAAGGAGTTTGGCCAGGCACCACATAAGTTGTTACTGTTCCCCATAGATCCCCAAGTTTCACATGCCACTTCAAACCTTCGGTTGTCTCCACTTTCTCCCCCTTGAACCCTTTCAGCTCCACTGGAGGAAGATCACAAGGCACAGGTCTGGGCAAGCGGTTCTTCTCAAAGAAGTCTGACATCACCTGGGTGGTATCACGGCCGATGACCGATGTGGTGCATCCCGTGTCAAGGATGGCATGTCCAGCGGGAACACTCGCCAATAAGGCATCTTCTGAGGAAATCATTGCAACATCAGTTGAAATTGTACCCACCATGTAAGCAAACGAAGAAACCAGAATCGATTCTGTCATGTTGGCTTCCTCCTTCTTGGTGGAACCTCGTGAGTCCTTCTGCTTGGTTTTGAAGTTCGACTTGTTTTGAGGCTTCTTGTCGTACTTGAATGAAGTCTTTTGTAAAGGAACTTGAGTCTGACCCTGTCCAGATGATTGACCCTGTTCTGTTGGCTGATTCAAAGCAACCACTGGGTAATAAGGTTGACGACTGCGTTTCAACTCCTTCACACGTTTCTTCGATTCCTTGTATGTACGAAAAGATTTCTTGAACTTCTCCTTTGCACGTTTCTGTATTTCATAGACCTCCTCAAGCTCTTGTTGAACATCTGAATCAGAAGTGTCGTTTGAATCTACAGCCATTGCATGTTCAGAACCATCGGAATCACCACTGTCCAAAACATTGATACTTGAAGAATCACTATCAACAGCCATGACATGTTGTTGTTGCACAACCATTGCATCACGACGACCAGGCTTGTTGTGGCTTCTTCGGTCATCTTGTCTATGTTCTTCGAAGTCTGAAGCCCTTAGGATTCTTTCAATGTCAGAAAACCTGGAAGACCCATTTGTGGCCCGAACTACTTGTGCACGTTGTTCACGACTCAACCCATACTTCCGCATAAACAGATGTCCCAAAACAGACTGAGGAAAAATTGGTTTGGGTTTCACATGACCCATTTCCAGAGTACCCAACATTTGTTGCATCTTCTTTTGAGCATGTGCCCAATCCTGTTCATACCCACCACGTGTGCCCGAAGCTCTGCGACGGGAACTGGTCTGAGACCTGGCAGTGCCTAGGGCGGAATGCGCCTCTTCTCCATGCCGTCCAGCTTCAGGAGGTTCGGCTTCGTCAGCAGGCTTGGCTGACTGGCTGCCAGCTACGGATGCACCAGAGGCTGGTGCAGGCTCAGGGGTTTTTCCATCTTGCTCAGATTGGGAAGCTTCTGAAAGCGTATGTTCAACATCACTATCATGCTCTTTCACAGAAGGTGGTTGGGACCCATTGGTTTTTCTACGTTTCACTCTAACAAGTTCTCTTTCTTGGCTGATCAAAGTCTCAACCCTAGCAAGCTGTGTCCTAAAACGGCTGGCAAAGGCTGTAGCTCCCTCCCCATTACGTCTTTTCAAGGAGAAAAGGAACTCATCTATGCTCTCATGCAGCTCTGTCTCAGGAAGAAACTTGTAGTGCTCGTCCAAGGCTTTGATGACAGTCAGAAAACCAGTTGGAGTGCGAAGCTCGGCAATGTTGAGGTGCTCGGTTGCACGCCATGCTTCACCAGAAAGTCTTGCTAAAAGTCTCGGTCCAGCAAGGTGTGCATGCTTATCCTCAAGGCCGGCTATGGCCAACAGTGTCTTGCGACGAAAGTCTCGATACCCAGAAGGCTTACCGTCAAAAGAGACGTGTTGCAGGGCATCCTTACTGCTATCCATCGATCAGCAGTCACAGAAGACCGTATGGTCAGGTTCGCCCGAAAGGGCCAGGACTTGCGTCCTCACAGATGTGCGGCAGCACCAAGCGTCGCAGGTCCTCGGAGCTTGACCTGCTCCGCTACCATGAAATTCCGGCAACGGAAATGGTGAACAGTTAGGGGTATTCCCTCACACACCAAACGCAGCAGCGCAATTGTTTCTACCACCAAGCCAGCTATGGCTTCAAGGGCCCTATGATTGAGCCGTAGTCCAACGGCATGCGAGGTCTCATCCAACCTGCAAGGCTAAATGAATGGCACTGTGCATTTCCATGTTCATAAACCATCCATCAGCAACTGTGCTTGGGGATGCGAGTACTATGGGATACTGCTCCTCCAAGCATCCAATGGTCCAATCGTCGTGTTCCAGGGAAATCAGCTACAAATCAGACTTTATATGTGTATATATAAAACTATAGACTATAGATATACTATTATAATATACATAATTTCACATTATCGTATATTATATATAATATATATAATATAATATAATATAATATAATATTAATATATATAATATAATATATATATATATGTAATCTATATAAATGCTTTAAATGCTTACTAAACGAATTCAGTCATAGAGACTTTTCTGGCCCTTTTCAATCATGGGTCTCGGAGTCCGGGCTGATCGCACTACCCTGATGATGATCAACAGGAAAAGGGACCTCGGCCCGCGGCCACCCCTCATGGAGGTTTCCGAAGTCATCGGGGGCCACCCCTTTATCGCTGGATGGTTTATTCCATATCCCATAGGATCCATGGTGCTGCTATATATGGTAACATGGATCCCATCAATATACCTCCAATGTTAGCATACCATACATGGATCCTATGGGTATATATATATATGCCATGGAAAAATCCGATTGAAATGGATCATTTATCGGGGCACCCCAATCTATGCCCGAAGCCATGACGGACAGCGAAGTGCTCACAACGATGGTTGAGCTGAAAAAAGAAACATGACAAACACCTTTGGAAGATCGGAGAGTCTCATCCCAAATACCGTGTCCAAGCTAGAGAATGAAACACCAAGCACTTCAACATCTTCCCACGACTCACCTCTTCAAGCCCCCTACTGTGAGTCTGGAATGGCTTAACAGATGTTAGCAGACCTTATGGTCTCCTTTCAGGTCCCGGCAGAATCAGCAACATCAGCACGAAGGAATTGATGATGGCCAGCCAGTGGATGTCCATATTCGAATGCCTGGCATTTTCACGACAGGCAGTCTCATTTGGATGTGATGCTACAGGTGAGGATATGTCATTGGAATATATTGGAATATGCACTATTACGGACTACATGATTATATAACCTACAGTATTGGGAATGTAACGGGGAAGAATATGCTACAGTAGTGGGAATATCATGTGGATATCTCCAACATTATCCAACCAACAAAATCTGATTCTTTGCATTTGTCCACTCCAATGGGGTATATTGTTGCGGTGGCTGGCTTGGTTAGAGCCTTGTCCACCGGCTGTGATCTTCTGCATCCGGGATCATGCCCAAATAGGATGGAAAATAGATCATACCCTCTGGTAATTTAACGTAGCTATTGAAAATGGCCATGTATAGTGAGTTTTCCCATTAAAAATGATGATTTTCCATAGTTGTGTTAGTTTACCAGAGGGTACTGTATATTGATCAATCATGATCAATCATTTCTCCATCATTTCGATCAAGTTTGAAACTACCAAAATCAATCAAATTGAAACTACCGCCCACAAACATGTTGGCGAACAATCGTTGACATCCCCAACAAATGGTGGTTAGCCTCCGGTAATCAAACATGGCAATGGAAAATTCTAGATAAGATTCCTGTTAAAACATGTTAAAACCTCCATTTATAGATGACTTTAACATATGATGATATAACATATGTCAATTGACTGTCCATTGCCACCTTTGATTACCAGAGGCTAATTCATGGTAATTCGTAATCCGACTTTGAAACACCACCGAAACCCAGCGATCCACGGATTGCATCGCACCCGTGCGGCATCGTGGACTTGAGTTGTAGCTCCAATGCCATCGAGGGAGGAATGTGTGGCCTCACGGTGGCCCAGGACACCAGATTCGTCTTTGGAAAAACTACAGATTTTCCCCATGTTTAATGGGAAAAATCATGGAAAAAACCATAGAAAAACCCATGGAAAAACCTGCAGATGTTCCCTTCATCTCCATGAAGGCATCCTAGGGCCTGAGTATTAAACTGGATCCATGCATTTACAACATCTGCAATGGTAGGATTTATGTATAGTTTTGCAAGCGTACAACAACATGTAATCTTTGTCGCAAATGATCGCTTAAATGTATGTTTGAATAGTACCAGACTCATGACCAACCAGCTGAAAACTGGGAGAGTTACCCTCTTGGAATTCCCACCTGGCAATGGAAATGTCCCTTAATTTTGCATCAGTTTATCAATGAATTCCCCACTAAGCATGCTACTTTTGCATGGCCACAGTTGATTACTCAGCAGCTTCGGTCTCCGCTCTGGGAGGTGGGTCACGAGGGCCTCTTCTCAACCCAGTGTCCGGGAACTGACCCATTCCCACTGTCCAAACGTTCTATAATGTGGTAAACCCAATGCCATAAACCATCCCCAACAGAGGTTTATTACTGGCTATACCTTGGTATACCATGGTATACCCCTGTTGGGGATGATGTAAAATGAGCCCCAAAAGGTTGTTCCTGAGTTCCAGTTTTGACCCCCGGATCTCCAAAATTTCTCCAGCTATGGCCCAAAAAACTGGCCAAAGCTTTCGTGGTGATGACTTTCTGCGTGATCTACTAAGCTGGTGCGTTTCGAAGTGCAAATATAGTATAGGTATGTATGTGTAAACTAAAACTATAAACATCTATAAGTCTATAAACTTAATGAACAATGAAAGTATCTTTGTAGAAATGTCAACTTGGGAAAGCAACCTCGGCTCTGCCAAAATGACCACGTCTGACCGGTAGCTGAGCATGTGACAGCGGCGTCCAGTGCACAGAATAGGAGAATTGGATCTCCTCAACATATATGGTTCTGGGCTTCTGATGGTTATGGGATGTTATGGGCTTATGGGATGTTAGAAATGATGGTTATGATTATGGTTATCTGATGGTTATGGGCCATAGAAATCCATAGAATCAATTAGAATCATCATAGATTGCATAGATATCCATAGAAACATCCATAGATTTCCATCACGATCCTACGAAATTGAAGTGAAGGGCCGATTTGCCTGGGGCTCGAGCCATTCCTTCTTTCCACTCCGTAATGTCTACCAGGTGCTCCAGATTCAGCCTGTGTTGACACCCCCTTTGGAGTTGTTGGAAGCATCACTCAAGGGGTTTTATGGACTGAACACATCTGGAAAAAAACATGGTTCAAAGCCGTTTTGGCGGCTAACATAACTATGGAAGATGACCCATTCAGTTCAATGATTTACCTACTAAAACATATTGAATACTGGTGATGTTCTATAGCAAACTGTGAAAAAACCAGAGGGCGCTCTCTACCTGAAGTTACCACTTGTTGAGAAAACATGAGAAAACACCACTTCCTGCCACCATCATCCAAGCCACTCCCGGGTGACATTCGCCGACACCACCTGCAATCAGCGACGGTGGTTGGATAATTATGGTTCTTTCCCTCAAGAACCAAGCCATATTGCAGGAAAATCCCATATATATATATGCATATATGTATATATGTATATATGTATATATGAATATATGTATATATGTATATATGTATATATATATGTATATATATATATGTATATATATATGTATATATGTATATATGTATATATGTATATATGTATATATGTATATATGTATATATGTATATGTTATGTATATATATATAGTTCTATAAAGTCACTGGGCATGAACAATCATGAGCATTTCTAGGGGAAATTGCACAAATAATATGTGCGACATGTTGAGATTTCCGTCAGCTCCATTCAGTTCCTGCCTCTCTTTCGTTGTAGCCAATGATGAAATCCAAGTAGTTCACCAGGAAGTATCTGATCGCCGAGGTGTGAAATTTCCAGCTTTCTGTGAATGAGAACATCCTTGGTCGAGAGTCAACAGATGACATCTTTTGTTTTCATGTCCTTTCATGTTCCGTCGCTATGTATCAAAGATACAGGTCTTCGAAAACTGATATGCTCAAACCGGCCAGGTGGGTATCCGCCCAAACGCTCGCGTTTTTTTAAATATGCTGTGATTGTTTTTGTTATCGTTTAGCTATCGTTTCGGAGGCCTGTGCAGGTTGCCATCTTCAGGCTTGATTAACACATGTATAAGCTCGTTATTTTTTTATATCTTTTTGTTTTACTCTTATCGTTTTCTGGGCCGGCAATGCATTGGCAGTGTCAAAGCGCAAGCAAAGCTAAAATGAAATGCCCGGGGTTATTATACTATCCCAAGTTGTTTTGCAAATTTGCAATATTTCAGACATACAGTATCATATTAAGAAGTAGCAACAAGTTCATTACAAGACCCAAGTTTCCACGCCGCGCCGCCGCACCGTCCCGAAAAAACCACCCCCCAATTTCCACCTCTCTGGCGAGTCATTGTCTTCGACTCCCATAGACGACTTGACCCCGAAGGGTCTATCCTCGTTTCATACCCCAAATGGTCAACACATATATTGGGCAATGGACTGAAACAATGTTTGTTGTATATATTTCATAGAAAAATCATGGAACATCTTATTGAAGACGGATAGTTCTTGACACGTTTGATTACCAAAGGGTATTCCGTGAACTTAAGGTGAAGCAGACTTTGGCACAAGTCTCAAGTTTCCACTTGAACCCTGAGGAAGTCCTGTTGTGGCAGGGGGCCAATGGTTGATCCTCACGTTCCCCAACTCCAGGATTTTCCGGGCTGAGTGGTGGGCGATGGGGAGTTCTCCTACGAACAGCTCGAACATGTAGTTCTGATCGATCGCTGACTGGCGCCATGGATGGCACGTGGTGAGGACTAACCCCCCGAAAACAAAGGCGTAAAACCGTAAGACATGCTCCAAACTGGAGGAAATCTGGGGATGTTGGGGCATGGAAACAATTTCTGTATGGATATATACCTTGATTAAACCAACTAAGGTCTTCTGGCACGTGTCAGCTGTTGCGATATACAGTCACTGGCAGCCGCCGCACCTTGAATTTCAAGATGTCCATTTCACTGACCGGCCTAGCATTTTCATCCAGACATTGCGACCGGGTCTGGAGTCTGACCATATTTCTTCCAAAAACATAAGAAAAGTACTGCCGCATGAAGGTTTCAATCCAAGGTCTAATTTCCCCTATATTGTGCCATCATGTGCCATCTATTTGGTCGTGGTTGGTCTTTGAGCGCCCAAAAATATAGTGCGTGAAATAGGGGTCATAACTCAAGTAGGATGAACAACATCCAAAATAGTTCCTGAAACTAAAAATCATCATTTCACCAAAAAACATCGAACTCAAAATGCGTTTATGAATTCAAACTGCCTGATCTGCATTACCAGAGGCCACGCCACAACACCAACAAAAATGATAGCTGAAGGGACCACATGTGTTGCGAACTGGTTTCCACTATGGTGGGGATGTAACCAGTTTGAACTTGAAACCCCGGCCCACTGTGAGCGAAATCATCTTGCTCGTGTCTTAACTACTGTTGATGTACATGGTCGTACCATTCTGGGCCAATTAGAGTTCAAAGTTGACCAGTGTTATACCAGTGTTCTAAGAGATATAAATTGTCGAGAAAGTGATTATAGAGGATATTCAGGATATTTTATCTAATTCAGAATCTTTTGCCACCACGTATACATAACCGAAGGAAGCTTAGAAGTCAAACTTCCGACAATATGGACAGATGAAAAGCAAAGATGGGAAGAGTCAGAGAGAAGAGAAGAGTAGAAGAGAGAGGAGCAAAAGAGAGAAGATCAGAGAAGAGAAAGAGTCAAAGGAAGAAGATGCAGGCGCGTTGAAACGTAGAAAAGTCGCGAAACACTGTCCGGAGGGTCGAAAAATAGGCTCGCTAAAGCGGCGGGTGCGGGGCCATCTGGGGAGATGAGAAGTGAAAAACTGCGCCGTTGTGGCGCGAAGCGCATTTCGAAGTCAAAATAAGCAAATCAAACCAGGTTCGGGGCACTTTTGGAAATTAAGATGTTGAAAAATTGCACGCCGTTGTGGGGCGAAGCACGTATGAAAGTCAAAAGGTAAAAAATTGAGGGTCTCAGACCCCTTTTGGAAATTGAGATGTTGAAAAAATGCACGCCCTTGTGGCGCGAACCACATTTCGTAGTCAAAATGTGCAAAACACCTCAGTGTCGGAGCGATTTTTGGAAATTGAGATGTTGAAAAAGTGCATGCAGTTGTGGCGCGAAGCACATTTCGAAGTCAAAATGCGAAAAGCAAACCATGTTTGGGCCACTTTTGCATGTTGAACTGCACCACACTAAACCACAACAACAACAACAACAACTTCTACTTCTACTTCTACTACTGCTACTACTACTACTACTACTACTCCTACTCCTCTACTCCTACTCCTCTACTCCTACTCCTTTACTCCTTTACTCCTTTACTCCTTTACTCCTTTACTCCTTTACTCCTTTACTCCTTTACTCCTACTCCTACTCCTACTCCTCCTACCCCTACTCCGGCTACTCGGACTCCGACTCCTACTCCTGCTTCTGCTCCTCCTCCTGCTGCTGCTGCTGCAACTGCAACTGCAACTACAACTACTACAGCTACATCTACAACTACTACAGCGACAACTACAACTACAACCACAGCAGCAGCAATAACTACAGCCACAACTACCACTACACCACACTTCAACTGCAACTCCAACTTTACATCCAACTCCAACTACAAGTCCAACTACCACTACTACAGCTACAACTACAACTTCAACATTACAACTACAACTGTCAACTACAGCTACAACTACACTACAACTTGAGCTAAAACTACAACTACAACTGCATTACACTACACTACACCACACTACACCTTTCACATTATATAACCTCTATCCTCCAGTAAATCGAATCTGGAACAAAACCATCATAGGATAATTTATCAAAACATATTGAACATGGAGGGTGGTATCTCCCGTTATGGATTTACCATGGACACTCAAAAAATGGATCCACACATAAATCCTGACAAACAAATGTAATTAACACCTCTGATCACTATTCCTGACATATGGTCATATTCATATTTAAAAAAACGTATATAACATATTTTACATGATATTTCATCATCATTACATGTGTATATATATATTATATATATATATATTGATTTATGTATGGATTATTTGTTCCTAAACTTTCCCGGCCGCCCCACCTGGAGCAAATCACCGTCCGTGGGACCTGCCGCTTCATATGCATGGGATACAGTGAATTCACCTCAGCGGGCGTTCAAAAGCCATGGGATCCATGGGGATTTACGGGGTCAGCTGCTCCAAATGCGGAACATACCATAGGGAAGTGGTGCCCCATAGTTAGATAAGTTGGTTTATAACTACAATAAGTGGGACTTATGGTAGATATATCTATAGTTGATGGGGGTTATAAACTAACTTATAACTGGGGGGCACCATCCTGTATAGGGAAACAGGCAAAAATGGGTGATTCAATGGGATGTCAATGGGATATACCCTGGGCTAAGCTGCAAAAGAATGTGGAAAACTATGGAAAAGCCAATGAGAAAACCGTTAGTGATCTACATTCATGGTCGCTGTTCCACATCTATGTAAACATTTACAGGAGGGCCATGGGAATGTAATGAAAATATCATGGCAATGCAAATGAAATATAATGTGGAGAATGGGAAGATATAACGGGCATATATCATGGGAACATTTATATATGGGCATGGTCGAAGCCATATGGGTAAACATGGGTGAGCAAGTCAATGCTGACCAGATATCAATTAGGGTGGATACATCATATCTACAGGTAGAGTTAGATAGTGTCGTGAAACAACTTATAACTTGGGGGGGCCTTTTATCCCCTTCCTGTAGGTTTTCATTGCATGGGAAATCCCAGCCATTCACTTTTTTGGCTACCTATCCAAGAATCTGGGTAAATTATAATATTTCACTAACCTGAATCTTGCGGCCATTTGGGGATCATTTCCCTATACATTCACCATGATTCCAGGTTTCGGTCGCAGTGAGGTCCTTATTATTTACCCAGAAGAATGTTTTTTTGTTCTCTCCACATCCCGCGTTGCGTTTACCGTAAGCGAATGCCAAAGGGCTAATCGATCGCCTCGCAGGACCTGCGATTGAAAATTACGGTGAATTCAGGTGGGTGAAGCTTCGATTCGAATTCACTGGCCTGGAAGTAACATCCTATGGACTCCTATGGACTCCGAATGCATTCTTGAGCTAAACATTGCTAAACATGGTTGACAACAAACAGGCTAAACAGGCTAGACATTGTTGACATCTCCAACAAAGTGGTAGCACCCAAGCAACAGCAAGCGTCATCCATGACTGCTACCCGCCTGACCAAGGGTCATGAAGTGAGGCATCACAACCTTCGGGTGGCAGAACGGGAAGTCATAGTACTCATACCTGGCACCGGAGCTGCACAGGCAGCAGTCAGGTCAGCGGCTTCCAACAAATGCGCCGGCAGGGCGTCTCTGTTGGATTTGAGTATGGCCACACCTTGTTCATGCCTGGGCAGATTCACCGATTCACCCGGATGGGATCAATGGGATGATGCCGACGACATCGTTGGGTCTGAGGACACGACTAACCTGGATTTCTTGATCATCTTCGAAGGCTGCTTCAGCGAGGGCCTCCATATTAGGACTGTCCAGCACTTGGGCCGGGATTTCATGCCGATGGAACTCATCTGCCACAACAAAAAAACATCAATTGATCAATTGGATTCATGTCATTATCATCCAGCATCGAGTGATTACAAAATTGGCCCATCCATCCCCGCCCAACATCCTTTTGGGCAGCGGGTCACCAGGTGATTCTCCAAGCATTTGATCGAAAAATATCTATCTCGCCACCACATCTGCCACGACACATCAGGGTCAGGATCGTCCCGCACTTCCACCATCTTGAGCTCAGCAGTCCATGTTTTTCTGTATTTCTTTGGCTCTTTATGTTCTTGTGTGGGTCAAAACCTGCTACCCGGAATAACAAGAAAGGTATAAAGTGGTTCTCCTAAACATCAGCCATCACCAGCCCATTTCTGCCACTTCTGAAATCCGGGTCCAACTCTGGATTTCTCAGCTGCCGTTTGACTCCAATAGCTTTCGCAAGCTGCCGTCCGCCAACATGACTTCAAAATTCTGCTCGCAGCGCTCAATCTGTTTCAGGAAGTACCTGGTGGTAGCGCCACAGGCGCCACTACGGGTTTTCACCACCGCACAAAAGGATCTCAGTCAAATGAGAACAAACACAATTGAATGAAAGGGCCCATCAGTTCTATGACATCATAAATATTACAAGATCCCCAAATGCTTTGTGTTTTTAACGTATGAAGTCCCCACCATTTCATGGCCAATCTTAGATATCCATTCGTTGCAAAAGACTAAAGTGGTAGAGGTATGAAATGTATTGAACTGTTCTCAAGTAAGTATTGCAGATAGAATCCCCAACCAAGGTTTACCCACAAAAATCTTCGGAAAAGATTGCTTTTCAGCACCGGGCTACTCGCGGTCTTGGATGGCCTCTACCTCAACGGCCACGTGTGGTTGGCTTCCAAAGCGTACGTGGTGTGTTTCGACTGGACAAGTTACCGTTGGACATTTTTCATGGAGAAACCAATGGATTAGGGTAGCCAAATCTAAAGAAAAACCCAAGACACGGTGTTATTAGTTGTGTGTCCCAAAGATATCATATTATATCATTCTATCCAATGAACATGTCCAATGAAATCCCCCCACGTCATGGTTGTATACCACTACAAATGTTCAAAATTATTGTAATGTTCCAAACATATGATCCATACATACATAATGACACAATCATAGAATATCATATATATATACCTATACGTATATATATATATTTGGGGCCTCATATATGTATCCCAGTATTTGGCTGTATCCCGACTATCTACCACTTGAACAAAATTCAAACCTCTCTCTTTTTCCTCGTATACTGTAGTATAACCTCTTAGAGTATCAACAAATTGATGTTTTGTTCGCTGCTCACTTGAGCAGTGTCAAAAACCAAGGCTTACTACAAAGTTTCGGGTATACCAGTGTCAATACTACAAATATGGCAGTTTTGCTTTCCCCATCTTTCCCCAATATCACCCAGTTGCGAACTGGTTCTACTGCCGCCTGGCTATTCGAAAATCATGGATTGTTGGCTGAACCGATTCCTGTGAAAAATCTTCGCTTTGTAGAACCTCAATATTGACAATAAATACTCTGATATTGGACAACTATACTGATCAAGAATGGTTAATAGTAACATTGATATGTGATGTTACCATTTATTTATGGCTTAATAGTATCATTTATTTATGGTCAATGGTTCATAGTACCATTTTTTTATGATGTACATTTACTCAATGGTTAATAGTACCATGTATTTATGGCTTAAAAAAACCTCTATACTGTCTATACTACCTAAAATCAACGGGTCCCATGCCCCTCCAGCAACGAAGAGCAAGGCGAGCAAGGCGCCGCGTGCGCCTTGACCAACAACACACCCTCCAGCTGTCGAGTGACCTGTATATGGGATCAAATAGATGTGGTTTTCTCTGAAAAATATCATTAGGAACAATAATCTAAAAATAATCTGAATGGTTTTTATCATTAGAATAAGATGATTAATTATAGATGGTATTGACCAATAATCTTCAAAGCATCTGAAAAATAGATGAAAAAACACATTACATCTATGTATTAGACAATAGGCTTCAGGCTTCCCATATGCATATTATGCATATGAAAATAGATGTCCTATGAACATTTTCTGGGATGATAAATAGGAAGATTCCGCCAATCCATAGCTGCCATATTCTGCCATAGCTTCATATCTCATCATCGGATAATCCAACAAAGCACTTTCTGAAATAGGGAAATAGATGATGAACCTACAATAGGAAAAAGTATGATAGTCCATAGGAAAGATTATGACAATCTAAGGAAAATGATGAAAATGATCAAACAGGGAATGTGGGAAACTGATGAAAATAGTCCGTCCATCATTTTGCTGTTAAGGTACCCCCAATGCAATGGATTAGAAATCAATAGAAATCATGTTTCATCGTTTTCCGTATTCAATAGCCATGGGTTATCATTGTTAGGGTATACCGCATTCTCAGACAGACCCAACGGCAAATAGATAGGTAGAATGAGATTCAATGAGATTTGCTTAAGATTATATAGGGATTGAATTAGATGGAAGAAAAGAGATTAGATGAGATTGTTTGATTGATTGATATTGATTGATTTATTGATTGAACAATGGATTCCCTGGTTGTTTGATAGATTGCTCAATGAATTCGTTGATTTTTGATTGATTGTTTGAACGATTAATTGATTGATTGTGTGTGTTGTTGTCTGATTGTTTGGTTGTTTCATTGGTTGCTTGCTTAACGGATTAATGATGGCGATCATGATAATGAGGAGGAGGAGGGAGGAGGAGGATGAAAATCAACATGAACATGAAAATGGGTCAATGTTACATATTGCTGCACAGGGTTCCTGATTTTGTATATGTGTTCTATCTGTGTGGATCCCGAAAATTGCTGGTGAAAGGGACGCTGTTGGTTTCTCTGCAGCAACTGCAGAATGTTGGCCTTTCAGATCATGCTCCCAAACTACAAAAACACGTGGGGCTAGAATTGAAGCTTCAGTTAAGAACATATATATATAATATATATATATATAGATAGATAGATAGCCCTATGCCCTCAATTCTCCTAGCCATTCTGTCAGTCCCAACAGCTTCAACAAATCCAGCAAAAACACAATTTGAGTGTGTCTGAAAATTGGGTCAAACCCCTAAATATATCAAAATACAGTAGCCTCAGTAGCATGTTACCCTCTGGTAAACTAACATAGCTATTGAAAATGGCCATAGAAATGGTGAGTTTTCCCATTAAAAATGATGATTTTCCATAGTTATGTAAACGTTTACCAGAGGGTAATGTATCTTAACAAGGGAAAAAATGATGTTCAAAACATGCCAAAACCCATCGATTCTCATCAAACTTCCTCGCCTCGCCGGAGACGGCTTCGAAGGTGTCACCAGAGCGTTTTCGCACGGCGACGATGGAGTCATGCGCTTTGTTGTGAATGTTGTCATCAAAAAAGATGTGTTGCACATCATCCTCCAGTGAGATCCACAAAGGTTTCCCTGACTCCGGGATGTACTTCATCTGCTTCCAATGGTTGTAGTCGTCCCGAATCGCAATGATGGGTTTGGATAGAATGAAGTCCAGAACTTTTGAATCGGGTCCCACTTCATCCGAAAACGCCTCTGAGTCAGGTGCACCCAAATCGCTTCCCAGGCCATCCTTCCCCAAGTACCTGGGTCCACGAGCCCGCTTGGAAGGCGGCGATTCGGAGCTATGGTATCCATTCTCAACCAAAAATGGTCAGCCAGTTGAAGTCACTGAGTTTCCCAACCGCTTAGTAGATATGACATCATATATTATCTTGAATGACCCATGGGTTATACCTTTCTTAACATCAACTTCAATCGTTCAGAAATCGACTCGTCCAGATGCTCCTTGTAGCGCCGCAAAAAAATGGGGCTCAGCACCTCCGAACGCTCGGCGCGTCTCAGCACCCAGAGGGAGTCCTCCGTCGCCAAGTCGAATCGTTCGGAGGCGCTGGGAAAGTCTGGGTGCTCGCCACGCGCAAAGGCCTGGTGAACTATGGGAACTATGGGATGGTTATTGTAGATAATGGTATAGATATAATGATATAATAATAATTATACTATATATATACATATATATATATATTTATATAATTATATATGTTGATACATACTATATATATACTGTATATATATATAAACTGTATATTATTTACTGTAGTTCATGGGGCTAAACATCGAAGCTACTGTAAACCCCAAAGGAACAAGATCTGCCTGGGCACCGTGCCGAAAGTGCGATAGGCGATACGGATAAAAATATATAAAGATAACATATTGACAAGTACCCAAAGCCCCACATTTTCAGGACAAGAAAGCGTAGTTTTGATTCCGGAGCACAAAGTGGTCAAAGATGTCAAAGTTGTGAAGGGAACTAGGGAACTCCTTAAGACATGTCTGCGTTTTGTGATGTTTTTTGAACGCGTCGATCACATCAAGCTCCTGGAAAATGGATGAAAATGGATGAAAATGGATGAAAATGGATGAAGATGTTACCGTAATTATGGTAATTACACCATATCATTCACCCCAAGAGCGTTATCCTTAAGGAATCCTTCGGGATATCTTGGCCTTCCTGGGACCCTCCTGGATGGGCTAAAAATCGCTGAAGGCTGGAAGACTAGGCGAGGCCTTCATCCGGATCTTGGGTATCATTTGGGTTTGTCTGAAAATCGGCTGGCAATTCCAATCCTCAGTTTCCCTATGAAAACAGATCATAATTTGGAATAACTTCCAAATTATCCTATATTTGGAATAATTATCATAATTGATATCATTCCAGTATCCCATTCCAATTATCCTATAGAAAATTGCTGTAACGGTGGGTATCCCCTTGAGACAAACCCATTTGCTGGAGGGTATAAACCCACTTGGCCCGTCGTGTACCTGAATGCATTTGGCAACTTCAGGCAAATCAGTTCCAAAGGTGCGGATGACCACGGAGAAGTCTCGCCCTGTGGATTGTTTGTTCTGTAAACAATCGAAACCACCAAAGATATTATAGCGAAAATCTGCTGAATTGTAGTGGTTCGCCCATCTTTGGGATGTTTTGCCACTTAAACATAAACTCTATCATTCAACAGTTTGTCTAATCACATCATGCTGAGTCATCATACTTTTGCAACAACATCAATGGTTCCTGTTTCTTCACCATAAAAATCCACACTCACCTCACTCAACTCATGTACAAGTATCAACTGCGTTGTTTTTCCTTTTTTTTGCCCATCTGTGCCTTGCTTCTCCAGCTCTGCCAGGGTATGAAAGAACGCCGGCAGCAGAAAATGGTGTCCATCGGGGGCAAAGGTCGCATTGGGCGCGTGTCTCCACTGCAGGGCCTCCTTCAACACCTCGAAGTCCTTGCGATAGATCTCCCCCGGCAGTCCTATCGCGCAAAGGAGACCACCATTTTCTAGGACAGTTGTAGGCCATAGATGGCTAGATGGCTATAGGATGGCTATAGGATGCTATAGGTATTTTTTGTTAGGAACCACAGCACCTTGATTTACCTGTCTGATAATCATTGCAGTAGTAGATGCAGCCATTCGATGGCAATTTTTGTGACCAGATCCTTGGCCTGAATTTCAACTGATGAAATCTGGACGGTGAAAGTTCACCAGTCACCCACCAGTCACCCACCAGTCACCCACCAGTCACCCACCAGTCACCCACCAGTCACCCACCAGTCACCCACCAGTCACCCACCAGTCACCCACCAGTCCTTCTTCCGTGAATTTCCAGGGTGGCCAAATGGGATCCCGCCGATTCACCTCGTAGCATTTCTGCACCTTTTCGAGCTCAAAGGTGGTCAGCAAGGGAGGGGCCGTTGCCAAGTCCATACGTTTCGACAGCTCCAGGGGAGATCCATCATGCCAGGCATCCTTGGAATCGTTCAGGAAGGCCACCTTCGCCAGGATGTTGTTCAAAGACGCCTCGAAATCGACGTCAGAGACCGGATCGCCCACCATGATCGTCTCATTGACGTCGAAATGGAGAACCAGGCGCTTTTTTGGAGTTGCCATGGAAAAAGAAACACGGCGGAAGACTTGACGCTCGCTCTTGGCAAGTCTGCTGAAGAGGGCAGATGTGAAGGATCGATCTAAGTTTGGATTCAAGTTGGACACAAAGAATTCATATCTTCAAACTAATTCATGCTGTGAACAATTGCATCCTGAAATGGCCGCGAAAGAAGCTGTAAGTGGTGATGAGCCGCCATCTTCCATATTGTTTGGTCAACGCCACGTTTGCTGCTTCTCAATGTACATACATACACCAACTATTGTCCACCTTCATGTTTCTATCCATTTATTGTCCACCTTCATGTTTCTATTTTATGTGAAGATATGTGTGTTGCTTTAATTTATAGGTATATATAGTTATTTATTATGTATATCTTATGTATATCTTAGCCGTTACATTTCTGGCTTCAAATCCATTCCAAGCACAGCACCAAGACCAGCGTGAGGATGGCACTTCTCATGGAGACCTGAGCTTCTCGAAGCGGCTCAAACCTGGGGTTTTTCACAGCCCATTCCCATAGGATCCATGGTGCTGGTATATATGCTAACATTGGGGGTATATTAATGGTAAATGTTACCATATATGGCATACATGGATCCGTCATGGGATTTGCCAATGATTCCTGTTGAAACATTCAATTTTTGTAGGTGAAAACAGTGAACATCCATAAAATCCATTAAAAAAAAAAAACATATCCCAGAAAAATTCCATTAAAAAAAAAATCCATAAATCCCAGCCATTCTGCGGGGTCTCGGTGCCCCAGCGCCGCGCTGGGAACTCCTCAGATCTTCCAAGCCATTCTCCCAGCCCCGCCCTGCTCTTCGCTGAGCCCAGAAGCCCAGGCGGTTCTTACACCCAAAATATGGTCAAAAAGACGGCCATCATGGGAATATATACAAACACATGTATCTTAATGTTATAACTTATATATATATATTTATATATCATATATACATGCGATATACGTGTGATATGTATATGGTGTATATTGGTGTATTGTGCTGTGGGATATAATGAAATATATCACGACCAATATCTGGGCTTTTCAGATCTATCACGGGAGGAGTTACCACCATTTTATGGCTAATTAGTGCTAATGATTTGAATAATGATTTGAAGATTGACAAAGTAAGGATGAAGAATCTAAAAACCTCTGGATGGAATGTGGTTCCAAGTTTTGTGGCTGGCACTTTCCAAGGGCACAGTTATTCGATACTCTAAACTTTGTAAACCATTTCTTGGACGACAGAAGCATCTGGTGCCGAACATGGTTGCACCATGTCCGTTCAGAATTCATATAATTAAGTCATGCTTGTCTAATTGTAACCTCCAAGTTTATGTAAATCTTTAACGTGTTTAAATATGTTTAAATACTATTGCTGCAATCCCGCACGTATAAATCCTGGAAATCACTCAAAAGAGGTCACACTTGACCCCGCTTCGCAGCTTTTTGAAACGCGACAAAGCTGCACAGTGCTGAAGGTTGGGCCATGTTTTTTGGCCTCAAAACAATCCGCTGTTGATGATGACCACTGGCAGCAGCACTAGCCTCAGTTTGCTTAGCCAGACTTCAAAGTGGTCAAGGGTGTGAGTTTCTCCGCATGCTTGTTCTGTGGGTATGGGTTACACATGGTTACAAGTTCGCGATCTTGCAACAGAGTCTTTGGCTCTTTTTAAATGGCAGCACTCCAATTTTTGGTGGGTTCCCCAAGCAGGAAGTACAATTGACATCGACAAATCCTTCCCTTCAGCAGCTCCAGAAGTCCACTAAACTGGGCAAATCCGAACCATGAAAGTGTAGCTTAGATGGGTGAGGTTGCGACAGACTTTGCAAAGAAACATTGTTTTTTTTTCAAAGAAGGAATGGGAAATAAGACATAATAAGACCATCTTTGGGATAGTTCCCAAATGTTCCCAATGTATATAAACTAATCGAATCTAATTTAATCTATGCATCCATCCAGCATCATCAATGATATCACTGCTATTCTCATGCCGTAGTCCGGCCCCACCACATCCCAGCGCTCGAGTCCCCGGGCGTGAGCGCCAGGGGCACGAAGACATGGCAACTGAATTTCCGTGCCGCTGGGACCAGCTCCTGCCAATGGGACACCCGACGGGTAGCCAGATCCCCTGCGGCTGGAGTTTTTAGGTTTGAAATGGTGATAAATGATGAGCAGACTCATTCTGAGTATCTCTGAAAATTTGGGGGAAAGCCGGAAAAGCTCCTAAATTTGATGATTCATCATGTCAATCACCATGTTCCCCTTTTTACAAAAGATGCCGTCGAATTCGGTACACCCCATTTTCAGATGCACCTGGCAGAGTCCTCCAAAGAGACTGAAAACCGAAAGAAGTGCGGCTGTACCCTCTGGTAATTTAACATAGCTATTGAAAATGGCCATTTATATATAGTGAGTTTTCCCATTGAAAATGGTGATGTTCAATAGCTATGTTAGTTTACCAGAGGGTAATCCAGATCCATATATCTGGGTGGTTCTCCATGGTTCTCCAATTTCCAAATAGATTCAACCCACCAAGATCACCAAGTTCTCGCTGGGAAGGAAATTGGAGGTGAAAACATGGTTGCACCAATCAAAACTGGAGATTCCAGGATTCAAGGGCAACACACACATAATCAAAACATGGGGGTGGGACATGGTGGGACCGGGACCCACAAATGTGTGGGTCCTTCCTGGAGTCAATGATTGATCGTTTCACCTTACAGCATGAGTCATCTGGGCCCACATCACGCCAAGTAGGACGTGTTTGAAGCTTTGAAACCAGCATCAATCAGTAGATAATAATAGATAAAATGTATGATAAAGTATGTACATGCATGCACATGGCCATGACTATCTGAAGGTCACCGACAATACTGTGTGTATTTATCAAGGCAGGCATTACCATCCTCTGAAGGAACCTGCTTGGAGGGGCCATGTCCCAATGTTATAGTGGAAGGCTTGAAACATGTGGTGCACGTAAGGATCATCCCACCAAGTAACTGCTATGAGATTGGTCATTGAGTCGTGGTTCATTTTGATGTTCTAAAACCTGGCAATAAGCAGGAGAACCCCAGTTAGAGGACATGTTACATGTTTAAACAAAAAACACGTTTAAAAACATCATCAGTCGCATTCAGTGGGATGATCCAAATAAAAAAACGCTCGCTCCCAGTGGTCCATCCATGTCCATCCTCGGGGTGGACCACACTCATGACACCCAGCACGGTGTCCTGAGTGGAGACCCTCACCGCTACTCCAATAAAAACAACAGGCCAGAGCAATCTTCAACAGGCCGCAATGGCAATGGTGGGTCCTATCTTATACTGGTTGCATTTCCGCAGGATTTCTAAGTTCATTATGATCATCTGAAAACAACGATAATGGTCGGTACAATATGCTGTAATCATCAAGAAACTGATAAATGCATATGGACTATGATAATTCTGGATAATCATGGATAATCATTAATCATGCATAATCATGGATAAGCATGGCTAATCATGGTAGTCATAAATAATATGGACTATGATAATCATGGATAGTCCACAATACAATAATATCATCATCATAGTATCATTATCCATCATAGTATCATTATCCATATTATCATTATATCATTATCCATCATATCTGGGCAAATTATAATAATTCACTAACCTCAATCTTAAGGCCATAAAAGGGGATGATTTCCTTTACTAACCATCATTCCCAGTGAGGGAGAACAGTGAGGTCGTTATAATTTACCCAGATACATATCTCAATTATATCCCCATATCTTTGATACTCGAAATCTCTGGCACATGATGGTTAAATGCCCAGCTTTTTAACTAACCATCATATGATCATGATTTGTAGTATAACCCCCGAAGAAAAAACGCATCAGTCGCCACAAAACCGCCAAGGAGCCGTTGGAGTCTCCTCAGGCGAAGCCGCAAGGGCAGTTTCCTCAGGCCAGGCGAAACATGTGTTGCTTTAGTGTGACTACATGCTGTAACACACACACAGAGACACACACACATATATATATAGATATACATATATATATAGATATACATATATATATATAGATAGATATATATATATATAGATATATATAATATTATATATAGAGAGCTGATTTTCATAGCCAAATCACCAAAATATGTGCATCAAATCCACCATTTCACCCATCCCAACGGATATCCCAACCCACAGCCGCGTCTCCGGGAAGTCGTTGACGCTTTCAAAGGACCGTCCCCGACGTGCCGCATTGGGCGCGCTGGGCGGCATGGAACTGCGGTTCCCGTAGTCCACATCCATTCGGGCACCTGGCAGAAGGGACGACTCAAGTTGTTAACTCAGATCCAACCATGATCCAGACTTAGTATTTTTTGTGTATTATATATATACATATGTGTGTATATATATAGGTTTATATATGTTAGATCACATGATATGGTATATTGGAATAGGTCTGTGTGAATTATAATATCTACGTGTCTTGATGTGTCTTGTCTAGTGGATACACATACGCAATATGTTCAATACTTGAAGCTGGACAGGAAGGACTCATGGAGGCGCTGGAGGCAGCCAAGATACCGTTGATAATGTACGCTGTGCCTAGCACCAAGCTGACACGCGATGCAAACTTTAGATGCCTGCAGTTTGTTACAAATCCACAGCCGGGATCAGCGTTCCTTGTCAGAAAATCCTTCAGTGAGTGATGTGGGCAGTGCAATTACTAATTACAGTACAATTTCCTCTAATCACATGCAAAGATACATGTAATTCCGAGATCTATCTCAGCTTGTGCATCGGTGTATTCCGGGTTAAAGGATATATCTCTGTCAGCGGTATGATCGGACCGCTTGTTTGTTTCCAACCACTGCTACTGTTCTTTCCATGGCCAAATTTGTTTCAAGGCCCCACCAGCTGCGGGTCTTTTAAGGCCCCCCACGCACTGGGGCCCACTTCTTGCCCTTGAACCCGGCACTTTCAACATCTGCCTCCGACTCGTCGATTCTCCACGGTTTTTTTTCAATTCTTAAAAGAAACATCAACAGCAGTGGACCAAAAGGGACTACAATATACTAATATATAGTGTATATATATATACACTACAAACAAGTTTGGCCGCGGTTCTTGCTAGATCCAATTCTGAATGGGTGTTTCAATGGTGCAGAAAAATACCTCATTGGCAATGGAGACTTCACTATTTATAGATGATTTTCCCATTAAACTCTCATTTATAGGCGATTTCCCAGCTAGCCACGCTTGATTACCGAAGGGTATACAGTATACCCGACTGATACCCTCTGGTAAATTAACATAGACCCTGAAAATCACCATTTGTTAGTTGAAACTAATCTTCCAACCCCTATTTGCCAGGGTCTATGTTTATTTACCAGAGGGTATTATTAGAAACTACCAGCTATCCTCCCAGCCTCTGCTGGAGTTTGGGAAGCCCTTGGAGCTGAATCTGACGCAGTGGCCTTGCTGGCGTCCCGAGATGCTGAAAATCAACTTGCTGGGCGCGTTTGAAAATGAAGGATACCCTCTGGTAATGACTAACGTAGCTATTGAAAATGACCATTTATAGTGGATTTTCCTATTAAATATGGTGATTTGTTATGTTAGTTTACCAGAGGATACATCCCCAATTTAGATCAATTTTGTGCAACTCTTCATGTGCAATATGATGAGAAGATTTCTTGATTTGGGATCGAAAAGGGACTGTGTGTCCAAAAATGGGGGACACCAAATATCCCCAAACGACCCTTTTAGTAGGACAAATTAAGTTTTTTATCATCAAAATGTGGGTTCACCTAAGTTTTCAGTTCAGTTCAGCCCCCTTGAAAAGACATGAAAAGACAACGATTTTTTCCAGAGGTTTTCTCTGACCACCAGTCCTCCTATCTGCCGGGCCACAGCGCCGCCACTGCTGTCAGCTCTCTCAGCGCTACTGGTCGCAGTCAACTCTGTTTCCGCTGTGAGAGCCCGAGCCTGGAGGTTGTCATCTATCCCCTCAATTGAAAAATGAATAAAAACGGTGGTTTCATGGTGGTTTCTCCATCTTTCATCGGATTTTTCATGCGATTTCATGGGATTTACTCCTGATGACTCATGACCAAGAAACCTATGATTCGTTGAGCAACAAAGTTAAAGATCGGACGGACGGAGTCCAAAGTAGCGAATAGGTGGAAATTCTCCGACAAAAATTGGGGGTTGCAGCAATAAACATAGGGAAGAGAACCATCAAACAGATCCAAATATGGGGGAGGAGTAGTTTTTTTCTCGTAAAGGGAGCATCGAAGAGGAAGTAGTGGAAACTAGGGATGGGTCAAGGAAAGAAATCACCGATCCCTGACTTATCCCATCTAGAAATGTGGGATGAGCGGCTCCCCTTCAAAAAATAACCGTTGGCGAACTGGGTGATGGCCCATTCAGAGAGCTTCACCTATTCAAAATCACATGATTTTCCATAGCAAACGGTTCAATTACTAGAGGCTAGTCAACTGAAATCATGAAATTTAAAATAGCTCATGGATTTTCATGGTATATTCTTACTATATATGTTTAAAACATGTTTAAGCTAATATGATCGATCTATAAATTCATCCACCTCCACCAGCACCAGAACCAGCCTCGGGGCTCGACCGGGCCACGTAAAGCCTTTTTGTTAAGCCGGCAGCAATGGATCGCTTCTCAACCCGGAAAGCACATGGATTTTCCCATGATTTTCCCATGTATATATTTGGGATTATTTGTGGGTATTAATCATGTTGAATCTCTAAGAATGTCCCTCGACAACATCCTTAAACCAGTCCGTTGCTGGAGATTCTCGGGATCCATGTGGTGCCCAATGACCATCCATCATCCGTCTAAAAGGGAACCCTATTTGCCACCGAAGAACAAGCATCGTTGCCAGATTTGATGCACCAGTAAAGGTAGAAGGAGAAGCAGAAACCAAAGGCTTCGTGAGTCAGGACGGAGAAACTCCTTCTCTTGCACTCCTGGACGCAACAAAAAGATTAGAGCAATTCCAAATCATGCTCATATCAGAATCATTTCATATCCTATACATAGTATGACATGAATATATAAATGATATATAATATAGATCCTAAATGTATATCATAAATAAATATATATATATTTAGATATTTTTATATTTTATGCATATGTTATAACATATGCATAAAATATAAAAATAGCTAAAAATGATAACATTGATGATATAGTAATGAAATAGTAATGAACAGCAGGTCACAGTCCACGGTGGACACCGCTGGACCCAGTCACGCCTTCACACTGCAGCTGTCCACTCAGCGTCCCAACGATGCCGTCGATGCTTCGCTTCAGCGCCTCGTAGTCCTGGCATCGAGGCTACCCAGGACGATCATCAGAGAACCATAAGAGAAACGACTTTGGGGTGCAGTGGAACCAGAATTTCTGTGGGCTATATATATATATGTAATTATGTATGTAATTATGACCGTAATTATATATGTAATTATATATGTAATTATATATGTAATTATATATGTAATTATATATATACATATGGCTATTGGCTATATTATCTATATTTCACCATAGTTCTAGGGATAATCACACCCAACTCATGGCAGTTCCTAGATGTTACCATAGGTGCAGCATGTTGTTGCCGTTAACCCCAACTGCACCCCCAAGTAGAGTACCTGCCGGGGCATCGTAAAACGGGACATTGAAATATATATATACCCTCTGGTAAATTAACATAGCTATGGAAAATCACCATTTTTAATGGGAAAATCCACTATAAATGGCCATTTTCAATAGCTATGTTAGTTTACCAGAGGGTAACATCATTGGCCTTGGTGAATCTTAATCTTTGATGACATGGAAAAGCCTGGCCATCCAAAAGTCGTTTTACCACTTCCACGTCATAACTTGGGAAGTCCCCTGCAAAATGAGGAAGTCAATCGACCCAGAGGAGAATCAAAAAAACGGTTTCACCAAAAATGGTGAGAATCAAGCCACCACAAATTGGATTCCCTTGCAAACATCTGCAAAGAACAGGGAGTCATGCAGTTGCGCAACAACTGGATTGCGAATGATTGCGACCCATCTTCAACCTGAAAATGATGGGGGAACTCCATGGAAACTCCATGGAAACTCCACTGTTAATCATGGTTTTCCCATATATTTCTCCTACTACACATGGAGGTATCCCCCATTTTAACAGAAACCCATGCCATTATGCCATGGTCTAAAGTTGGACTATACATCCATATTGGGGGATGGTCATACCATCATGCATAGACAATTGCAGTGGCCAAAATATCCGGATTTCGCAAAACATAATGATGGGATGACCATGGACCATGACCACAGGTGGTTGGGACACCTTCGATCCACTAGTCACGTGCTAATGATGATCGAATTTATTCAAGAAAGGGCTGGGTCTCCTATATTTGCAATTCATCTAACAATATCACAATGCCTACCCTTCAGCTTATTTCGTTCTAGACCATCAATCAGAATCATTCCCATTGTAACTGTGATAACGATCTAGACCACATTGTTTTGCACGAAGGAGAGCACCAAGCACGAAGGATCAAAACAAAGTTTGTCCAAAATATAAAGACATCCATTTTTTGATTGTCACAGCTATCAGCTATTAGGGCAGGTGCAATATAAATGATACACGTCGTGGACGTCTTGGTGTGAGCCCAAACAATCTACCCTCCGGTGTCATCAAACATGGCTAGCTGGGAAATCCTCTATAAACCGTTATAAACTCAGCCTTTCATTGGGAAAATCATCTGATCATATCTGATCTACAAACTATAAATATCAGGATTTTATAGGATTTTCGCAGGGTAGATAGCTCATGATAGCTCCCAAGGCCCAGGAGTCCTCCATGCGAAACATGTAGTTGCAGCTCCTGGGGTATGGGTTCGTTGTGGAGTCTGTTGATTTCATGGCACTGGCTGGGCAGCAAGAGGACAAGGCGTACAGAATCTCTTGGTACTCCTTGTCATCCTTCTCCTAGAAAATCTCGAAAAGAAGGTCCAAAAGCGAAAAACGTTTTTTGCTGGGACAAAAAAAAAATTGGGGACCATCGCTATAGCCAACTGATATCACTATACATTTATATACAATATATACATGTATACTATACGAGAATTCACATCGCCTATAGTGTTTCAAATAGCGTCTCAGAAGCTGTGGTTTATCTCCTGGTTTTTGGAGAAAATCACCTGGAGACTTTGGATGTTCATAGCGGCCTTGACTGGTTTTGACCCATCACCATGTCATGATTTTATGATGTTTTCTGCTTTTAACATATTTTATGCTTTGGGATGTGGCTCGAAAACTGCATCCTATAACGGGCCATAGCGGCCATAGCATCGCTTAGCTTTGCATCTTCGACACACCATCCTTAGGTGATCCTAGAGCGGCAAAATGCCAAAGCTGCCATGTACCCTCTGACATGTTCCTGTTCTGTTTCCACGTTGTGAAGGTCAACTTCTCAAAAGGCGAGAATTGACCGCAGAAAGTCGTGGACTTGGATAATGCGCAGAATACAGGTCACTAATGGTCACTAAGCTACTTCAAAAAAGACTAGCATTCTCTGCGATTTGGGTTTGTTTCATAAAGAGGGAAAACAAGAACAACAATCAACATAGGATTTGGGATACCCTATTTTAAGGAAATCTGATTTCTTTGTTTCCACTGAATCTTGCTGTTTTGTGTTTGCGTGTTGCAATGACAAATAACCAATCACCGCATCTAAGCCGAACACATCTGAACACTATATCAACTATTATCAACTGGCTTGTGATCGCCCGCTGTCAGTGACCTTTATTGTCGGCTTCACTATCATCTATCAAAAAGGGAGTCCATATTCATATCATCCACACATCTCGACATGCAATCAAAACCATGGACTCTCATAATCTGTAGAACAGCCCAGAAGGTAGTCATGACAAGTCGTTTCCTTTGGCAAAATGCCAAAGCTGCCATGTACCCTCTGACATGTTCCTGTTCTGTTTCCACGTTGTGAAGGTCAACTTCTCAAAAGGCGAGAATTGACCGCAGAAAGTCGTGGACTTGGATAATGCGCAGAATACAGGTCACTAATGGTCACTAAGCTACTTCAAAAAAGACTAGCATTCTCTGCGATTTGGGTTTGTTTCATAAAGAGGGAAAACAAGAATAACAATCAACATAGGATTTGGGATACCCTATTTTAAGGAAATCTGATTTCTTTGTTTCCACTGAATCTTGCTGTTTTGTGTTTGCGTGTTGCAATGACAAATAACCAATCACCGCATCTAAGCCGAACACATCTGAACACTATATCAAACATTACCAACTGGCTTGTGATCGCCCGCTGTCAGTGACCTTTATTGTCGGCCTCACTATCATCTATCAAAAAGGGAGTCCATATTCATATCATCCACACATCTCGACATGCAATCAAAACCATGGACTCTCATAATCTGTAGAACAGCCCAGAAGGTAGTCATGACAAGTCGTTCCCTTTGGCAAAATGCCAAAGCTGCCATGTACCCTCTGACATGTTCCTGTTATGTTTCCACGTTGTGAAGGTCAACTTCTCAAAAGGCGGGAATTGACCGCAGAAAGTCGTGGACGTTGCACAGACCCCACCAATCTTCTCACATGAAAAGCACAATTCTACACAATATTGTTGATTGGTGCATTGGCCTTTTCACACCATTTCAAAAATATGGCAATCGGGAACATCATCATCCCGTTTTCAGGGATGGAAGATACATGGATTGGTTTTCACGGGAAAATCTTAACCGGAAACCATCGATTTTCCCATTATTTCTATGGGGCTTAAACCAGTAAATTTTCCCAACAAAACCAATCCATTGATGGAAGATACATGGACCGAGGCGAAGTTGAAGCAATATCTCTCCATTGCGAGCTCCGGAGCTCGCTATTTCGTTGGTTTTTGCACCGAGTCTTGACATGGACCCATTCTGAGATCCAAATGATGCCAACTGTTGGTTGTATAGTTCTAATAGTGTTCTATATATATATATATATGTTCTATGTGTTCTATATGTTCTATATGTTACCTATATGTTCTATATTCCTACTGAATACATTCCTAGCATGTATTCCCGTTGTATATATAATACATACTGTACTCCACTTATCCCCTCATCTCCACATAAAATAGTTGCTTTCATGTCATACCCCATTCATTTCATGTATTACCCTCTGGTAATGACTAACATAGCTATTGAAAATCACCATTTATAGTGAATTTTCCCATGAAAAATTGTGATTTTCCATAGCTATGTTAAATTACCAGAGGGTAGCATCATTTTTCCAACGCCCGCCCATCTCCTTCTCTTGCTTCCCCACCAGGATTCCCAAAATGCTGACATTCGTCGCAGACTTGATCCACTGCGCTGCGAGTCTTGGAAGATCATTGCTTCCTGGGTCAAGTCGCATCGGCTGAAGGTTCTTGCGCCAAACCCAAAGGGGCCCGGATGGTACCCTAAAAGAGATGGTTTGTGGATGTTTGTGGACGGTGATTTCCCCCAAAATATGGCACTATCAGATTATGACCCATCCTATGAGGTCTTGATGGAAAGAAAAAAAGCCCTTCCTGATCCCTTTTTGAAAGCCACAAGCTGGGAGTTCTCACAGAGAGGTACTGAGATGTATGAGCAACAATGTGATGTTGGGTGTGTCTGAAAATGAAGGTTTCAATCCAAGCAGCTTCTTGGGATACAGAATTATATGGGATATCACGTGAGAATACGATTCGGTAGGATCCTGGGGAATTGCCGTAACGAACCAACAACATATGATTAAAATTAAGATTATTTGGTGGGGTGTCTGGAAATTTGCATAACACCACCAAATAACCCTCCATCTTGTGGCCCATTTATAGAGGGAAACCCAGATGGAATGGCTGGAGTTCACTTTCGGTGGATCTCAGTTTCTGGGTAAATCCACCGGCGCGATCCACTCGGTGATGATCAGTTCCCAGCAGTTTCAGGCCCAAAGAACCACCCAGATCACCCAGTGTCTGTGAGAATCGAGTTTCCTGTTCTCAAAGACTTGTGGCCTGGGCGAAAATCAGATGCAGTGGCTAGGACTATTGTTTGAAGCACTTGTTGATACTTGTTGTCATCCAATGCCAAGAATTTAA
>CAMXCT020002110.1:0-42378 GCA_947184155.2 Cladocopium goreaui | reverse complement strand
GATGATGATGATGATGACGATGATGATGATGATGACGATGATGATGATGATGACGATGATGATGATGATGACGATGATGATGATGATGTATTGATTTAAAATAAAAATAAAAAACATACATCCCATCAAAAGGGAATCCAAAGGATCAATGCTTAATGGTGTTGAAATGGTGAAGAAATCCACATCTCCGCCACGACCAAAAGATCTGAAAAACGGCCCTGCCTTCTTTTTCAAGGTGGGTCGCACGAAAAGGATGATCACCGCAGGACAAAGGATACCCAGCAGCACCAAACTCACAAGGACCTCATGAGGGAACACTGCGACCGGGGAAAAAGAAGAGCTTGGCCAAGAAAACATAAGAAAACATGCCAAAAAAAAAACAGCGAAATCTTCGGGTGTTCCGCTGTTCCCAGCAAGTGGTTGGGTCTTGACGATAAAGGAACGAATGAAAAAAAAAGGTGTGTACTACCAAATACCGGCGAGATTAAACGACTTGCCAGCAACCAAAAACGAGGATCTACAGTAAGAGATATCCTTCAAACCTGAAGCCTTTCCTGCCTTGTTGACTAACCTAGCAGCTAGCAATGCTTGAAAATCTACCATTTCATGGTGGTTTGCCATTACCAGGCCTGCATCACTGGATGGCATCTGAAAGGTACAGTATCATAGAATGCCATCAAAATCATCAAATGATTGCCATCATTGAACAAATCAGCCCTGCAAACGCATTGGAGAAAAACACCATGGGTTTTTCAGGCCAAACGACCCAGGCTGCGATGTTCTTCGCTTTCATTCAGCACAATGCGCCATGTCGGTGGTCGCCAAATGTCTTTGATCACAGTGCTGGTGCTGGCATATCTACACTGCCATAGTAATATCCAAATGGCCCTGAGTATGTCATAGGCTCAGGTAAACCTGATTATAAACATATCATATCTATATGTAATTATCTGTGTATCTCTATATATATAATTATATATATATAAATATATATATATATAATTATATATGGAACATCACATTGAAATTTGTAATAGGTAAATCATCATGTTTACCATCTTTGGGCCATGGCTTCCATCGCAAACTGTTTAACCAGAACAACTGCGCCGAATCTTGGCTCTTGCAGAGCGGCTTGAGCGTCCCACGGCAGAAAGATAACCCTCGGGTAATCAAACATGGTAAACATGGCAATGGAAAATCCACCATTTATAGATACCCTCTGGTAATTTAACATAGCTATGGAAAATCACTATTTTTTTATGGGAAAATCCACTATAAACGGCCATTTTCAATAGCTATGTTAAATTACCAGAGGGTATGTCACATATATTTCTTAATGGATTTTCCCAGCGTTCGAAACCTCCAGAAATAGTTCGTGATACCAGCAGGCTCCGAGGTGGCTGATAGTTGGGTCAGCTGCACCTCAAAAAGAGCCTTCGATTGGAATTGATTGGAATTGAATCACAAATTTATGAGGGAACAACTTGATACTCGTTCTATCTTTTTGAATATGTTCAAAATACATCAAAATACAGTATTTCGCAATGTTTGACCCTGTTTTGCAATCTGTAGTTGATTCTGTTTTGGATTGTTTTGGAATACGTTCTTTCGGTATGGTACTGTATGGACTAGGAATTCTTGGTAAGACCCCCAAGTTCTGCTGTGACGCAGCGCCTGAAGGCCTTTTCCTCACACCGCGCTTCCGCGGTCATCCGGGGGACCCGCGGCGCACCCAGGGCGATGCGGGCGGGGCGCCGCGAATTTTCGGCCAAGGCGACTGATCAATACATGCGAATCGAACCAGGTGAATCGTCACGTTTGGACCTCGCATTGCACAGGAGTTGCGTCCTGTGGGACGTGGGAAAGTCGGGATCATCTAAGGTATGATGAAATAGGGTGGAAATAAAGAATATAAAGGAAAGAACCAACCAGAGATGGGTTGCAGCTGTGTTGTGTCCTTTGATCCGATAGCTACATCATGCTACATCTATAGCTATCTCCAGCATATAACATATGAATACAAATGAATACATTACATAATAACTATATATAATATTCTAACCTATATCATATACGTATGTTGCATTCAATGATTCAATCATCAGAAGTGACAACGGCTTTTCCTGGTGCTCGACCGAGCTTGCGACGAACTACAGGTGTAAAAAATGCCAAAGAGGTCCAGGAAGGTTGACCTCAGCGATGGTTGATGTTGCTGTGGTGTCAGACATCCCGCTTAGAAAATGACATGGTTGTGACATCCCGTGGTTTTTCAATGTGTTTCATGGCTTTTGAATGGTTATGTAAGTTATGAATGGTGGTCATTTTACGATGTCTATGTCATTTCGAGTTATTGACGGAATGGTGCCAATGGAATGTGGAAGGCAAAGGATGGACTCGGCGAAAAGCAGCTGGTGATCAACCATCTACATCGCCCTTTTTTCCCATCGGTATAGTTTAAATAGAAAAGTTCGAATCTTCCCCAGAATGATGGAAGGATTATGACTATTTCATCCTATTTCCAGATGTGTAACGATTCCGATCAAGTCCTTGGAATCGCCCCGGCTATTGCTATACCCTCTGGTAATTTAACATAGCTATTGAAAATCACCATTTATAGTGGATTTTCCCATTGAAAATGGTGGATCTTTCCATAGCTATGTTAAATTACCAGAGGGTAGCTGCTAAAGAAAACCATTGGCCAACAGCTGAGGAAGAAACAACTCCCAAGGCGAATCTGCCCGCAGGGGCGACAGCTCCTGTTCAGTACCCAGGGGCCTCGGCCGAGTCGGCCATGCGTTCCCGTTCAACGCTTCAACGTAGCGAAAAAAAATCCAGTGAAACATATGGGGATGGGTCAAAACCTTGTACCCCTGGTGAACATCAAAATAGCTGGTAAATGGATGTTCATCCCACTAAAAATGGTATTAATAGGTATTGATCCATACCCATATTGAAACATTGAAACAAGCTTGCTTTCAGAGGATGCAAGAGGATCCTCTATTCTGTTTCGTAACCAAGCTTCCAGTCATTCCAGTCATGTCAACCTGGATAAATATAACCATGGGGTTAGTTGTTGTTTTTTATGAATTATCAAAAAATCACCTTAAATAAAGATGTCACCTGCTAATCAAATGAAAAAGGACTCCAACATCACAGAGTCCGAAAACTTTCCTCACGGAGTTCACATTATTATTATGTTTTATTCACGTCACTCTTCCACCAATCAGATTCTAAGCATCAACATTGCTACAAGGCCATTTAGGTGAACATCAAAAAGATCCATCAGCAACACCAAGAAAAGCAAATAATCAAAAGTGTTTCTTACACGAAGGCGAGATGTGAAAACCAAAAGTCGAAAGCTCTGTGGAAAGCATGTTTGCAACCCCGCAAAACAAGATGCACTGTGGAAGCTTCAGAACTCTCAAAAATAAGGTGCAAAAAAGTCCGTGGATCAAAAGCCTCGCGCCCCGTTCGCTTCAAGATGGGATGGTTACCCTCACAAGTCCCATTGATATTTCTAGTGACGTGGTAGTTGCATGTATGGATCAAGTATTGGGTACTTCAATAATTGGATGGTTAATGTGGGTAAAACAATTTCATCAACCATCCCCCAAAATCAGCATAAATATAGAGGTGCTATGAACAATTCCCAGTCATGGGTGGTTTATGGCATTGTTTTACCCACATTAGTAAACTATCTACCCTCTGGTTATTCAACATAGCCATGGAAAATCACCATTTTTAATAGGTAAATCCACTATAAATGGCCATTTTCAATAGCTATTTTGACATAACCAGAGGGTATATAAACTGGACAGTCACATCTGTGGTAAACTCCAGGTCTGTAATGTTGACCCACACCCAACTTTCGCAACTTTCGAAAAATGCCAAGTCCCTGGCGTTCCGCGCCCGGCACTTGCAGAGAGCTGGCAGCCCGGGTCACCATATAAATTGGGGGGAGACTGGGCCCATGATAATAGGGCAGCTATATATACATATATATATATGTATATATGTATACATGATATTAATATATTAGCAACCCCCCCAAAAAAATAGAAAAGTCAAATTCTACTGAGAACAGTGGCTGAGTACGTTTCTATCCTTTTTTGAGGGGTACTACAACCGAGAACAAGATGATTTCCTTAGCAGAGAAAATGATCATAAACGAGGTGTTCAATGAGGAAATCGGACATGATGTCTGCGGGGAACTTTTGCAAGCAACAATGTTTTTTCTCAATGTGGGGGTAAACACCGTAGTATACCGTAATAAATAATGTCGTTTGAAGGAAAATAATTATGTAGAGGAGCTAGTATGGGATGCCATCATTTCCCTATCTGTCTTTCAATAGTGGTTACCCTTTTGCTAATCAAGAGCAACTGGTGTGAAACGTACGTCTGCGATCGTCTGCTTCCAGATTTTAAAAAACATGTGCTGCTCAATGGGGCGAATCCCCCAGTGGTCGTTGTCCCTTGCTACTAAAATAGTATACCGCAATTACTGTAAAACAACCAATACACTAACATAACTATGGAAAATCACCCTTTTCAATGGGTAAATCCACTATAAATGGGCCATGTTCAATAGCTATTTTGACATAACCAGAGGGTAAAACAACCAAGGATTCTTTCGTCCAATAGACACTGACTCCCCGGCAATCCATGGAATCTGGGGAAACCAAAAGACGTTGGGCCAGGCTCAACAACCCCGAGTTGGCTTTGCCTTTGTCTCAAACCAGGGGATATCTATGTTTTTGTAAATATATATAAGCTATATATAATATATAAGCTAATATATATATATATAAGCTACGAGTATATATAATATATAAGCTATATAAGCTATATATGAGCTATATATACGTAAGCTATATATAAGCAATAGATACCAATATAATCCCATAAACAAGCCATGTATGTAGCCAATGTATGACCATGTCACCTGCGCGGTCAGTAGCTGACTATCAATGGCCGTATCCTGGAGACGCGAATCAGCGACTGGTTAAACCTATACCCTTAGGTGAACTATTTCTATGGGAAAAACCACTATTTCTATGGCCATTTTCAATAGCTATGTTAATGATGAACCATGATGAACGGATGGATGGAACGGGAACCTATTTCAGCGAAAACAACACATTGGGATATATAAATCTGGGTCATTTTCGGGGTGGCCAAATCGTTTCGGTCCCGGGCCAAAGTCTGATCATCTTTGGGTCTTGAGCGCTTTTGCCATGTATCAATTACCCTCCGGTAGTTTATCATATATGTGAAGAATCACCCATTTTAATAGGTACCCTTTCGTAATTTAACATAGCTATTGAAAATAGCCCATTTAAGTTGTTTTACCTATTTAAGATTGTGATTTTCCATAGATATGTAAACGTTTACCAGAGGGTACATCTATAAATGAACCATTTTCCAAAGCTATATTAAATGTATTAAATTACCAGACAGTAATCATGGTATTATCCTTCTAGGATCATACCTAGGAGTCCTCAGGAAATGCTCAATCTTTCACTATATCCCAATCATATTCCATGATATCCCAGTTATATGTTCTATACCCATATCCCACTGTAAGATATCCCATTGGCATATATGTTGTTTCAGTTTTTTGGTGTTTTTTCCCCCTGGTGTTTGGAATATCTTATGTTCCATCGCATCCCATGGATACTGTACTGTATGTTCATCCTGAAGTAGATAGAATATGGAACATTCAAAAATCCTCACTAAAATGGGAATCATTTTGAACATTCCATGTTCTAGCAGCTCCAGGATGACTATATATATATATATGTATAAATATGTATATATATATATATGTATATGTGTATATCTGTATATGTATATTATATATGTATATGTAACTTTATATGTATATATATATATAAAGGTTTCCTAACATGGGAGGGTACCCTCTTGCATCATCCAGTCGTCATGGATGACTGATGGGGAGGGGCTCCTCGGGAAGACAGGAGAGCAACTCCTCGTAGTGTACTCGAGCATAGGCCTGGCCAAGGTATATAGTGTGTATACATGCGTAGTATATATGTTTTGAAAGAGGTGTGTATTATATATATATATACGGTATATATATATATACATATTTGTGTCTCTATCTATAAATATTATATATATATGTATTATGGTATTACATATATACACAAGACCAACTTTATAGAGTGGTACATACCCCATGGATTAGGTTGCAAAAGGCATTGAGTATAGATGTGCAATGCCATGTTTGATCATATTTGAAATTGAAAGGACCAGCACAGGCTGCTTGACCCATCTATTTCACTCGGCCTTTCATTTCTAGCTGCTGCTGCCATTGTATGTGATCCCATTTCCAACACAGGCGTTTTTTGGTGGCCTAAGTATGACTAAGTATGGAGAACACCAAGAAGATAGGTGTCACCCCTGATGTGGATCTGTTGGGCTCCTATCAAGGGTGAGTTCTCAGTGTTTTTTGGGAGTTCTCCCGCAGCAACAACAGTCGTTCTCCCACATTTATGATCCATTGATATCCACAGTATCTACTATTCAGAATCCATTGAATTTAGTTACAACCTGATTGGCTCACATTAGAATGATCCCTAGGATAATATAGTCATAGATAATACAGTAACAAATTCCAAAAGTATGTGCTGGAATTATTGAGAAAGGCTGAGTCTGAAAGAACAGGGCAAAACATGCATTGTCAAATGGTAATGAATATGTATAATATTAGTTGATATCCTTACCCTCTGGTAATTTAACATAGCTATGGAAAATCACCATTTTTAATGGGAAAATACACTATTAATGGTCATTTTCAATAGCTACGTTAAATTACCAGAGGGTACAGCATCCGTCGCCCCACCAAAGAAGTGCAGCACCTCCACATCTTTCGCCGTGGCTGTGCGTGTCTTTGCCCGAATGGCGTTCAACTGCACAGTGGCCTTCTGCGAAAAGACACATCTCTGGTTGAACCCAAGGACCATTGAAATGAAGGATTCCAAGACATAATTACCGGTGCACCAGGGTCCCTGTGACATGTACATACAATATTCGTATGAATATGTATATATATATATCTATATATCTATATACAAGTATATGTAATGTATATATAATATATACATATATGTATATTATGTATGCGTGTATGGGTACAGTGATATACACGTGATTCTATAACATTGCATACGTAGTTCTACTCACACCAACATTTTAAAGCAGCCTCTGCATCTCAAAGAAAAAAAACATGTCAAAAAACTGCAACAAAAGAACCAGAAGTAATATATCAACAATGACTATAATCATAGAAATATATGACATTCAATAACATTTAAGAATATAATATAATGTCTATATATATACTATACATACAGAGCCCGCCCAACCACAACCATCCGCAGCTAAGGCACCACTGGCACGCCGTTCCGCTTCTCCGCGAAGAGCTGATTCGGTCAGCACGTGTCGTCGAAGGTTGTGAAGAATGGTTACGAAGAAGATGATCAATATTCCATGATGAATGTTTAATAGGTCATTAACCATAGGTTGTTAACCATGGAATAAGAATGGATAATAGGTTTTTGACCAATGGATTATTGTTAAGCTCAATATACATGGTCAATCTCTGCTAGTCCACAAAAAAAACGCTGGTTATGGTAAGTTTCCATTTGTGGCAAAAAAAACTTGAAGGATATTAAACTACACATGCAAGGTTGGGGATGGTGGAACATAACAAACCCAAACCATACAGTGGACGGAAGGAATCCCAGTTGGTAACTATTGGTAACTATGAAACACTTTCCAAATTTATATAAACAGTTCCTTGGAGAAAACATGTATTAACTCGGAAAACATTATGTGGATATGTTTAACCCATAGCATCCCCTTGTTGAATTTTTTCTTGCGTGAGTTCCATGTGTGGTTTTTCGCAAGCCTTGAGATTCAAGCTGGTGCCTCCCAGTTTAGATGGGCCATTGAGTTAACTAGTAAGTGGATAATCATTGGGATACAGTGGTTTATAAGCCAGTTACTAACCAGTTATAGCTCAGCTAATCCCATGATCCATCTAAGTCATCTAAGTAGTTAGATCTACCATAAACCAACTCAGCTATCTTCGGGGCACCACCTTCTAGGGCTATTGAGAAGTTCAGGTTTCCTTTACTAGAACTAGTTTTATACCTTCAGCTTTTTTGGGCGTGCATGTCTATTGATCAACAGGAAAAGGACTCCTGGCTGAATTATCATGGATTAAATCAATGCACCAACCTGAAATGATGATATTTAGGACATTTGACGTCACTCTTGGATGATTTAGGTGGGTCCAAGAATACAGGGTAACCCGATTCCATCCATTGAATGATCATCATCTTCAATTTCAAATTGCAATCGTGTGCCATCATACAAATTATTTAGATTTTAGACAAACCCAAATCACAATAATGAAGTAAGTCATCCCCACTATTGCTACTCATCGTTTCACAACGGTTCCTGGTTATCTGAGCAGCGTTCCAAATCCCTCTGTCCATGAAATTCTGGTTAAGAACGGGGTGTTCACCCCGTTCTTGGATTATTCTATATTATTGTAATCCATATATATATATATTTATATATATATTGTGGCACACATATATATATATATATCATATATATATATTATTACATATATATATATATGGGTAGTATAATCCCAACTAATCATCAACCAATAGGGCTAGATCCGACCTCGAAGAAGCGCTTCAGCAATCGCGGCGCCAGGTCGGTGGCGGTGAAGGGCCCCATCTGAGGCGCAGCGCGGCAATGGACGCTGCAGATGGCGTCATCAGTATTGCTGCCATTACTGTTACATACATTGGATTGGTTTAAGGGAAAATCTACAGGAAACCATGGTTTTTACCATCAAATATAGGGTTTTCCTGTAAATTTTCCCATCATCCAATTCTATGATACATACTATTACACTAACTAATTGGTGGTTTCAACCCCCTTGAAAAATATGAAAGTATATAAAAGTCAGATTGGATCATCATCCCAACCATTGAAAATAAAAAAAAATGTTCCAAACCACCAACCAGCTAATCGTTTCTATTAGTAATTATTACTAATATTGCTATCATGGTTCTCACTATCCTTGTTATGTTGTTTTAAGATTTGGATATGTCGACATACTACAGTAGTATATAATGTGGAACACACAGCTTTACAGGGGTATATGTGTCACCAACTAACAAACACGGGGAAGGTTCTCCGATGTCATCGGAGATGCAAAGTGATGTACACCAGGCAGTCTGCCAGGCAGATGGGTATATGATTTGGGCTATGACAATGGGATATGTTTACCTGAAGTTCGTTATGATATGTTTACTGTTTACCTTTGTAGAAGCGACATCATGTAATTTTTTGTGAAGAGCATCCGGCAGGGAGATGTCCCTAAAATTGCTGGTATTAATGGATGCTTATTCCTCCTATAGTCATAATGTACCCTCTGGTAATTTAACATAGCTATTGAAAATGGTGATTTATAGTGGATTTTCCCATTGAAAATGGTGATTTTCCATAGCTACGTTAAATTACCAGAGGGTAAGTGTTGACCCATCCCCAAAAATCTTGTCCGTGATTGGATCCATGCTGATCATGGCCACATTTTCCCATTCTGACATCTGTTTTGGTGGAGAGACCTGCCAGAATTGGATGAAGGGAAAACTTACAGGAAATCCTGGCTGTGCTCGGAAAAACATGGTTTCCTACAGAAATGTCTTCCCTTAAACCAATCCAATGATGGCCTAACAACAGATGTCAACAAGACAACTGACAGTCTGCCGAGATGCCAATGGTGCGGAGGTAGGCCCTGCCGCAAAAAACCTCGGCGTCCGAGTCCGAGTCCCAATGGCAAGCCGTCTGACCATGGGAAAATCCCGGAGAGTGACGATTAAATGATCATCATTTTTCCAGTTTTCTTATCGCCGCTTTGGGGAACCCACCATTCTTGATATCATTCTTGCACGAACCCAAAACAAAGCCGTTGTTCTTTGGATCTTGGTAGTCACAAAATCCCCACTGAGGTTTCTAGATGCATTATACATCAGTATACTCCAGTATCATTCAAGTGTATCTGCCAAAAAATGGTAAGTTTCACAACCCAGAGAATCCATATACAGACAATTTATTTATGGTTTCCTGGGTTTTTCGACTTTTAAGGAAGCAAAATGGCAATAAATTTAGCCACCATGGGAAATTTGGGGTTGTTGTTTCTATTGTAGATGTTCCCTTCATTCAAACCCTCACCAAACGAGAAATCATGGTGAATTGCCACATAAAGACCCCCAAACAATAGCTTAGTTGGTTTGAAGTACAAACCACTTAACCCCATTAACAAAGCCGTTGCTGAAGTCTAGCAGTTGGTTTTAGTAAAGCCCATAAAATTTACATCCATCAACATGGTGTTTTCCTGGCTGCCATGTATAATAAACTATACCCTCTGGTAAACTAACATAGCTATGGAAAATGGCCATTTATAGTGAGTTTTCCCATTAAAAATGGTGATTTTCCATAGCTATGTTAAATTACCAGAGGGTAGAACATCCACTTCGAAGCCATGTCCGCAGTTGGTTTGTAACGCCCCAAACACCTATCGAAAAATACCAGAAAAAAGTTCACCAAGTTCACTTGTTTTTTTTGGAAAAACCGAATAGTCACATTTTTTTTTTAGCCCCAAAAATCCATGATATCTGGTAGTAGTAAACCCCATTTAAAAAAAAAAAAACACATCCAAACCATTGTGGTTAAAACAATGCCATGTTTACCACCCATTTGGGATGGTTCATAGCACCTATAAAAATGCTGACTGGGGGATGGTTTATGAAATTGTTTTACAACAATATTTTCATTAGTTGTAAACCGCATAGAAACATCCATTATGTACCAAATCATCAAAAGTGTGTAAACCATTGTAAACTTTCAAAAATCATCCATTAAGTATCCTAAGTATCGTTATATCCTACCGTATCCTACCATAAAATATCCATAAATTCTGGGTAAATTATAATATTTCACTAACCTGAATTAAGGCCATTTGGGGATGATTCCCCTTACTAACTATGATTCCAGTGAGGTCGCAGTGAGGTCGTTATAATTCACCCAGATAAATTAAATCCCAACCGTCTTCGACCAAAAACTCTCGAGCGATCAGGTCTGCAGTGGCGATGGCAGCGAGGTCGCACCTCAGAGGTCTCTGACGAACTTTTAATAACGTCGGAATGGGAAAGGGGGGTTACCAAAGATGGTTACTGTGGTTTAATATGGTTTCATATGGTTTCAGAACTGGTTTCATATGGTTTATTTTATTCTAGTTTAATGGAGGTTTCAATATGGTGTAATAGGGATAATTAATAATGAAATTATAATGGGATAATAGTAAACAAATGTAAACAATAGGGTTTAATCATGGGATATGGTTTTTCATGGTTTTGACAATGCTTAAAATGAATTTATATGGTTTATTGTGGTTTTATATGTTATTTTTTTCCGAGGATCAAGCATGGCTAGCTGGGAAATCCCCGAACCAATTTCACTAAGCTGAAAGAAGGCCATTCGGGGATGATTCCCCTATACATTCACCATGATTCCAGTGAGGTCACTATAATTTACCAATGTGTGTATATATATATATATGTGTTATACATATATACTAATATATAATAATATCTATTAACATATATCATATATATATATATATATCATATATATATAATATATATACATATATAATATATATGAATATCTATTGTACTGGGCATAATTATAGCCATCATTAATCCCATCATGGCTGACTGGTCATCTGGGGGCATCCCATCCGAGTCGAGTTTCATATGTTTCATGGCGGCTGACTGGTCATCTATTGTCAGCCAATGGGAACAATCATTGGTCTATAACTGATCTACAACCTAAATTAATAGATGGTTTATGGTCTATGATAACTTATCATGTAGATGATCTGTAGATGGTTTATGGATAAATCATAATGGTCATCTATAAATTAATGGCTATATGATGGTTTATGGATAACAATAATATACAATAATTATGGTCTATAATCTAATTGGTCATCCATCCTATAATTGGTACAATGGGAACATGATGTTTTCTGTTAATGGATTGATGAGCATCCCCTTGCACATATAATTTTGGGAATTTCCGCGGCAAAATTGAAGGAATCCCGGCGGAACATCGACACTGAAACACAGCTCACTGAAGGGCATATCATGGATCTGTCTGACAATAAGGTACCCCAGAAATGGGGGTTTCCTAAAATAATGGTACCATAAGATGGATGGGTCGTAATGGAAAATCATATTAAAATGGATGATTTGGGGGTACCCCTATTTCAGGAAACCCCCAAATCGTGGTTTATCATGTTCTTCAGTGAAATTGCACACGCCCCTATGAACCAGCGCTCAATGTGTCACCATGGGCTCCCGCGTGTCCGTACGGCCCAAGTCCACAATGTTCAAAGCAGGTACAACTGCCTGGCTTCGCTCAGTCAACGGAAGTCATTTCTGAGGAAATGATCATATTACCCTCCAGAAAATTAACATAGACCCTGGTAAATAGGGGTTGGAAGATTAGTTTCCTCTAAAAATTGGTGATTTTCAGGGTCCACCTGTTAATTTACCAGGAGGTATATTTCACCCATCTGAAATTCAGCCACTGATCTTCTCTTTGGCCGGCCCCAAGCAAGAAAGGACCAGTTACCTGAAATAAGGCCATGAATATATCCATTTATATCCATTTAATTTATGGGGATGATTCCCCTATTCAATGTGCTACAGTAACCACGATTCCAACGACACGATGTGAGGTCACTATAATTTACCCAGGTCCACTGGGATCACCGTGCCAGTTTTATACATGGAAAAGGATGGATCCTGGGTTCGGCTGAGAATCAGCTAGTTATGCCTTAAATTTTCTTGCCTGTTGCCTCATCATTTTCACTCTCTAGTAATATCATGTAATATCTAGTAATCAAACATCGCTGGAAAATCCACTATTATTTTGTTCTATGAGTCTATGAGTCTATGATATCTACAGATGTCCATTTCAGGGATTTCCCGGCCTCATTCTGCTGGCATCGGCTCAGGAGAAGCCTCAAAAGCCCAGCCAACTCCACCCTGGATTTCACCAAATCTACGAAAAAAGTGCTGATCACCGTCGCAACGGATGGGGTGAAGATCATCAACTGAAGGCATCAAATTTGTCTGGATTTTACCATATTTTACCAGTGCGACGTTTGATTACCAGAGGGTAACATAATGATCATAATGTCAGGCAGAAAGATGAAGAGATGTCAAGAGTAACAACTTCTGTTTCGCAAGCAGAAGCCGGTACGGAACCAACCTGAGAGCGTAACCAGCAATCCTGTGTGCATCCTTGTGCATCGCAAGATTTGTTACCTAGAAAAGTATACACAAAATGAATCAAAATGATCTAGAAGAGTTCGTCCATAGTCCATAGCACAAACGCCTTGGGGAAAGTGACGACCTTTGGGAAACCAACATACCGATCCATCCTGTAGAGGTGATTACAAAGCTGGAAATTCCACCCTGTCTTCCACCAATCCTCACTGGGCTCTGGTACCTTAAGCCTATGGCCCTGGGAACGTAGCCGTCGCGATCAATGTCGCTCTGGCGGGAGGGGGAGCAGCGTCAAATTTAGCTTTGCAAATCGGGTACCCCCAAATGTAATGGTGTTATATGGTGTTATATGGTGTCAAGTGTCATCATGACATCTCCTACTCAAATTACAATTTTTGGAGTGACCCATTTCATTCGAAAATTGAATGGCCCTCATTTCCATGTAGAGATCCAGTAGGTGAGTACTCCTAGAAGGGTCTGGCAAAATGAACCCTCAACATACTGGCCAGTGACTGGTACCATTTACACTACATATTTGGGCCAGTGAAATTCATGGGCTGCTCCCCGCGATGAAATCATCAACCCGTGGGCATCGAAGGGACATAAGGTCATTAGGGATGATTCTCCATGTGGGTAAAACAATTTCATAAACCATCCCCCACAGAAAACCACATCCCTAGATGCGAAAAGAACCATTCCCAGTGGTGGTTTATGGCATGGCCGTAAACCCACATCCCTAATGATTCTCCATTTTATGGTAGAATCACCTGAGCAGTGTTCAATAGCCATCCCTCTATCATCAACCATTTAATCCTGGTTCATAGATAGGGATTCCCCGTTCTTGGAATATTCAAAAATCCCCCAAAAAAAATCGACATCAACTCAGCATCAACTCATCATCAACCAATTTTTTGTCATCCCCCAACAAAAATCATCAACCGGCAGGGCTCAACAGCAGCCACTTTTTCAATTTCGCCTGCTGGAAGGCCACCCGCAGCTGATCGAAGTCTCGATGTGGAACTGAGCTCCGTTCCAAAATCTACCAAAGGACCACCGATTTAAGGCCGCAGGGAGAAATCAACGATTTTTTTTGAGGCGGTTGAAAAATATATGTTTTTTCCATGGGAAAATATATGAGAATTTATCATCTGTTAAAATGGGAATATGAAAGAATTTCTGAATCATCTATCCGACAAAAAATCCTGAGTTTGATTTAAATGTGTTTGAGACATCTTGAAACCTATAATCCTATAATTCACTGAGATTCTTGAAAATGACCTTCAAGACGATACAGATCTCTGAAACTGACCCAGGAATGAACCCACTCTGCGATGGGGAGTTTCTTGGCGTGTCAATGCCCAACTTGAGCCACCGGCCAACTGCTGGAAGGAGGATCACACTCAATGTGTAGCACAGCATCTTATACCGAAGCTCCTGAGCAACACAGGGCACCAAAATCCACTCACTGGCTTAATCCAAGAGGAGAAATCCAGGACAACAGTGGTGTGCAAGTACATTTCAATTGTTCAACGAGTTCCTGTCCTGTAATTCTTTGTCCGATTCATAGCAGTTTCAATCAGTCAGTGGTTGATGTAATTACACCCCCGAAATCCCAAAATGCAAGTTCCTATTGTCCTATTGGAAAATAATCATGGTCAATCTTTGGAAGTCCACAAAAAAACAAAAAAAACATCTAACATGCTGGATGATGGTTAGTTATATTTCATATTATAGCAAAAAAACTAAAGGACTGACTAAACTATCCATCTATATCCATCTAGACTCAGTCGGTGCAAGTGCTCGCATGACGTCAGCTGACAGTTGGCATCCCTGGTCAGCAACTGCAGTATGTCGCCAAGATATCCACTTCAAAATCCAAAGTGTATTGTAACCATGGTGAATCTTAGATACCTGATGATACCTGCCAAACAAATCTAATGTTTAGCTGGTTAGTATACGTAATTTTACCATTGATAGCAACAGATTGAAGTACTAAAGTATATAGCCAAGATCGACCCAGTAAAAGAACCCTGGAACCATGAGAAAGCATATATTGCCTCTTCCCACCAATCCCATCTCATCAAAGCGGCATTTGAAAACTGACTTTCCTATCTTTCCCCATTTGCTACCTATGGAGCATCGCTCGGGCTTTCATCGACAGTGAGATTCTGTGCTCCGGACCCTCGCTTCTTTGCTGTTGCTCTGATTCACGTTGATCGTATTGATCGGCATCATCCCCTCGATTCACGAGTCGTCCCAGCGAGTCCCAAGGGTGTCCCTAGGCTGTCCCTCACCGACCGAAAAAAACCCTATATTCCGGGTCAAAATGCTACCAGAAAGGTATGGTTTCGTATTTCTGTATACTGAGGACTGACAACAAGTCTATTAGCGTGGTTCTCATTTTGCCTCATGTTTGATCCAACTCATGTCTTTCTAGCTGAAGCCTTAGCCTTTCGTTACCTGTGCCCCAAATCCGGACTTACTCCAAGCGTGTGAAGGGTCTCATCATTATATAATGTATAATGTTAGGAAAATCATTTGCCATCCAAATGAAGGTCGAACATTGTCCAGCCAACAGCTGCTAATCAACACAACATCGGACCATATCCCAAAACTTGCTCTACTCTGGAGGCAAACATCTGGATTTGGGAGCTCTCAACTCTAAGCAACTACAAAAACAATGTTCAATCATCCCGATGTCTACAGGTAAAGTTTTACCTCACAGAAAATGATATGTAAATGTTGGATTGGCTTAAGGATTTTAAGGGAATACCCACAGGAAACCAATGTTCTTCCCACACATTATAGATATTGTAGGGTTTTCCTGCAGATGATCCCGTCAATATCATCATCCATCACTTTATATCGCACTATATGCATTCCAATGATCTGTTAAATTCTCGTAGTAGATATCTTCAGTAATCATTATAATAGCCCCGTTGTGCCCATAAAATGGTTGATATACCCTGATTATTGTTGGTTATATTATATATATCATTATATATCAACATCCCATTAAACCACCATGTTTAAGGGACGATTCCACAAACACAAGATAACATTTGGCTGGTTCAACCCTATAACCAAAGATGTACACCTAGTGTAACCATTGGGCGTCCGGAAATCGGGCACCCCAAATCCCCATGGTTTCTCATAATGTTCATTTCATTTTCCCCATTATCAGCAAAAACATATCCCATGTTAAGACACAATACCCTCTGGTAAATTAACATAGACCCTGGCAGATAGGGGTTGGAAGACTAGTGTCCATTAAAAATTGGTGATTTTCAGGGTCTATGTTTATTTAACACAGGGTATATACATGTATTGTATACATGTATACTAATCTGAACAAATGATAGCAATTACCAACCTGAAAGGTTCGGGCATTTTGGGATAGTTGCCCCAGTCCAACGATGTGAGGGCGACAAAAAGTTGATCGACCCAGATACTGTCATACTGATCAAATCTTCGTATATCCGACATATCTGTCTCAGAATTATATCACCATATTGTAGCGTTAATTGTAGTGAAAAAAAAAGTATATTAAAGTGTTATATCAACAGAAATACCAGAATTTAACATAATTTAAATATGTAGTCATGTAGTGTTTTTTTTGTTCTGAATCCATATTTCTGTCAATTTTTACACCATCCATTCAGTCACCATGTCCCAATCATGTTCCCATTAAATCAGGCACCTTGATCCAGGGATGGTGAAGAGCCTTGGCGGCGCTGGGCCGCTCATGCGCAGGCCTGGCATGGTGAAACCCTGGTGCTGCCTATCACAGGGTATCACCATGAAAACCCATCCAACGATTCGGTTTTTTGACAAACCATCAACTTACTTTCTGCTTGGGATTCGGAATAATTCGGAATGATCTATAATAACCACTAAAGTAAAATCATCCCAGCAACCCCCATTCCCCACGTTTAGCACCAGGTTTTGGCAACTTAAAAGCAGAAAAACACAATTTCAGTACAAGAACGAGTTCACAATGAAAAATTCACAACTGCTGCTTTACCTATTGGGCTACAACCAGTAAAAATCATCCATCATCCAAGATGATCCTTGGGGTTGGTCCCATCCAACTATGGCCCCCCTTTTTAAAGAAGCCCCAAAATAAATGTCGAAGACCAAACCATGGTTTAACCGTTTAACCATCATGGTTTCTAGGGAAGTATGAATTAATTAGCGATTTGTTTTTTTTCCGGCTAATCTGGTAAACCCTATAACAAACTATCCCCAAAATCAAAAAAACTATGAGTGCTATCGACCCAAATGCTGGGTTTATGGCAGCCAGGGTTTCCTACATGACTATTGTCATATCAATATGGAGGTTTCCTGAAATAGGGCTACCCCAAAATCATCCATTTATAGATGGGACTTTCATAAACCACTATAAAGTTATAAACCATCCATTTTTCGGTACCCCCCATTCTAGGAAACCCCCATATATGCATGCATTGTGATCATCATCATATGCTGACCTCAGAAGGCGCAGAACAAAATCTCGGGCCAGAGGGCTACGCTCGCTCCAACCTGGCGCTTGAGCACCGGGCAGGGGCATTTTGATCGCAAGGGAACCTACTCAGATATGATACTAAGATATACTTTAAGTACAAAAATATGTAGAATAATTGTCATACTAAGTTTCTAAGACAGAGATATTCATTGTTTTTCAATCAATGAATTACTATCAGATAGGTCATTGGAACGACAGCGGGTCGAGTCATTGGCCATGTCCTGCAAGTGTTCCCGAAAAAGATCAGTCCATTGTTGTGCAACCCGAAGAAAATCAAAACTGAAATGGGGCAAAAGCCACAAAAAAGGGGACTTAACATGACTTAAGCCTCCAAAATCTGGATAGGAATTCACCCCAAAATAACAAGAAGATACAAAGAGTTGCGAATTCCAAAGTATTGATGTGTTGACCCATACCATTTCATAGCAGAGCCACACCACAATCCATTTCGTTCTGGGAGAAGGCCGATTGAGGAATAAGGATGTATAATCGCATGGATAAGAACCTTCTAAGCGGTATCCATAGTTCTCAATCAGAACAAAGAAAACGTGTATGTATAATATACGATTACATATATAATATGTATAATGTATTTGTATATAAATATACATATATATATATATATACATATATATACATATATATATATACATATATATATATATATATACATAGATACATATATATATATACATACATATATATATATACATACATACATGTGTATATATATATGTACATATGTCTATATATATATTGGCGCTGCACATGGCCGCACCCTCCAACATCAACTATATGCAATAGCCACCATTCGTTGCTCCAGTCACCACATTGCCGCCTTCTTCATCCTTGACATAGCCCCAACCCCTCCTGATGCGGAGCCGCAGGCTGGATGTGAATGGACACTTTCCACAAGCTGGAGTCACATCTTGACCAAAGATTGTTGGGTCCCATTCTATCCCGGCTTCAAGCCAGTTTCAAGCCAGTTTCAAGGTGGTACCCCCAAAGCATATGTTGGGTACCCCCTTGCATCATCCAACGGATGACCATGACTTAGTTTTTCAAAGCCTATGGTGACGACTGGGGATCCCCATGACTTAAGAAGCCACCTCTCACATGAAAATCGAAAAGTAAAACATAGTTTTTAACCCTACTGAGGCAGTTTTTTCAATGGAATGATAAATGAATATAAATGACTGCTCTATCTGCTTGATAGTTACTATAGATCCTGCCATAAACCATAAATTCCCATCAAATACCCATGAAATTGCAGGTGAAATCCCCATGTTCAGCGGTTAAATCATTAAAGCCCCATTGAATCGCCGTTCTTGTGGCTTAAATCACATGAAATCACCATATGTTAAATCATGTTAAATCATGTTAAATCATGTTAAATCATGTTAAATCATGTTAAATCATGTTAAATCATGTTAAATCATGTTAAATCATGTTAAATCATGTTAAATCATGTTAAATCATGTTAAATCATGTCAAATCATGTTAAATCATGTGAAAACATGTTAAATCATGTTATTGAATCATGTTAAATCATGTTAAATCATGTTAAATCATGTTAAATCATGTTAAATCATGTTATTAAATCATGTTAAATCATGTTAAATCATGTTAAATCATCTTAAATCATGTTAAATCATGTTAAATCATGTTAAATCATGTTATTAAATGTTATTAAATGTTATTAAATCATGTTGAATCATGTTGAATCATGTTAAGTCATGTTAAGTCATGTTAAGTCATGTTAAATCATGTTAAATCATGTTAAATCATGTTAAATCATGCTAAATCATGCTAAATCATGCTAAATCATGCTAAATCATGCTAAATCATGCTAAATCATGCTAAATCATGCTAAATCATGCTAAATCATGCTAAATCATGTTAAATCATGTTAAATCATGTTAAATCATGTTAAATCATGTTAAATCATGTTAATCATGTTAAATCATGTTAAATCATGATAAATCATGTTAAATCATGTTAATCATGTTAAATCATGTTAAATCATGTTAAATCATGTTAAATCATGTTAAATCATGTTAATCATGTTAATCATGTTAAATCACGTTAAATCGTTAAATGTTAAATCATGTTAAATCATGTTAAATCATGTTAATCATGAATCATGTTCATGTTAATCATGTTAAATCATGTTAAATCATGTTAAATCATGTTAAATCATGTTAAATCATGTTAAATCATGTTAAATCATGTTAAATCATGTTAAATCATGTTAAATCATGTTAAATCATGTTAAATCATGTTAAATCATCATGTTAAATCATGTTAATCATGTTAAATCATGTTAAATCATGTTAAATCATGTTAAATCATGTTAAATCATGTTAAATCATGTTAAATCATGTTAAATCATGTTAAATCATGTTAAATCATGTTAAATCATGTTAAATCATGTTAATCATGTTAAATCATGTTAAATCATGTTAAATCATGTTAAATCATGTTAAATCATGTTAATCATGTTAAATCATGTTAAATCATGTTAAATCATGTTAAATCATGTTAAATCATGTTAAATCATGTTAAATCCCTCTTTTTCATGATCCAATCCCATTCAACAACCACCTGGAGCTCACGCTGGTTCCGTTGCCCACCAACAGTGAATGGGCGATGGCACCCACACTGGCCGCGGGAGCGGAAGTTTTAACCGTTGGAAGGGATTAAAATTTAGGCGCTGGGAAAAGGGAAAACCATGGGAAAACTATGGGCAAATTTGAGAAAACTTTTGGGAAAGCTCTGGGAAATGATATGAAATACTGTGGGATATAAAATATGATTCTTCAGCGGAATGAGATGAAATGCAATGCTATGGCAAAACAAAATATTTATCATGGGATATTTCATGTCATTTTTAAACAAGTAGTCATGTGGGTACCGGTCAAAACTGGATATCTTCGAAACGGGATGATATTTACTCCTAACCAAAACTGATAGTCCCGCATCAAGTTATCCTGAATATAGCCCATGTGGGGAATTCTTGAAACGGGACCGGTATTTTTCAACCCTGCAATGGATCATAAATGAGAAAAACCATCCAAAAAAGGTACAGTACTAATGACAATAATAATCCTAACCAAACAATAAGAATAAAGATGATCAATTAATCAGGAAACAACAAGATACAATAAGTATAGTATCATGAGTATTTGTGAAATGCTTCATCCATCTAAACTCCGGCCCCTCTTCTGTGTCCCATCCTGTGCCATCGGAAAAAGACATGGTACGACTGGGGTTATGGGGTATGGTCATCCATCTCATATCAGGATTTCTTCTAAAATTGCTACAATAATCCCTTATTAATGGGGGGGGCGAACATTTACGAGAAAGTAAACAATGGTTGACCATGGCACATATTTGGAAGCTATATATACATATACATATATTATGATTGTTAGTTTCATCAATTATCATTATCTATTATGACTATTATAATCATTATCTAGGTTATTATTGTTAATCATGATCATTATTTGTGGTATCATTGCCCTTACCATTACCATTATCACTAATGTGGCAAGCCCAATAATAAACCTACCATTTGAAAGTATTTTTATACCAACCATTTATAATGATTTTGGGATGGTTTACGGCATTGGCTTTACCACCTGTAAATATATACCCTTTGATTTTATAAAATCTAGCTATTTTTTTATCAATAGCCCACTTAGTCAGATGATCTATTTTATGATTTATGATAATTTATGGTTGATCTATTATATATATATACTATATATAATGATTTTACCATTACCATAGTATATACTATTAATGATCATATAAATAGTGATAATACTATATCATGATCTATACTATTAATATATACTATGATTTATGCTGATTTTACCATTCTCATGATCATTACCATTACTATTACGTCACAACGGGTGCACCTCCACATGTCAGCGGAGCCACCCTTCTGCTCAGAGGACTTCATGACCTGGACCCATGGACCCATGGAGTGGGGAGTGGCTAGGAACCAGCAGAAATTGCTGGTCTTTTACCGGCAAAAATGGCTGGTAAAGCAGAACGATATGGTTTTCCCACTAAATGTGGATAAATGTGGTGTTTTTCTGGATTGTAACTAGAATGATTTTTTGGGTTTTGCCACTAAAAAATAGGATCGAGGTAGGAAAGATGGGGCATTCCTTCAAAACACAGTTTTTAAAAGTTCTTCAATCGAGTTTCCCAGAAAGGATTGTCGCACCAATTACACACCTTTTTTTCTGTGACTTTCAGGTGTGTTGTCCAGCACGGCTGCTGAAACTCAGTCATTGTCAGCGGATCCCGTGGATCCCGGCCTCTGGAACTGTGTACTCGCTTGGATTGCTTTGAATTATCCTTGGTTCCAAGGTTTGTACCCAGCCGTAACTGTGAGCGACGAAAAACTCTGACCGTCAAATTCTATGGTGCAATTCTCGGTGTCAAAGGACAAATGAACCATGGATGCAATGGTAAAAATCCCATTAGTACATCTTGGTACTTTGCTATTGTTGAGGCATTCCAACAAACTTCCAAAGTCCAGAAAAGGACACGTCCATGTTTCCAGACGAAAGTGAATCCCGGATCAACTGAGTTATGAGTTGCTACTCAAGTGGAACCCCAAAAGATCAACATCTAGGGGCCCCGCGAATTATCCGGGTCCAGAATATGGGCGATGCCAAAATCCACCACCTACAGCCAGGTCGCCAGGTCAAGTCGAGAAGTCGAGAAGTCGTCATGAAAAAAGGCTCCAGAAAAATGGTCATGTAAAAAGATTCTTAATAAGTCTTGATATATCTTAATATGACATTTTACAATAAATTAAGAGGATTTGGGGATGAAACCGTCCAATTTCATCATTCCGGAGGGGATAAGTTTGATCCAAACACACATGAAATGCTAGGTGAAGCTTCAACCATCTCTATCAAAGTCACCTTGATGACCGCGTCGGGCAGCTTGGTGGTGAGCAGAAGACTGCTAGGCTTCATGTCGCGGTGGTACACCTGAAGCGGTCGATTTAAGGGGCCATGGGGCCATATTTACAAGGTTTTACCCCTGGCAGCCTATCAGATGACAATTTTAATGGTGAAAATGAGGTTCAACTGGTTGGTGGTTGCTGCTAACCCCTCTGAAAAATGATGGAGTGAGTAACAGTTGGGATGATGACATTCCCAAGATATGGCAGTGTGTCAAAACCAATAGTACCCCTGGTGAACATCAAAATAGCTGGTAAATGGATGTTCATCCCCCTAAAAATGGTATTAATAGGTATTGATCCATACCCATATGGAAAAACAAAAGCCATGTTCCAAACCACCAACCAGTCAGTGGCAACTCCCCACAGCATCTCCCTTCCCAGTAGGGCCTGTGCGGAATGGCTATGGCTCAGCGCAAGCAAGGCCTAGAATAGCAGCGCGTGGCGTGTGCCACACCGAAGTTCATAATGGTTGGAAAATGTTGGAAAATGTTGGAAGATGTTGGAAAATGTTGGAAATTCCATAATGGTTGGAAAATATTGGAAGTTCATAAAGTCCATAATATTGAATCTGGAAGTTCCAATTAATTGTCCAAACAGAGAATTCACAAAATTCCCATCCTTTTTTTTAGCCCTTTTGGGGAGCTCGGCCGGAAGACACCAGCAGAACCCAAGGAACCCGCTGGACAAGTTGAGAAATCCGAGTGTTCCATCCCGTATACGGGGCCGTTCATATGGCTGTGGATTCTTCTGTTACCCTGTTCATATCAGAACCGCTGGTAGCACAATCCAAGATCCCTCATTCCCCCCGAAAAATGCATAAACTATCATAAAACTTCCATTATTTATATGCTACATCGCAGGGTGTGTAGACCCCATTGCTCCATTATAGTACAAAAGTTGACTGATCCGAATTTCAGAGGGTCCCAAAAAACTGCCACAGAGCTCCGGAAAGGCACCTGGCGCACATAAGCTGCGCAAGTGGCCTCCTGCAACCAGTTCCCTTCATCCATTCGCTCCAGCCAATCCTGCAGCGCGGCCACCAGGAACCTCTTGGAGGTGCAATTGGGGTGGAAACAATGGGTATAACTACAGTAGTGTAAATAATGGTATGTTAATAACCTCCATAAGTTGGGTACAGTGAAACATATCCACTTATAATTCACTGGAACTGCAGCCCCAAGTAAGCTAGCCCCTGACAGCCAACCTGGAATGTTTGAAAATCTATCCTTCCCCATGGCCTTCCCCTGTGGAAAGGTGTGGCCTCTGCGCGTCACCTTTTGGGACCTGTTTCCGGCCTTTCCCCTTGAGGGTTTCCTCCCAGCGAGCCATCCACCATCATCCACCGATCCACCTGCACATCGCCACCCATGTAGTAGTCGCTGATAATGTAGTAGTTCTTGTCATCCTGCCACCATCAAGGCACATCAAAACATCAACGGTTAAATCATCCAAAAACAACAGTTAGATCACCAACGAATCATCTAAAAACATCCCAAATTCATGCAAACTTCATCCAAAAGCAGTCAACATCCACGGTTTTGGCCTTCTTTGCCGCCATTTTGCCCCGTTCCCTAGCCATATTTCGTTGGAAACCCGCTTTCCTCCATGAGGTCTGTGAGGCTGGAGATGTGTGGATGCTGCAAGTCCTGGCAGAGGCAGGTTTCAGTGACCCATTTGAAAATCCAGGAAACTTTGTGAAATCTATGGTTATCGTGATAGTTAATAAAATATATGGTTATGAATATGTATGGTTGTAGTGATAAGTTTCATTGGTGATAATCTATAGGTATAGTTAGTGGATAGTCTATGCTTAGTATTAGTTAATCATCGATGGCTATGAGAATCTATAGTTAGTGATAGTTAATGACAGTTAATGATCTTCAAGTGGAGTGGGCCAATTAATCAAATGGGGCAATATGGTCCATGATCTAGATAATCCTAGAAATCTAGAGATTTATATAAAGATTATATATGTTCTATGATCATCTCTGACTACCTACGAATACAATCATGAGTATCATCTATGATCTATGATAATATGATCTATGCTAGTCTATAATCTATGGTCTATAAATATAAAGAATAATATGGCATATGATCATGTATGTGAATGTATGTTGATGATGTAATGATCCATGTATGTATTAATGATCATGTCTTGATGGTTAACATTGAGCATGTATTGAGGTTCATGTTCAGGGATTGTATGATAATATTTCCCTGAAGCCAAATGACTCATGGATTACCCACCATAGAGTTGCAATCATCCATAATTCATATTCATGTGTATGTGTATATATATATATATTTCTATCATAGAGGGTGCCATATATATATATATACGGCAAATGCCTGGGTTTTGCCCGGACCCGCAATGACGACAGGCGACGCATCATCATCATCATCATCATCATCATCATTATTGAAATCAAGTGTACAACTTCCCTGTCTGTACTCTCAGCAGCTGTAGCCCACGCGCTGTACTTTTCACTGTAGCGCTCGAGTAACGCTAGCTCAAGGGCCCTGTATGGAGCCCAAATGTATCGTACCATGACATGTACTCAAAGTAGACTAACATGTTGTATCAGCAACTGTATAGCTCATGTACATGTGCAGGTGTATTCTTAACACCCTGCCTCAACTGCAACATGTACTTCACAAACATTGAAAGAATCATTGTATAACTGAACTGTATTAAATCATGTATGACAGCAGTCATCTGTACAAAACTTTGCCTTCGAAAATCCTGTACATCGATCGAAAACGTAGTGCCGTGTTGATGTACAGACATCTTGTAGCCAGAATTGTCTCAGATGGATGTATCCATGCAGAGTTACTCACATGTAGTCAGAAACCGTTGTAAGAAAAACTGTAGCAGTATCCAACCATGTACTTCACAAATTCAGCCTTGTAGAGCTCGTCACCATTGTAGATCAGGATGTACCCAAGGCGGTCTCGGGTGTAGCTCCTGGCAGTGTAGCTGGAGCTGTAGATCCTGAAATCTTGGCTTGTAGCTTGTCCCTTGTATCTTGTGAACCAAGATTTTCATTCTCATCAAAGTTCTCCTTCACGTGTATGGTGAACTGAGCTGTGTACTGCAGCAATCCATGCTGTACATCAGCTGGCATGTATCTGGACAATGCCGTGCCTGCATGATGTAGTGCCATGGTCAGAGCTGCATGTACTGGGTCAGCCGCTGGTCTGCCCAAAACATGTTGTACATCCAAGGGAATGTACTGGTTCCACACATAGCCACGGGTGTAGCTGTACTGCTGTAGGATCCTCATCCAATCCACAGTGATGCGTAGTACCCTTTGTGAGCCATGTTCTGTAGCGTTGAAAATGTATCGCTGCTCATGTTGGAACATCAGCGACACAAATCCACGATTGAATCCACGGCCTATCGAGTGGTATGTAGCTGTCATCACCTTGTGTAGGTCGGGCACAAACATGAGCATGTAGATCACCGGAGTGTATGGCACCACTCCAGCCATGATGCACCACAGCATGTATGTGATGGCGTCATGGAAGGAGCAATTCCAGGATGTAAATCCCGTGTTGTGGTGGCTGTGCTCCACCACTGCCAGTGTACCATCATCCGAAGAGTGAACGTTGTATTCATGCTGTGTAAGGGCGACAAACATGTACTTGACGCCCTGTGTATCTGCCTGATTCACCTTCTGTTCCCACGGTACCTGGTATGTGTGTACCGGCGCCACTTCCAGTGCATCCTCGATCTGTCCCTTATCTGTAGGACCCCAGAGTGAACTGTACGGCTCCACATTGCCTGTATTGAGGCGAGTGGCCATGGCGTAGGTTGTATTAACCTTCTGTACTTTCGACAGCGGGCTTGTACCTAAAAATTGGACAGCGCGGACAGCAAAGTGTATCGCCGCAAAACTTGTACTGCAAAAAGAACTGAAGTGAAAACCATCATGTAACCCTTGGGGTGAATGATGTAGTGAAAGATGAGGTGATCATGTACGTGCCAAACTGTATCACAATGACCATGTAACCCTTAAGGTAGACATACGTGTACATGATATACTCAATCAAGTAGGCTGCAGATACGTGTACACTTGTTGTGTTCGTATGCTGGTGTGTGAAACTGCTGTAGCTGGATTCTCCTCAATTGTCTGGCGGACGTATGCCCGCAGCATGTAAGTGCCATTGAAGCACTTCTCGTTGCACGTATTTTGTAAGTATGTCTGACGGATTGTGTTTGGTGTTGATTTTGTGTATGGAAAGGATGCCGTCGTGAATGAGGTGTTGTATGAACATGTATTTGAGTTCAATGTGTTTGGCTCGCTTGGACACGCCAATGCGTGTAGCCATGCTTTTGCCTGATGTGCTGTCAGTGTGTATTTTGAGGCTGATCTTGTTGTGTAGGATCTCTCCCAAGAAGTTCTTGAGGTGTAATGCCTCTGTAGCACCTGTACCAATCGCGTAGAACTCGCTTTCTGCTGAAGAAAGTGCTACTACGGATTGTGTACGTGAACCGAAGTGGACTGTAGTCCCAAGGAATTGGATCACGAAGCCAGATGTACTTTTGCGTGTAACCTGGCATCCTGCCCAGTCTGCATCTGTGTAGACTGTCAGGTCGAGCTGCTCCTTGTTGTTGGGCTGTAGAAACACCGTTGGTTGTATCACGAACTTGTGGTGCTTTGTACCTGCTAGGTACCTGAGGCAATGTCGTAGCCGCTGTCTGTCGCGGACTGTTGGTTGTTGTAAAGAACGCGCTAGTTCTTTTACTGCAAAGCTCATGTCTGGTCGTGTGTATGAAAGCCATTGCAGCTTTCCGACCATACGCCTGTAGTGGGCGTGCTCTTCTGTGTCAAGGAGTTCATCCTGTTCTGTTGTAGGTGTAGTGCTGTTGGAACCTGTAGTGACGGCTGCTGTTGCATTTTGTAGGTTTGCTTCTTGTAGGATGTTGTCGATGTAACTGTTTCCCAAAGAGACTTCAAAGTGATCTCCTTTGTTTGTAATCTTCCTTCCAAGGAAGTCAATTGTGTTGTTTGTTGTGCAGGTGCCTGTATGGCGAAGCAACATCTTGGCCTGTATCTCCTTGAAAATTCGAGCGACCTCATCAGGTTCTCCTGTAAAGAGAAGATCGTCAACATAGACCATGATGTAAACTTTGCCATTGGTGTAGACATTGGGCTCTGATTGTAGTCTTTTTAGACCGAGGTCTGTAAGCACTTTTGCTAAGTGCTCCTGCCATGCTTTCGGGCTGCTTCGTAGACCATACATTGCTTTGTGTAACCTCCAGAGGATGTTTGGATTGGTGTAGTACTCCTTTGGTGGTCTGAGTACCAGGCCTGCTGTTGCTGCGAGTGCGTGTAAGAAAGCGGTAGATATGTCACCTACCTGTACAATCCATCCTCTGGCCATGCTGAGTGCTAGGAGTATCCTTAGCACTGCAAAGAGTGGTGTACTGGCGTACACATCATCTTGGTCTTCGATGTGTTCGGTGTACCCTTTTGCTACGATCCTTGCTCGTACTTCATCTCCTTTGGATCTGTAGACCCATCTTGACTCGATAATGTTGTCGAGATCAAGTTCTTGTCTTTGTTGAGGTGTAAGCTTTGTAACATCTACCTCCTCATACACTCCTTGTGTTCTCATGGATTCCATCTCCTTTTGCATTCCTTGCTTCAACTTCTCTGTATCGAATCCTTCGTTGTTGTAGATGTGAGGCTCGAGTAGCCTCTGTTCTGCTCGTACCTCCTGTGGGTCTTCGCTTGTTGCTGTTGTAATCTTCTTGCCGCTCTTCAATGCAACTGTAACTGCATTGATTCTCAATCTTGGTCTTGTACTGTCTCTCTCCTTCGTCTCTTCTGGTCTCGCTGGTGCTTGCTGTGTTGTACTTTGCTTTCTGCTCTTGCTTGCACTTCCTTCATGTACTTGGTCGTCCACTGATCTGGTTGGTGAACCTGTTGGCATTGGTGATGTTCCCAACCTCATTGCTGTAGATTGTGTTGACGTTGATGCTGAAGCTGTGCTTTGCTGTTGTTCTTCGACTCTTTGTTTCTTTGTTGTCTCTGTTCTTGCTTTCTTTGCTTCTGTGTCTGCTTCCTTTGTGTCGGTAGCATGCTTTGCTGCTGTTGTTGGTTGATTGCCTGTATTCGTTTCTTCGTGTGATGTTTGCCCTGCCTGGACTTGTTGCTCTGTTGATGCTGGTGTTGGTGGTAGTATGAAAGCTGGCTGGAATCCAATTGGTGGTGTAGGATTCCATGGTGTGCCAGTGATTGTGTCCATCAATTGAGCATCGTACCTGTTTGTACCTGCTAGTCGTCTGATTGTACGTGAGCGTACAATTCTGCCTGCAATGCCAATGAAGGACTCTCCAGTGGATGTACATTTGCCGAGCCAAATGCCTTTGTAGAACCTGGGTTCAAGCTTTGGTCGTTGTTTGATCGACTGTACCATGTACATCACAGTCTCTCCAAATTCACAGAGAGCTGCATTGTGTGTTCGTCCCCATCTTTTGTGATAGCTGGTGTAGCCATCTCTGATGAGGAATCTGTGATATGCTGGTACTGTGAGCCATCTGCCCTGATGAGGAATCTGTTGATCAGGTATGCTGAGTGTCGTACTGCCCAAGCCATGATTGGGTGTGTTGTCGGCAGTCTTGTGTTGTAATTCTGCTGTACCTGTGTCCTGAGTGTCCTGATGTGGCCAGCAAGTGTACGGTGGAATCTTTCGATGCTGCCACTGCTTTGTGAGCTGTATGCTGGTGCAAAACGCACTGTCATGTTGCCTGTTGCTTTAGCTGTAGCTCTAAGGAGCGCCATCAGGTATTCTTCTTGGTCACTTTGTAGTATGCCTTCTGCTCTTCCACATTCAAGAATGAATGCTTGTAGACATGCCTGTGCATAGGCAAACTGTCCTTTCTTGTCCGTAAGCATTGTTGCCATTGCCATGCCGGTCTGTATGTCTATGGCTGTCAGGATTGGTACCGGCCATTTGTCTTCATAGGTCTTGATGTAGGTGAAATCAACTTGTATGACTGGCTGTTTCGATGTTTGCTGTTGGTGGCTTGTCTGTCTGCCGCGAGATTGTATGCACACAGGACACCAACTCCTGTATGGCATGTGTGTAAGGTTGTGCTGTTGTATCTCCTGCGGTGTAGGTTGTACCGGTTGCATCATTGCTTTCGCTTTGTTTGCGCTCTGTTGTTCATCTTCTTCTTCTGTTGGCATTTCTTCTCTGTATTCTCTTCTTTCTTCAAAGGTTGTAGATCCTGTCCATTCTTGTTGTCTTGTTGGTTGTGGTTCTGTAGTCCAATCGTCTTCGATTCTTCTCATGTTGTGCTCCTCTCGTATATGCGTTGCTCTGTATGGGAGCAGTTTGTAGACATCTGGTCCATTGTCTTCAGGTGTCGGTGTGTAGAACTCTGTCCTTGGTCTCACATGTACTCTCTTCCAAAACCTTCCTTCTTTGATCCAGTAGTCTGTTGTACCATCCATCTGCATTGGTGTTGGTAGTGTGTCTTCTTTCTCTTGCTGCTTGTACGTGTGTCTGTACTTCACTTCCTTTCCTTCATACATTCGTTTCTGAGCTTGTTGTTCCTTGTTTGTATCCTGTTTCTGTTGGCCTGTTGTTGTCTTGTCAGGAAGAATCCTGAACCATGTTTCTCCTTGCCATTGTGTACCTGTAACCTCTCTGTTTGCTTCCTGTTTAGTGAGTGACTTGAACTTGTCTTCAAGCACTGTCTGCGTACCGTTTTCCTTGTAGACAATTGTTTTCCTGTAGTCGTCCAGTCTGTCAAATTGTACTGGACATGCTGATTGGTTGCCGTATCCTGGTGTGAACAATGCCTTTCTTCCTCTCTTGTGTACCCTGACCAGGTATCCTTGTTCGTTGTACTTCCAGAAGTCGTTGTTGCCTCCTTGCTGAGGTCGTGGTCCTGTTGCTGTAAGTGTGTGTGTTGGGGCAATCATTGCCACTTGTCCTTGTGGAGTGTTTTGTATCACCAGTTTTGTTCCTTCTTCCATTGGTGCTGTTTCCAGGTGGATGTAGAGTAGTCTGTCTTTACTTGTAAGTGGTGCCTGAAACACATCTCCTTTCTGTAGTGTAGACTCTGTACCTCTGAGGTTGAGTTCGAAACCTTGTTCCAGGAGTCTTGTAACGCTGACGATGGGGTGTCGTATGCCATCTATGACGTAGAATGGCATCACCAAGTGTTGTCCTTGTATGTTTTTAAAGCGCACCCATCTGTATCCAAGAACCCAAAGGGGCTCATCTGTAACTGAGCGAAGTGGTGGTGTTTGTTCCTCTGTAAGAGGCATCAGTGGAAAGTCTGTACCAAAGGTTGGTGGACAGACATGTACTGCTGCGCCACTGTCGATCATGAGCGCGACAGTCTTGTAGGTGTTGAGGCCTGTGGTTGTGACTGAGGCAATTGTAGTTGTTCCAATGGTCTACTGTGGAAACTACCTGCGCTGGTGCTGTAGAAATCTGTGGTGGCTGTTGTTCCTGGTTGTATGCCGCTTGCTGTTGCTGGTCATATTGCCACTGTTGGTGATCTGGGAACCATTGTTCCTCGTAGTGCCACTGTTCTTGTTCTGTCCATGGTTGTTGGTAGTATGACTGTTGTTGGTTGTACTGGTCTGTGCCTTCATCCATGTCTGTGACGTTGTAGACTGCCACTCTGCAGTCCCTTGCATAGTGGCCCTGTTGACCACATTTGTAACATGTTCCTTTTCCTTTGCCTTTGTTCATTGTTGTACTTTGCCATTGTGGTGGTCCTTTTCCTTTGCTCTTTCCTTCGTACTGCATTGCTCCCTTGAAAGGGTTGCCATGTCCAATCGGTGTTGGACCTTTGCCTTTGTATCCTTGTTGGCTGTATCCTGTGTATCCTTTTCCTTTGTTGTGCCATTGTATCTTTCCTTTTCCTTTGTTGTACTTTCCTTTACCCTTGTTGTTGTACTTTCCTTTTCCTTTGTACGTAGCTCCAATGTCCATGGGCTGTGCATCATTTGTGCTGCTGTTCATTGCCTGTTGTTGTGCTTGCATCTTGGAGAACGCTGTTGATGCTCTGTGGTATTCGAGAATGAGTTCTCGAATGTCTGCATATCGTTGTATGGCTCCTGCTCGTAGTTGTAGGTATTGCTGTAGTGGTCCTTTGGTCTCATTGAGTAGTATTGCAATTTTGATGTTGTCAGGTATTGGTGCTTGGTTGTCTCTTTCGTATCTTGCTATTTCAAATTCCCATGTCGTAAAAGACTCCTCAAATTTGTTTTCGTTGAACTGTGGTTTCAAAAGCTTTGTAAGGTACCCGACACTGCGTGTACCAAGTGGAATTGAAAAGCGTCTGTGTAGTTGTCTCCATGTCTCGAGACCAACTGCTTGTAGTGTATGTTGTCTGCAAAGGACAGCTGCTTGTCCTTGACAAACGTTGATGAGTAGGTAGTGTAGGTCTTTGCTGAGTTGTATCCAAAGGTCTGCTTCTTCTCTGTTTCTTGCACCGTCTGCTAGAAGCTCATCTGTAACTGGTTGATCAAATGTTTCTGCTATCTGTAGGAGCCTGGGGAATTGTGAATTCTGTAGCCCCAAGTAGGCCACAAACTTGTGTTTCCATTCTTCAAATGTTGCGTACTCTCCTGTAAAGTGTGGTGGTGGTAGTTTGTATCTGTGCATCGCATTGAGGTCTCCTCCAGTTGTAGCTGCTGCCATGTTTGTTGTTGTATGTTCTCACCTTAATGCTGTAGCTTTGTTGCCGATGTGTATTGGAGCTCACCCTGTCCTGTATCGTCCAGGGATCACTGCTCCGCTACCATGTTGAAATCAAGTGTACAACTTCCCTGTCTGTACTCTCAGCAGCTGTAGCCCACGCGCTGTACTTTTCACTGTAGCGCTCGAGTAACGCTAGCTCAAGGGCCCTGTATGGAGCCCAAATGTATCGTACCATGACATGTACTCAAAGTAGACTAACATGTTGTATCAGCAACTGTATAGCTCATGTACATGTGCAGGTGTATTCTTAACAATCATCATCATCATCATCATCAGAATTACTGTAAACCCTTATTGAACGTCTTCAATGAATGTAGAAGTTTAACGGGGTGGTGAGAATTAAACCCTTTTTGAAGATTTTCAATGAATGTAGAAATTTAACGGGGTCTTCAATGAATGAATGTAAGGTTTAACGGGGGTGGGAGTTTAATATTCCCTAGTACCTTTGCTGTTTTTCCCATAGGAATTTAAGGTCTAACGGGGTTGGAGCTTAATATTCTTTAGTACCTTTGTTGTTTTTCCCAAAGGAATTTTGTGAAGTTGCATCAGCATTTGTTTGGGAATGGGAAACCTCTACGCTGCAACGCCTGGGCAAAACCCAGGCGTTGCGCGTATATATATATATATATATATATGTGTGTATATGTGTAAACTTATGTATGCTATGGTCAAAACATGGTACATATATGGGTTATATGGGGTATGGTCATCCATCCCATAATTGGAATCCTTAAAAAATGCCAAAAAAAATTGTCAATGGATTGATGACCATCCCCCAACATTGGTACAGAAAACTCTTTCTTTTGACCGTTGCTCAGTTGCTCAATATATAGCTGGGGATATTTCATTGCCACGTTTGATTACCAAAGGATATTTATATAATGTATTAGTATGTATTAATGTAATGTCATGTCATGTAATCTGGCTGAATCAGAATAACTCACCAACCTGGGTCATGTGGTGCTAGCTACCCGGTAACAATTCCCATCATTCCAGGTCTCGGTCTCCTGCAGTTTGCTCAACTTCTCCATAACATTGCTGGCACGTCGGACACGCGCCTATGAAAGATTGGGAGATTTTGGTTTCACCCAAAAATGGGGTTTGAAACCAGTCATGGGGTTCAAAACCAACCCTTCATGTATGTCTTTATCGCTTTCAATAGCTGGTGTTACCATGGTTAAACGGTTAACCAATCAAAAAGGGACTGAACATAAATAAGCTGTAAACCAAGCAAAATGTGGCTTTTAATTTTAGATGACAATAAAATGCAGGGATTAACCACCAATTTATTTGGCAAGATCAAGGACCCCAAAGGAATACAAAATTAATATAAGTTTCAGAGTTAGATGGTTGACCCTATGGCAAAAGCAACCATGGAGAATTCGTACTTTGTATGACCTGGATTTGCATCACAGCTAGCAGATGGGATAATAATTTCAGTATTCATTTCAGTAGCCTATTCATCCAGGTGGACACTTCTCCCACATCAGTTCCGTCGATTTCGGTCACCTTGGGGACGGTCTTGCACATTTTGAGTTTCTGAGACTCCTTCTCCTTGATCACCTGCGAGGGGGGAACACCATCCAGTGGGATAATAGAAACAGGGGATGGGCTGAAACAGCTGGGCTTAAAAACATGGCGACTGTGCCAAGGATCATTGTCTCTCTGCAACATTTGTTCCGAATTTTGTGCACGACCTCAAGATTGGGCCTGGTATGAAAAATGCTAGCCAAAAATCACAGTGACAAATTGTCTTTCCACTTTTGAAATTGCAACATTAGTGCCCAGCCAGTTCATTGTCCAATTTGGGATGTTAAACTTATCTACTCAGATGTTGATTTTGGGGGCAGGTGGCAGTGGGAAAACGCACAGCCCAGGGCAGACGGGCTGCGGAATCTTTTCACTTTCGAAATCTCGAAATTTGATGCCCAGTTCAGGCGCCCCCAGCACGTTCACGCGCGTCCTCCTGGAAGATTTCGGAAGGATATATGATATGAGATGAGTGTAAACATAAGGACCGATGAGTTGCTGTGTTGAAGCATCCAATTATAGCCACGATTGCCATGGAGCAATCACACTCTGATGCCTGTGGTAAAATGCATAGTTCTCTTCATAAAGTCCGTCTTTGTCGCAAATATCCTCAGCTTCACTGTTTCAAAAGTAACTATACAGGCAGATATTCATATTGCATCATATTGCAGTATATTACATTCTATACGGATTGTCCGTGTATGGATCAGAATTTCCTGCCCTGTCACCCACATATTATAATCGTCTCCATTCTCGTCCCTTGGTCTATCTCCCCATTCAAAAGTCGATCTACTTGGGTATGCATCCCAGTTATAACCCACATACAACCCATCTATAAGCCAAGTTTATAACCCATATAGAACCCGTGTATAACTCAAAAAAAAGCTGGGGCATGACATGGTTAATTATTACATGTTATTACCCACTGATGAAGTTGGACCCCCAAGCACCCCCAACCCCTCCCCAGGGCTCCTTCACCTGCCCTTGGCCACACGCCTCCCGCGCCTCCAGCAGTGCTTCTGCCTGGCGCCCACTGAGCGACACGTAGCCATACCACGCGGAGCCGACCATGGACAGCACGCAGCCCAGCGCCGAAAGACCAGACAAATCGTCGCCCAGCAGCAACACGGAGAGCAGAATCACCAGCACCTGGAGAGATGAACCATCTAATTCCCTGGAGGAACATTCCATTGGTTCCTAATCATTACTAGTAGAATGATGAATCATGTGGGGATGGATCATCACGTATCATCCCTATATGAACAGCCTTTTGCCGGTCAAACATATATCAGCCCACAAGAAAAATGTAATGTTCTACCTTTTTAGATGGTATAGTAGTCCCAAAAAAAAACGAACAGTGAACAGTGTTTCCAGAATGCTATAATTAGATCATGGCATATCTACCTCACATTTCGTTTTCTCCAAAATTCTGCATAAAAAATGCATAAAAAACCCATCCACCAGCCGCCCGCCTTGCTCATGTTCTGCAGCATCAGCACGGACGCTGCGGTGATCAGCCTGGACACCGCCAGGCCGTAGAACCCCAGGCAGCAGCCCGAAAGTCCCGAGCCCACCAGGGTCATCCAGGTGCCCCAAGGTGAAACCTCTAGCCTCGGCAGTAAAACGGCCAAAAAAAAAACGGCACAAAAAAATGTGTTTTTTTCATTGATAAACAGGATGAGAATGGTGGAAATGATATATTTCATACATATATTGTGTATATATATATATTATTAAACTGGTAGCAGGAGTCTATCCACCTCCACAAGACAGTTTGGGGCCTCCTGACTCTAGTGTACCATTGGCAAACCCAAATTTATGACCATGGTAATTTCCCTTTTTGGGGGTGGACGGGGTGGACGAACCAACCATAGCCAATCTTAGACTGGCTTTTGGCTGGTTAGGTTCCAATATAGCAAAGGAATACAAAAGATGAATGTGTACTAAACTATCCATCCAGTTGGTTTGCGTATATGTTCTTGTGACACCTCCATGTATGGTTATCCACTACCCATCTCCTCAATCATGAAATTCCAGTTCCAAATTTTGCTGAGGTTCAACTTCCGTATGCTTCAATGTTAAACCATAAATCCGTCCTTGTTGAACGGAAAAACATCACATCGATCCAGGTAACAGCCGAGGCCAGACCTTGCTTTCACCCGTCATCAGCGCCACCAGCAGCAAGGGAAGCATCCCGAAGGTGTTGTTCCTGAAGCGCCACCGTCGCGAACCGAAAGTTGCTTATCGGAACGCGAACCGAACCATTAAGGATAATCCAGACTGTTCCGTTTGGGGGGCAAGGTTAACCAATGGTAACCCATGTTAACCCATGTTAACCCCTAGATGATTCTATGAAAATAATGCTGACAAATGTGGGTTTCGAAGCTGAGTTCTCTGTCATCTGGGATGGCCTCAAAAGTTTCAACCTCAAAATATCATAGTCATAGCGTAGGTTTTCCCACCAAAATTAGCACAGATTCGCAAACCCCCTTTTTGAGACAAACCCACATGTCAATATGCAATGAACATCTATGGATATGTGTTCAAATTTGTGTCGAACTTTAAGCCCAGGGGACCGCAAATGGTCATTCTAATCGGGACACCGATCATAAATCATCTATCATGTGGTTAGGAAACTTTAAGTTAGTACCTCCTTGGTTCCCCATGCAAAATGTGGAATGTGGATACGATCATAGCTCCAAACCGATCCCAAAACTTAAAGCACCGGATAGTCATCTGGATGGATGTGGTTCAAAATGGTGTGACAATTAAGCCATGAAAAATATTCTCATCCTGTCGGTAAATAGATATCCCCTATATATATATATTGAAATAACAAATCCCGATAAACCAATTAGTATTCCAGTATAATTATTACAGTGTAACGCAAAACACATAACCCATCAAAAATAACAGGGGTTCTCATTTTAATGGCTGAAAAAAAGAAATGTCAAGATATGTCAAGTTGGCCAGGTGGCATGATCATACAAACCGCCAAAGGCTGCTTGAAATCAGGGCTCATGAGCAAGTGCCGCTGTAGTAATTTGTCGACCACTGTCAGGAGCGTCCCTGCCGAGGATGATCCCAGTTTTACCGAAGGATCCATGTTGCTTCATCGCCAAAACCGGAGTATACGGGAGTCATGTTCATAGTCACAGTCATCAATCATCAATCATCAATCATCAATCATCAATCATCAATCACCATCATCATCATCATCATCAATCATCAATCATCAATCATCAATCATCATCAATCATCATCATTGTCATCGTCATCGTCATCATCAATCATCAATCATCAATCATCGATCATCAATCATCAATCATCAATCATCAATCATCATCATCATCACCATCATAATCATCATCATCGTCATCATCAATGATGATAATAACAATGACTGAAAAATCATTAACCATCATCGATGAAAATATCATCAGGATCGTTCTCATCGTCCTTGTCCTCGTCCTTAGGTCCTTGTCCTGCCAAGCGACCAAGCAAAATCATGACCAAACTCCAGGTGGTGACAGAAAAGTTGGAGATTCCATATAGGGTCGTCCCAAAGAGCGTCAGCACCATGGACAAAATATGGCCGGGTTTCACCAGTCGAGGACTATTGAATAAGATCTTCTCCAAGATAAATGTCACGATGGGGAGCACGTTTCGAATGATATTCACCTGGCAGTGACAAAGCCACGGTTGGACCGCAGACTTTTCGTAGAAAAACTGCCTGCAAAAGCGAACCTTTGCCTGAATTCAACTTCAGCAGAGCTCACAAAAGAGAATGACCGGCCGGAATTCAATTTCCGCAAAAACGACCAAAACTCAAGGCCCACTGCAGCTGAGACACGGTGCTCACTGTTGTACCTTCCAATGCGAAGATGGAGGTTCCCAGCATGCCAGATACCAGGAAGGACACCGGCAGCCAACGGACGAAATCCCTGGCACTCGGTAGCTGCAAGTCATCGAAACGGATTAAGATCACCACCACGTTGGCAATCCACATCTGAATGATCACCAACCTGCATTTTTCATCATGTTTCATCATTTTTCTTCAACAGGGATCATTTGGAACGTCGCCAGAAAACAAGTTTGCAACAATTCTAGCACAAAATGGTAACTTTTAATTACCCTCTGGTAAACTAACATAGCTATGGAAAATGGCCCATTTATAGATGGTTTACCTATTAAAAATGGTGATTTTCTATAGCTATGTTAAATTACCAGAGGGTATTAGATTTGATGAGTTGGTCAACACAAATGCATACAAATGCACATGAAACCCCATTGGTTCTTGCCTGGATAGCAGCCTGATACAACAAACATTTGGATGGAGCTGGGGCATGTCACTTCCCGGCCCATACAAATTGTTGAATCATGGAGATTGGGGAATTTGAATTCCGAAAAGAAAAAATGACCGAAAATGCAGCTGAAGAAGCAAACACATCGCGGAAAAGGAGCTTGCAGCCTCTTTGTTCAGCAGGTTTGTACAAATACTGGCAGCAATCCAAGAGCAAATGGATGAGATGAGTTCCGTGTGGGAGACGTGACTGAATATGACCTGGGATGTGTCAGTGCCCTGCATTTAGGATGGCTGGACGGCCATGGCCAACCTGGAATTCCATTCCAATCCGATCCCTACGCCCTGCGCCATCATATCGTCACGCCTACCAAAAAACACACACACACAGCTCCATAGCTCCATAGGTTCCCTCCTAACCATGGGAGAGCCGTTGGAGAGCCATTACATCGTATGACATTCCACTATGCCGCCCCATTCTACCTGACCCATATCCCATCCTATCCCAGTATACCTGGACCTTACGAACCAATATCGGGGGTGATTCCTCGGGGATGGGCCAAGAAATGGGGATGTAAGTTGATGTAACCAACCCAGAGGTTAATTCGGGTTATATTATTCCAACTGATATAGGATTACACACTTGTGGTCGAAAGTGGTTGAAAACCAGCAGATGGACCAATCGGGATGTATTTAGGATGTCCATGGATGCCCAAGAGGACATTTGTTAATCCAAAAGGAGATGCGGGCCCGTCTCCAAAAAAAAAAGTACCCTGAAAATTGGATTGTATCATCCTTTCCCTTATTGAAATAATTTGAAATATAGCCGATGGAAGTTTAGAAATCAAACTTCCGACAATATTGACAGATGAAAAGCAGAGGTGGGAAGAGTCAGAGAAGAGACAGGAAGAAGAGAGAAGACCAGAGAAGAGACAGATCAGAAGAAAGAAGGTGCAGGTGCACGAAAAGGTCGAGAAAAATCGCGAAACAGTGTGTTTTTCCAATGATTTGTGGTTCCGGAGGGTCGAAGAGTACGCTCGCTAAAGCGGGTGCGGAGCCATTTGGCGGGATGAGAGATGAAAAATTGCATGCCGTTGTGGCACGAAGCACATTTCCAAGGCAAAATGAACAAAAACACCTTAACGTCGGAACACTTTTGGAAGTTGAGATGTTGAAAAAGTGTACGCCTTTGCGGAGCGAAGCACATTTGGAAGTCAAAATGTAAAAAACATCAAAAAACACACCATGCCCGGAGCACTTTGGAAGGTGTGATGTTGAAAAAGCGCACGCCGCTGTTGCGCGAAGCACAGGTCGAAGTCGAAATGCAGAACGCACTTCAGTGTCGGAGCACTTTTGGAAGTTGAAAGGTTGAAAAAGTGCACGCCGTTGTGGCGCGAACCACATTTCGAAGTCAAAATGCTAAGAACAAACCATGGTCGGGCAACTTTTGCACGTTCGGATGTCGTTTCGCGTAAGGGATCCTGCACCTTGCCAAAAGTGAGCAAAACGTGAGGGTTCTGTAGCAATGTCAAAAACGTTGGCAAGCGTGGCACATTTGAAGAGGATCTGCAAAGGTGCATTTCGTGTGGCGGGCGCAGTACGAGAGATTGTCAAGTTCAAAAATTTAGAAAATCTCACAGCATTGCTGCGCTTTTGATGTTGTCAATTTCAAAAATGGAGGAGGTCTCGCAGAATAGCTTCGTTTTCAAGCTTGCAGATAGATAGATAGATAGATAGATAGATAGATAGATAGATAGATAGATAGATTAGACAGGTAGATAGATAGATAGATATAGATTAGACAGGTAGACAGATAGATAGGTAGATAGATAGATAGATGGATAGATAGATAGATAGGTAGATAGATAGATAGATAGACAGATAGATGGATGGATGGATGGATAGATAGATAGATACAACTACAACTACAACTTCAACTTCAACTTCGCCAACACTACACTAGTACAAATACAAATACAGCTTCAAATGCAAATGCAAATATACTACGCTACATTGCACCACACGAATTACATTACACTACACTACTTACACTACACTACACCAATTACACTACACTACACTGACCACTGCACTAATCACACTACACAACAACAACAACAACAACAACAACAACTACTACTACTACTACTACAACTACTACTACTGCTACTACAAACTACAACAACTACAGCTACAGCTACGACTACAAATAAAATTACACTACACTAATTACGCTACACTGTCACTACAACTCTACTACACTACACTACAACTACAACTACAACTACAACAGCAACTGAACGACACCACACTACATCCAGCAGTTGTAGGTGACCACCGCAACCATTGCAAACACTCCAAAAAACGCAACTGCAACCACCTTTTGGTCCATCAGTGGAATCGCTCCGCCACCCATGCATCACAACAACTCACCTCTCCTATAATGTCCTATCTTTGAAACTTCCGCCACCGCCTTGTGCGGCGCTACTGGTATTCAAGAATGCTTTAGCATGGCAATAACCTGGGGTATTGCGAAGTGTCTTTTGGTAGCCCATTGCTCCCATTGCTTCAAGCTGCACAGACCAACAAAGAGCTCAGCAGAAGCCCTATCTGGCGGGAAGATAAATGCTGCACAGCTCGAGGTGAGGACCAAGAGGGTATGACTCGGGCCATGGGAAGCCCATCATCCAGTGAGTGGATCGTCCTAGCCAAGGCCGGGCCAACGACTTGGCCAGATGATTTCCATGGCTCACCAGAAACCCATCCTGAAAACCAAGAAAAGTTGGCGAATCATCCTTAAATATAATTGAACAGGATATTTGCTCCAATGACACCACCCCTTTTCCAAAAAAGACATTTAGGAAAAAAACATCGATCCAAGTTCACCAATGAAGCCGGACAAAATGAAGACATTCTTTGTGCTTTATCTGAAACATCTGAACCCTCCCCAGACTCCAACAAAAGACCCCGACCAAACCAAGGCGCAATTTCTGGCTCTGATTGACATTGGGCAGCTGCAGCAGGGCGGCCGTTTTGGACGACCCGCCAGCTTTGCCGCAGGAGTCCTCCAGCAGCTCCGCCAGCACCAGCGGGGCCAAAATGGCCAGAATCTTCATGGATTTCATGTAGAGAAGTGGGGTAAGGTCATAAGGTGGGCGCCAGGATCCCGACCTTCCAGGTGTCGCAACAGTTCCGGGAAGGTCAGGGCTAAATGCGCTTTGAGCCGCTGACCCTCAAATGGACATCCATTGAACTAGATTGAACAAGATCTGGCAATTGAATTCACTGAGAAGTCGAGAGATTACAAGGAACCACCTGGAAATCTTGGAACGGGGCCACTAACTCTGAAACTGGTGAATCTCAAGAGAGCGCTAGTTTTGTTTCCAATAACAACCCATGCTTGATCCTTATTACGAGATAAAGCCCGATATAATGATCAGAAAATCATTGTATAGGGTCCCCTTATAGGGTCTCTAGATTTCAGTGATTATTAGATTGATTCTCCTCCTCCCCTCCTCCTCCTCCTTCTCCTTCCTTCCTCCCAACAGCGATCTCCAGATCTCAGTGGGCACTGCTGGACCTCAACCGCTATCTCCAAATCCGGGCCTCAACCTCACGCATTGCCGGACCTCAACCACGAGCTCCAGATCTCAGTGAGCACTGCCGGACCTCAACCGCGAGCGCCAGATCTCAGTGGGCACTGCCGGACCTCAACTGCGAGCCCTAGATCGGCGGACCTCAACCGAGTGGGCACTGCCGGACCTCATCCGCGAGCGCCAGATCTCAGTGGGCACTGCCGGACCTCAACTGCGAGCCCTAGATCGGCGGACCTCAACCGACTAGGCACTGCCGGACCTCACCCGCGAGCTCCAGATCTCAG
>CAMXCT020002109.1:47500-115154 GCA_947184155.2 Cladocopium goreaui | reverse complement strand
GGTAGGTAGTAGGTAGGTACTAGGTAGGTACTAGGTAGGTACTAGGTAGGTACTAGGTAGGTACTAGGTAGGTACTAGGTAGGTACTAGGTAGGTACTAGGTAGGTACTAGGTAGGTAGTAGGTAGGTAGTAGGTAGGTAGTAGGTAGGTAGTAGGTAGGTAGTAGGTAGGTAGTAGGTAGGTAGTAGGTAGGTAGTAGGTAGGTAGTAGGTAGGTAGTAGGTAGGTAGTAGGGAGGTAGTAGGTAGGTAGTAGGTAGGTAGTAGGTAGGTAGTAGGTAGGTAGTAGGTAGGTAGTAGGTAGGTAGTAGGTAGGTAGTAGGTAGGTAGTAGGTAGGTAGTAGGTAGGTAGTAGGTAGGTAGTAGGTAGGTAGTAGGTAGGTACTAGGTAGGTACTAGGTAGGTACTAGGTAGGTACTAGGTAGGTACTAGGTAGGTACTAGGTAGGTACTAGGTAGGTACTAGGTAGGTACTAGGTAGGTACTAGGTAGGTAGTAGGTAGGTACTAGGTAGGTACTAGGTAGGTACTAGGTAGGTACTAGGTAGGTAGTAGGTAGGTAGGTAGGTAGGTAGGTAGAGTGCTACTGCTAGTGCTACTGCTACTACTACTACTACTGCTACTACTACTACTACTACTCCTGCTACTACTACTACTGCTACTACTGCTACTACTACTACTACTACTCTACTACTACCACCACCACCACCGCCGCCGCCGCCACCACCACCACCACCAGTAGTACCGCACAAGGCGGTGGCGGAAGTTTCAAAAATAGGAAACCTATAGGAGAGGTTGGTTGTTGTGAATCACGGATGGCAGAGCGAATCCACTAATGGACCAACAGGTGGTTGGAGTTGTGTTTTTGGAGTGGTTGCAATGGTTGCAGCGGACACCTTACCACAACTGCTGGATGTAGTGTGGTGTAGTGCAGTTGCAGTTGTAGTTGCAGTCGTATCTGTAGTTGTAGTGTAGTGTCGTGGAGCTGTAGCTGTAATGTAGTGTAATTAGCGTAGTGTAGTTTAGTTGTAGTTGTAGTGTAGTGCAGTGTAATTGGAGTAGTGTAGTGTAATGTAGTTGTAGTGTGCTGCAGTGTAATTGGTGTAGTGTAGTGTAATGTAGCGTAGTGTAGTATGTGTAGTGTAATGTAGTGGTAGTGGTAGTTGTAGTTGTAGTTGTAGTGTAGTGCAGTGTAATTAGTGTAGTGTAGTCTAGTGTAGTGTGGTGTGGTGTGGTGTGGTGTGGTGTAGTGTAGTGTAGTGTAGTGTAGTGCGCGTAGTGTAGTGAAATGTAGTCGTAGTTGTATTTGTAGTTGCAGTTGCGGCTGCAGTTGTAGTTGTAGTATAATGCAATGTAATTAGTGTAGTGTAGCGTTGTGTAATGTAGTGTGGGTGCAGTTGTAGTTGTGTTTGTAGTTGTAGTGTGCTGCAGTGTAATTAGTGTAGAGTAGTGTAGTTGTAATTGTAGTTGTAGTTGCGGTAGCAATTGTTTTTGTAATTGTTGTTGTAGTGTAGCGTAGTGTGGTGTAGTGTAGCGTAACTAGATGTAATTAGTGTAGTGTAGTGTAAGTAGTGTAGTGTCATGTAGCCTAGTGCATCTGTAGTTGTAGCAGTAGCGTAGTGTAGTGTAGTGATAGTTGTAGTTGTTGTAGTTGTAACTGCCTATCTATCTATCTATCTATCTTTCATTCTTTCTTTCTACCTATCTATCTATCTTGCTTTCTTTCTACCTATCTATCTACCTAATCTATCTATCTTTCTATCTAACTATCTATCTATCTTTTTTCTTTCTATCTTTCTAATCGATCAATCTATTTATCTATCCATCTACCTATCTATCTATCTGTCTATCGATCTATCTATCTATCTATCGATCTATCTATCTATCTGTCTGTCTATGAGCAAGCTTGAAAACACAGCTATTTTGCGAGACTTCCTCAATTTTTTGAACTTGACAACATCAAAAACGCAGCAATTCTGCGAGACTTCCTCAATTTTTGAACTTAACAACGTCAAAACAAAGCAATTCTGCGAGACGTCCTCATTTTTCAAAGTTGACAACATCAAAAACGAAGCAATTCTGCGAGCCTTCCTTCAAAAATGGAAAGTTGAGTGCAGAGCTGACGGGCTCGTACCAATGCGTTTTGCGATTTTTCCACTCCACCTGTCTAAAGTATTGCGCCTGCCACGAAAAAGTGATGCCAGGTCATACGAAGTGCTGCACCAGTCACGCAAAATCATCCCAGCAAACCTGAAGATCTGATGCTCCAAAATGCAACCGTTCTCAGGAAATCAGCGCCCGGACCTCGTAACAGCTTTGATGAACATGTCTCTTGTACTGCGCCTGCCACGGAAGATGCATCTTTGCAGATCCTCTTCAAATGCCCCACGCCTGCCATCGTTTTTGGAAATGCTACAAAATTCTCACGTTTTGCTTACTTTTAACACGGTGCACAGTCCCTTGCGCCTGCCACGCGAAACGACACTTCAAAGTCCAAAAGTGGCGCGAACATGTGGTGTTTTTAACATGTTGACTTCGAAACGTGCTTCGCGCCACAACGGCGTGCACTTTTTGGACATCTCAACTTCCAAAAGTGGTCCGGACCTGGTGTGTTTTGTACATGTTGACTTCGAAATGTGCTTCGCGCCACAACGGCGTGCACTTTTTCGACATCTCAACTTCCAAAAGTGGTCCGCACCCCTAGTGTTTTGTACATTTTGGCTTCGAAATGTGCCCCTAGTGTTTTGTACATTTGACTTGGAAATGTGCTTAGCGCCACAACGGCGTGCAATTGTTCATCTCTCATCTGGCCAGATGGCTCCGCACCCGCCGCTTTAGCGAGCCGCCTTTTCGATCCTCCGGAGCCACAAATCATTGGAAAAACACAGTGTTTGGCGACTTTCCTACCTTTTCGCGCACCTGCATCTTCTTTCTTCTGACTCTTTCTCTTCTCTGATCTTCTCTCTTCTGCTCTTCTCTCTTCTACTCTTCTTCTTCTCTCTGACTCTTCCCATCTCTGCTTTCATCTGTCCATATTGTCGGAAGTTTGATTTCTAAACTTCCTTCGATAAATCTAAAAAAATCTATGATTTATATGTATATATGTATATATGTGTATATGTATATATGTATATATTTATATCTACTACTACTACTACTCCTCCTCCTCTTCCTCCTCCTCCTTCTACTCCAACTACTCCTACTACTCCTCCTACACTACTACTAGTTACTACTACTACTACTACTACTACTACTAGTACTACTACTACTACTACTAATACTACTACTACTACTACTACCACTACTACTACTACTCCTCCTCCTACTACTACTACTCCTATTCCTACTACTACTACTACTACTACTACTCCTACTACTCCTACTACTCCTACTACTCCTACTCCTACTACTCCTACTCTTACTACTCCTACTACTCCTCTTCCTACTCCTACTCCTACTCGTACTCCTACTCCTACTCCTACTCCTACTACTACTACTACTACTACTACTACTACAACTACTACAACTACTACTATCAATACCAGTAGTACCGCACATGGCGTTGGCGGAAGTTTCAAAAATAGGAAACCTATAGGAGAGGTTGGTTGGTGTGAATCAGGGATGGCAGAGCGAAGCCACTGATGGACTTAAAGGAGCTTGAGGTTTCCTCTTTCTCTCTCTCTCTCTCTCTCTCTCTTTTTCTCTCTGTTTTTCTATCTTTCTCTGATTATCTACCTACCTACCTACCGATCTATCTGTCTATCTATCTATTTATCTCTCTGTCTATCTATCTCCCTATGTATTTATCTAGCTGTCTATTTTTCTTTTAGCTATTTGTCTATCTATCTATCTATCTACCTATCTATCTATCTATCTATCCATCGATCTATCTATCTATCTATCTGTCTATCTGTCTATCTGTCTATCTATCTGTCTATGTACCTATCTAACTATCTATCGATCTATCTATTCATCGATCGATCGATCGATCGATCTATCTATCTATCTACCTACCTAGCTATCTGTCTGTCTGTCTGTCTGTCTATCTCTCCGTCTATCTATCGATAAAACTGTCTCTCTATCTATTTGTCTATCTGTTTTTCTGTTTGTCTATTTGTCTATATATCTATCTATCTATTTATCTATCTATCTTGGTATCCAACTATTTGTCTATGTGTCTGTGTGTCTATCTATCTATCTATCTATCTATCTCTCTCTCTCTCTCTCGCTATCTCTCTGTCTGTCTGTCTGTCTGTCTTGCTGTCTATCTATCTATCTATCTATCTATCTATCTATCTATCTATCTATCTGCAAGATCAAAAACGAAGAAATTCTGCGAGACATCCGTAATGTTTGAACATAAGAACGTCCAAAACGGAACAATTCTGCGAGACGTCTTCATTTTTTGAACTTGACAACATCCGAAACGAAGCAATTCTGCGAGACGTCCTCATTTTTCGAAGTGCAAGCCATCAAAAATGAAGAATTCTGCGAGACTTCCTTCAAAAATGGAAAGTTGAGTGCAGAGCTGACAGACTCGTACCAATGCGTTTTGCGATCTTTCCACTCCACCTCTGTGTAAAGTATTGCGCCTGCCACGAAAAATTGATGCCAGGTCATACGACGTGCCGCACCTGTCACGCAAAATCATCCCAGCAAACCTGAAGATCTGATGCTCCAAAATGCACCCCCTCTCGGGAAATCAGCGCCCTGACCTCCTAACATCTCTGATGAACATCTCTTTTGTACTGCGCCGGCCACGCGAAATGCATCTTTGAAGATCCTCTTCCAATGTCCCACGCCTGCCAGCGTTTTTGGAAATACTGCAAAACCCTCATGTTTTGCTCACTTTTGGCAAGGTGCAAAATCCCTTGCGCCTGCCACGCAAAATCACATCTGAACCTTCAAAAGTGGTCCGAGCATGCAGTGTTTTTTAACATTTTGACTTGGAAATGTGCTTCGCGCCACAACGGCGTTCACTTTTTCGACATCCCAACTTCCAAAAGCGGTCCGACGCTGATGTGCTTTGTATATTTTGACTTCTAAATGTGCTTCTCGCCACAAGGGCGTGCAATTGTTCATCTCTCATCTGGCCAGATGGCTCCGCACCCGCCGCTTTAGCGAGCCTGCTTTTCGACCCTCCGGAGCCACAAATTATTGGAAAAACACAGTGTTTCGCGACTTTCCTACCTTTTCGCACATCTGCATCTTCTTTCTTCTGACTCTTTCTCTTCTCTGATCTTCCCTCTCCTGCTACTGCTCCTGCTACTGCCACTACCACCACCACCACCACCACGACGACGACGACGGCGACGACGACGACGACGACTACTACTACTACTACGACTACAACGACTACAACGACTACAACGACTACTATGACGACTACTACTACTACTACTCCTCCTCCTCCTCCTCCTACTACTACTACTACTACTACGACTACGACCACGACCACGACCACGACCACGACCACGACCACTACTACCACTACTACCACTACTACCACTACTACCACTACTACCACTACTACCACTCCTACTACTACTACTACTGCTGCTACTACTACTACTACTACTACTACTACTACTTACTACTACTAGTAGTACTACTACTACTTCTTCTACTACTACTACTACCACCACTACCACTACCACTACGACTACGACTACGACCACTACGACTACGACTACTACTACTACTACTGCTGCTACTACTACTACTGCTACTATTACAACAACTACTACTACTACTCCTCCTACTCCTACTCCTACTCTTACTCCTACTCCTGCTCTTGCTCCTGCTCCGACTCCGACTCCTACTCGGACTCCAACTCCGACTCCTTCTACTACTCCTACTCCTGCTCCTGCTGCTGCTCCTACTGCTCCTACTGCTTTTATCTCTTTCTACTTTCTTTTCGAATTCATCTTTTTTTTTGTGCAATATATTTACAAGTACCCTTTTTTGGCCGTACATATGTGTATATGCATATATGTAGACAGTTGATAATACATATACCTGGATAAATTATAACGACCTCACTGTGACGTCACTGGAATCGTGGTTAGGACTTTGGGGGAGTCATCCCCAAATGGCCCAGCATTTCAGCTAATTTCAGGTCAGTGAAATTATTTATAATTCAGCCGTATATATATTATGAGCTAATTGCAAGCGGAAATTACAACAAAGGAACCACCAACTGTTTGTTACAACAAGTGGATACCTATGAAAGTAATTGATTTTCCTATGAAACCAGCAAGGGTTTCAGCATCGCAGAATAGGAATTGATTGGGTAATCCCATATGTGGCAAGTGATTGTTCGCCTATTAAACCAAAAATCATATCGGAATAGAAAGGAATTTAGCCATGCCAAAGGTGTGGATACAGTATGTTTATTCAAAACTCATGAATTGATTAATCGGTGACTTCTTGGCCCAACCATCAATCATTGAGGGGAAACCTTGGATGGGTATGGATGGAATCTTTGATACGTTGATTTTTTGTTGCAAATGGCAATATTGTGAGATACCTAAATATATTTAGATGTTACCAAGTAGATCTAACTAGCATGTTTTTTTCATGGTACTGGGTTCATGTGCTTTCTTGTCTCGTCTCCCCTGAAGTTGTCCAGTATCCTGCTAAATTAGCCATGTCTCTAAATTGTGTACCATTTTCTGAATACAACCAACTTGATTTTTGTTCGCACTGATTGAGGCAACGGATGCCAAATTCCTTTGCACTTCGTGAATGACAACTTTTGTGGCTTGCAAGGGACAAAACTGGAGCATGCAACCAACGACAAAATAAATATACCCTTTGGTAATCAAAAGTGGCAATGAAAATCCACTATAAATGGTGTTTCAATGGAAAAATCATCTGTAACTAGGCGATTTTCCATTGCCATGTTTGATTGCTGGAGGCTATCACCTACCATTGACTACAAGGTACGGAAATTTGGTTCTTGAATTTCGTATATCCCCGGGTAGTTACGAAAGGAAGGCTTTAAGACCTCCCAATTCAAAGGAAGTGACATGATTTCGCTGGGTGAGTTGAATGTCAATTCCACGCACCGGCATCTGGATTTGCAGCGCCTACGGTTTTTTTTCACCAAAACATCCGAAAAAACAAAGAAAACACATCCACATGTAACATGTAGATACATATGGGTATATATATATATACAGAGTGACCTCACTGTGACCTCACTGGAATCATAGTTAAGATTGGGGGAATCATCCCCAAATGACCCAACATTTCAGGTTAGTGAACCTTTAAAATTAGAATTTACCCAGATGCATCTAGCATATACGTAGTTTGTCCTGATATCCCCACTACTTTCATGATCCGAGCGGCTTTGAATGTTCATGAAACACGTGTGCAGTATGGTGAATCGTGTCGAGCCCTTATAGAAAACCCTGCTTGAGAAAATCAGGAGGGTTTGCCCCAAAAACAAAATCCAAAAAAGTTATGGATTAGAATTGGAAATGGTTCCCAAACCAGCGCACACTGTTGAATCGAGGGTCAGCAAATTATATCAAGTTGATCACCGACCTAAGACCTCCACATTTTGTTTACACAAAGTGCAACTTTGACCAATTTTTTGCGGCAATTTTCCCACAGATTTGGCTCTATTCCTCGCCAATTTTTCCCAATGTTTTCCCAAAAAAAACAGTTTTTTCTACCACTGGATTATATCCAATAGACACGAACCAAAAACAAAAAACTACTGTAACATCCCTTACACTCATGGCGATAAGGATTCTCAACCACTATAGATAGATGAAATATGGGATATAATCAACACTGTTTATCTGTTTTTAACATTGTCTATAGGGATTGTAGAAGTATATTTTCAGGGCTTATAAATTCTAACCATCAATGTCCCATGATTAATCCCATTATTCATCATGATTAACCATTATTAACAAGTATGAACCATCATTAACCCATTCAAATCACACGAAAATCCCTTTCTCATTAAAAATCTATGTATAGATGGGGATATTCCTACATGGTAATCGCACTATATATATATATATATTAGCACTATATATATATATATTAACACTATATTTGAACACTATATAATATTAGCACTATGATATTGATATTAACACTATGTATTAACATTATATATAAACACTTATTAACACTACATAATATGTTCACACTATATACTACAATTATACTATATTAACACTAAATATTAACACCTTTTCGATCAACTCTTTTTCGAATATTTGCACTATACACTATATATATATACCATATATCCCATATATCCCATATATACCATATATACCATATATATATATATATCCCATATACTATTTATAGACTTCAAAAAATCCCCATGGTTTTTTCCATCTTTCGTTCAGGCGATTGCACGGACTGCGGCGACGAAGACGCCTGGACCTGTTTGACCTGTGGTGCCCCGCCGCCCGAACCGGACTCCGCCACGGCCATCGCGGTGGCCTCAGGCCACAAAGGGCCGTTTTTCCACGGGGAAAACGGTGGGAAAACCGTGGGAAAATGGTGATTTAGATGGAAAATCACTATTTTTCATGGGTAAATCAAGTATAAATGGTGATTTCCATAGTTATTGTTAGTTACCAGAGGGTATAGCAAGAGAATTGGGGATTTCCAATGGATTTCCATGGATTTATAGCTATATATTAGCAAGAAAATGGATGAATTAAGATGATTTCTCATGGGACATATAGCAGGAAAAATGGTGGATTTGATGGGATTTAGAGCTTATCCAAGTTGCACAGTTAATTTTCGGTGAAGTCATTTGGGTTTGTGATAGAACTATCATCCATTGTGGTTTTTCAGGGGGGCTCATTGCAAATAATAAACGGGGAGTTCTGATTTGGTGGTTAAAGGAACCACACATATGTTCGATGGAATTAAATGAGAGGGAATTTGAGTTTTTTTTGGTGACAGGAAGCAACCTGGTTCAAAATGTGGTGTCTTAGTTGTCCTTTAGGAACCAACATAGTGGTCTTAAGTGACGGAAAATGACTGAATCAACAAGAGAATCTGCCAAATACAGCTGGCAAAAAAAATAAAACAACAACAACAACACCGGATTCGAAAATTGATCTGCAGTAATGAATCAAACAAAATTACGAGAATTTCATAAAGTTTCCCATTCTTTCAAGGTTTGTTCGAACAACCACGATCTATGGTTTGGGTGTTGTATGATTGGAAGCAGGATCGAGAATCAGCAGTTGGGATCCAGCCAGCCACGTGGAACTATCCATACCCCCTAAACTGACATTAGATCGGAAAATCCACGAGTTGCAGATGGTTTTTTCACGTTTTTTTTTCTAAGGAAACCATGTTTTTTGTCCACATCTGTGTTAGTTTGCCCTATAGGGTAATAATGCCAATACCATTTATATCTGTATATCTGGTTGGTGGTTTCAAGCATTTTTATTTTCCATTTCATATATGGGTTGTCATCCTTCCCATTGACGAACTCATATTTTTCAAGGAAACCACCAACCAGCCATTTATATCCATTGTTTTCTACGTCAGCTTCCCGAAAAAAGAAACCTCCAGGAGTTTCCATGAGCGCTGCGATCGGAACCTCGGCGAAATGTGGACATGTCTGAAGGCGAGAATGATGATCCAGCAAACATATGGGGATATGATAAGGGGTATAACGGATAACGATGGATAAGGGGTATACAACCCAGGTATAGACCCAACAATACAGAAAATAGATGAAAATAGTCCATGATTGAATATATTCAATGTGCATAGGCTAAAAGTTCTAATAACCCACCTAGACATGGAGGGTTTAACACCAAAAACTGCCAATTGAGTGGGTCCATTTGATGCCCAATTTTTGTGCCATACCCATTTGGATAAGGCGATCTGAGGTCAGCCACGTGGATTGTGGGTTCGAGGGGGGTTCCCCGCAACCTCGACGTTGCAACCCAAGCCGTGTCACAGCGAAGTGGTGTCACGAATAAGTCTCAGTCCTTTTGCGACTGGTGGAAAACTGGCTGAAATAAATGCTATTTATCTTTGACATTTAACAATCGACATTCATCTTTGGTCTCAGATGTGAAAAGAGCCAATTAGTGTATGTGTAAAGTTGCTGAGTGCCAGAAAATGGGATGGTTACTGCAATGCTTTACTCGTCACCAATCTAGCTGTGGTTCCCACGGTTTCGAAAAAACTGCCTCGTCCCCGAAAATCTTTGTTTATTGATTTATTGATGCCTTGAATCCCAAATCTGCTGGACACATTGTTTTTTAATGCTTAACCCACATGTTTTCATGGTTATTCAGGTATTCCCATATTTGATGCTAAAAACTCTCAGTGTGTTGGATGTTTCAACCCGAATTTGCAAGCACAACTCCAACGTGTGATTGTTTCAACACCCTTGAGTCTCGAATTCTCAGAGCGTATCCAAATCATGTACGGAATACATCCGTTGAAGGAACTCATTCATCGATATCTTGGCCTATTTGGATAAATTATAAGGACCTCATGTCACGACTTCACTGGAAATGATAGTGAAAATAAGGGGTAACATGGGATACCTATCCAGAAATTGCCGAACCTATCAGGTTGGTGAATCATTATTCATGATCCTATCATAGATGATATGAGATTTTTATCATCGGTGAGGTTGAAACGATTTGGCCACAATATAATTGCATGCTATATTGATCCATGAAGTAGAAGGTGGCCCCCCAGTTGTAAGTTGACTCGTAAATCCCGTTAACTACTTCGATAATCTTCGATACATATATGTAAGCCTAGTGACATATTAGCGATTCCGAACTGGGGCCCCACGTTGTATTATATTCCCATTTAAATGTTCACTTTTGATGGTTAAATCCCATCAAATCACCCACAAAGTGGGGTCCCCAGCTATGTTTGTTGGTTTATATCCCCCCCATAAAGCCAAACGTTCACCAAGTTAGGTGAACCCCAACTTAGCTTCTTCATAAACCAACAACCAAAAATCCCATGGGCTATCCCCATTTTCTTGGTTAAATCACCATGTTTCCGATTCCTATGGTTTCTGATGGTGTTACCATGGTTTTCCTATGGTTTCCACATAGCAACGGTTGCGTTGTTCAACAGTTGCCCGGCCACGGGATTCTCTGCAGGTATCGCCCTTGGAGTTGGCTTGGGATTATCCGCAGGGCTGGCTGCCATCTTTATCGCCACAGGCGAGGAAGGAGCGTTGCCACCAGTGGATCATTTGAAGAATATATATATGTATGATTTCATGATTGTATGTGTTTGATTTTACATATGATTATTTATGATTATTGTTTTTAGTGTTATCATTATCATATATATATATATACATGATTTTATATTGGATTGTATATGTATGATTTTATGCTTGATTATCTATGATTATACTTGATTATATTAGATTATATATGGTTGTATCTGATTGTAAATGATTGTATATGATTGCATTTGCTGATATATGATTATATGATTGTCTTTGATTGTATATGATTGGATTTGATTGTAACTGTATAGCGATCTTTAATGTATAATGATGATATTCTTTTACATATTGGGATATAGATGTCTACCAAGATCATTATACATATTTGGGAGTGGTATTCAATGGAAGTTCATATATGTATAATTATGTATATGATTCTAGATGTTAGAGGCTGCAATATAAGTGTATATAGATATATGTTTTTTGTATTATTTTTTGGATATAATTGATTAAGTAACAGCGATATACATTAGCATATATCATTTAAATCTATACACAGAATGTTTGATATTCATACAATCCGGCTGGGGTGCTTCTCAGTGGTGGAGGTGAGGAGTTATGTACCCGACAACAACAACATGATGAGGATGAATCAGCCAGTTTTCAAGATATGTCATGGGATAGCACATAGAACATCATAGAACCAACAAAATTTGAGTTTATCATTTATAAATATGTTCTATCATATCATCTATTTATAATCATTTATATCTCTATCTATAAATATCATGTTCTATCATTTATAATATTTATATCTCTATTCACTGGCAGTTCCCCCTGTATTCAACAAGTGGGCACCACATCATTCGACTTTGGGGGTAGATTCCCATGGGATTTCCACAGATTCTATCCATAGGATCTCCAGCGATTTTCATAGGATTTCCGTAGATTTCCATAGAATTTCCATCCCGTAGATTTCAGATGTTCGTGGATTTCCATAGGATTTCCATTGGGTTTCCATTGGTCTTCATAGGATTTCCATAGTTTCCATTGGATTTTCTTAGGATTTCCATAGAGTTTCCACTTTTTTGGGATGTCATCTCTTCCCGCCGCCCTCCATCTGCACGGCTGAGGCAACTTCGTCCTGTCGGTGCCTGACGCGCAGGCATTCCAGGAGCGTTTTTGAGTGGCTTCAGGGAGGATGGTTTCATGGAAAATTCCAAAGAAAAATGGATGAGAACTGGGGGTACCCCCATGACAAAACGGAAACCTCCATGTATTAGTTGTAGTTATCCCATAAAACAATCGATTAATTATATTAATTGTATAATCCATGACTAAACCATGATTCAATGGCCTTCTCAGGTACCGATTTATTGGGATACCTACCATATATAAGGTCTATGATTCAGGGCTAAATTTCAGGGGATATATACCAGTACCCCCAAAATATGGACTGAAAAATGGTACAGTACCTCCAGTTTAGGTACCTGAAATGGCCATTGACTTTTGGTGGGGAAACAACCGAAAGGGTGATTTAATGGGATCTTTACCAGCAAACATGTGGATAGAATATGATAACTAAGCAACAAGAATGGTGGTATGAAATGGATTGAAATGGTAGAGATGAGATATGATAGGAATAAACAGGGTTACTCTAGCCCATCATTAAATGATTGCCAGAAGGTGGTGTTATTATTGGTACACCCTTGGTACCTAAAATGTTAGAGCAAGCTGGTAGCAAACAGGTTACTTAATGTTACTTATATAAGGCACGATATAAGTGGACCTTATCCTACTTACCCAACATGCAACTTAGTACTGGACTCAATGTTGTCTATTTGCCTCGATCAGCTGGATTTTATCTAACGAAGAAGTTTTGATGCTGGAATCCCAATGTAGATGTGATATTGTGTAGCGAAAAATCTCATGAAATTGCCATGTTTCATATGTTTCATGCTCAGATCCAACTGCTTATGTTCTAAATCCCAAGTTGTTATGCTAAATTCCATTCAAATCCCAATTAATGTGGTAAACCCAATGCCATAAACCATCCCCCAAATCGCCTTTTTTGTGGATGCTTAGATCACCACCCCGAAATGGTATGTGTTTTTTATCGGGTTTCCCACACTATTTAGTTCGATGATTTTCCCATGTTTTCTCGCAGTTGCCTATGATGTTCCAACGATTTTTCCACATTGTCCATGGATTTTCCCATATTTTACTATGATTTTCCCATGGAATCCCAATTTTTCCACCTCAAACCCTCCATTGTTTGACCTCAACGTGAGGAGAACGAGGATGCTGTGGCGGCCTTGAAGCGCACCATTGCCAAGCTGGCAGCCACTTGGTTCAATGGTTTCCTTAGACCAGTAGATACCGTATTTAAGCCCTATGGATCCAGCCTTATAGGAAGCACGACTGGGGTATGATTTAGGAGGTTAAGTCGGGTGAAGTACCCTCTCAGATAGTGTTTGATGTGTTTGGATCCATAGGGAAGGATAAGCTGTCAATCCTGTGAATTTACTCTTGGATAACTATTGATAAACCATGGTTGATTGTGGATGATGAAATGGATTGATAAAAAATGGGTGATTGGGATAATCATGATTCAATGATACTTGCAAATCTTGGAATTCAATCATAGTCCAATCTTGGATGATGAAATTGAATGATTTGGGGTACCCCGTGACTCATGGACCCCGTTCACCTCTGAGGATTACATGGGATTAATCGGATTTTTTTCATGGAAAGCGGTGGATTGGCTGCATGAAACATGGTGGAGTTTCCGGCATGATGCTTCAACCGTCAAAACCATGGTGTTTTAGGGTTATTTAGCCATGACGACATCGTCATTTATTTGGTTAAACCATCATTGAACCATGAAACATCAGTTTACACGTATTCTACCATCTATAAATGGGGATATAATGGAAATACATATATCTATATATAATAGATTATAATCATAGATGCTAGTTAATATATCTGGATGAATTTGGTTATGTCATGACCTCACGTCATTTTTCCATCACGGAATGATGGCTAGTTAAACCTCTCCCAAATAGTAAAAACTAGGGTCCGCTTTGGTTCCCTAATAATAAATACCCCCCTAATAATAAAAACTACCTGAGGTGTTTATTATCTGGGGGGGGGGTAGTATTAGGGGGAAGGGGTTATAACTTATGAACAGAATTCAGTAACAGATTTTGACAACAGAATAGTACCTTTATCCCCATTGATGATGAACAGCTATTTTCTTTGATGAACAGATATTTGCGAACCTTTCTGGTTAATTGTCAGGACAATGTGCTCAGATAATAAGCTTCGTCTGTACAGTACTCTTTACGGATCAATGGTGGTTAAATGGGGGATAGTAGTGATATCATCTATACAGTGATTAAACATGATTAAACGGTGCATAGTCAATTGTATTTTTTTCAACCAATGGGTTTGTTTTACCCGCTGTTTTTGCATTGCTGATAAAACATTGGGATGCTTACCAGGAAAAATGAAGGGCTGATTAAGATTAGACATCTGCAAAAATGGAGGTTTTCACTAACCAAGATGGGGCTAGTGATTGTTGAATAGATATTGATACACCTCTTACATCGTTGATTCGTTGATGGTTGTATAATGGGACTTTTATGATGATAAGCCATTCCCTGAAGATGACATACATATTGGCTTTATTCATGTCAGGGCCCCAAACAGGGAATTTGAAGATATCAAAGGATGAATGGATTAATTTGTGTCAAGAGTCATCTCACCACTCGCCACAAGAAAAAATGAAAAGATTGGCATCACATTGTTTGCCCGTTTCCTTTGTATTTTCTTCTTATCCCACAGAAACACATGGATTGAACATGAGGATGTTCAAAAGAGTATCTTGCAGATCCCTGAAGCAACCCCTAAACCTACGAAAAGCAGACCGGGTCTTGCAGTGTGATGGACCGATTGATTCATACATTGATTCGTACCTCCCCAAGCCTGAAAAAAGACATTGCCTGCTGATATCTGATTATGTACCGCTCGGCCAAAAGCAGATGCAATAGTAAACTCTGATAATAGACCACGTCGCTACGTAGTAGGAGTATGTGTAAATAGATATATTTGTTGCACTATTGGCAATGACACATACTGTAATTGTCCCAATACGGGATTTGACCAACTCCCCCGGTGATCCCCAGAAAAGAGGCTTTTCACCTGCCAACCCAGCCACAGCCACAGCCACAGCCACCCACAAGGGTCGGCCAGGAGAGCGATGAGTCTGAGATCAAATTGATCATTCCTTGCGACAAAGCCTTGCGGCGCTTGGAGGATCTGGACTGGTCCGTCCTGGGCGCTGTGCCGGCGGACCACGGATCTCATGGGGGGCTGCGGAAACGACGTGCCATGGCGAGAGGAGATGGAGAGATGGGAGGGGTAAGCCCAGACTGATACTGTAGGATATGATGGGCAGAACGATTGTGGATATCAACCAACTTGGGGATAATTTGAGCAAATCTTGGACGAGACAGAGATTATTCTGATTGTTTTGTTGACAGCCAAACATGGGGAGATTACGATATTGTTGATTTTTCGAGTTTCTGATGAAAATAGTCACTGGGAGAATTTGGGTGAACTACCCTCCGGTAGTTCATCAAAGACAATGGAAAATCCACCATTTTGGTTGATGATTTTCCCATCTTAGATCAGGGCATTTCCCACCACGTTTGACGATACCGGAGAGTATCGACATCAGATGGATTTAAACCTAACTGTTCCCTTTTGAATTCAGCTTGAAGCGTAATAGGGTTCGGTAAATCTCACATTTTGAAACCAAATCTGCCATGTTCATTCATTTTCCATTAATTCCATTAAAAAGCGATCATCACTAGCAAAATTGCCAAAGCATCACAGTTTTGTCATAGTTGTATCCCCAGGTTCCCCACCGCAACTGGATTGCTTTGGGGCCCTCCATTTTTAGACCCTCATCACCCAGGTTTGCAGGAATCGCTCGGTGTGTGTTGCTTGAAGGCAGAAGAGCGCGCTTCGAAAATCCGGAAATCCACAGAAAAACCATTGCATTCTTTAATGTTAGTAGAATATGAATGGAACATTAATGGAATGAATGGAACATTAAAGGGATCATATTAATGAATTAATGGTATAATACGGTACACTCCAATCCCCCTAATATTAAACGACCCTATTGGCCCCAAATATGTGCAAATTTCCAAGCCCTGGTTTCTGAGGGGTGTTCATTCTTAGGGTGGATTAGCCGTCATTTCTGGCTACATGGGGTAGGGTGTACGGCTGGCTTACCACGTCGATTTCTTGGGAGGAGCGAATCATACCGACATATACCAGCTATACACTTATGGCCCGAAATACCAGTTGTAAGTCAGTAAGTCACCCCCAAAAAAATGATAATTCCATGTGTAAGATGTTATAGCCCAAATTTGGGGATGGGTCAAGTTACCTATGAAACTACGTGAAATTACCATATGGGGGATTTTTTACATTCATAGATCCCAGCTATGTTCCACTGAGGTTTTCAGATCTCTGTGGAAGGAGAGGAAGCGAGCTCCAGTGTGTGTGCCACGACGCCGACGTGCGTTCCGTTTTGGGATAGATGAAATTCTTGGAAGCAAAGAGGTACACAGCAAAAATAAATATACTACTGTAATATACAGTACATACGTCAATACATATGTAAACACATATGTAAATACGTTTTAGGGCACATGTGTATATATAATCATAATATATATATATATATAATGTAGTATGTCAATAGCATATCTTTTAGATACATATTTAGAGTGCTCCTAATTGGAAAATGCTAAGAGCTTGGGCAGCTTGGGGTATCCATCTCTTTCGCGAGGTGGGATGGGCACCTGGAATTGGGACCGGGGAATAGTTTCATTTGGAGGTTTCCTGAATTTTTGGGGTACCCTAAATTAGCGATTTTAAAAGGAGATCTTCCATGAAATAAACCCACCATCCAGCGAGCTTGGAGATCTTCCATTTATGGAGACACCCATTTCTCTGCCAGAGGAATCTCTACTAGTCTGGTGTTGTACCACAGGTTGACCATGACAATATTGTCGACAACTGGGCTGTAGGATGTACAAAAGATGGAAAACAAGGGATCATCGGTCAATGGTGATGTGTGGTGATGTGTGTGTGGAGTAAGGTATCCATAGGTTTCCTACTCTCTGGGAATCTAAGCTGGCTTTTAGGACATTTCATGATGGGATTTCTTTGAAATGTCCCGCATCACCAGAGGACAGATCTGGTGTCTAAGGGACGGCGATGTCCAACGGATCAATAAGGTATATCCATCTATAAGTCATGTCCTGCAGTTCCCCAAATGCTGCCGCAGCAAGGCCAAAGACTCTCTGGCTACTCTTCAGACGCTGCACAAAGCAGCTCGGCTTTGAAGACAATCGGAGGTTTCCGAAGGAAAATGGGGGGGTACCCCAAATCCTGGGTGTTTATTCCCCTGGTACCCTAGATACCCTAATGGCTGTGAATATTCCCCTAGATATTTTGATACAGTAATAGGTTTTGACCCGTCCCCAAAACGGGGGTGCCCCCAAATCATCCATGTTGGTAGGAATTTAATCGAATTCTTCACTAGAAACCATCCAGCTATACTATTGGGGCTATCTCCCTTGTAGGAAACCTCCATTTGGGACTGGTGAAATGCATTCAAATTACCAACACTCACTAAGCAGAGAAGTTGAAAGCCAACTGCCCAGAATAGATATGCGTTTCAAGAACTTTAAGATCGTCCTGAAATAGATTCAAATAAAATGGCACAATAATATACATACGTACATATGCACACACATACATACATATATATATATACATATTATATATACGCGCAAGGCCTGGGCTTTGCCTAGGCGTTGCAGCGTAGAGGTTTCCCATTCCCAAACAAATGTTGATGCAATTTCACAAAAATCAAATGGGAAAAACAACAAAGGTACTAGGGAATATGGTACTCCCACCCCCGTTAAACTTTACATTCAATTGGGAAGATCAACAAAGGTACTAGGGAATAGTAAACTCCCACCACCGTTAAACTTTACATTCAATTGGGAAGATCAACAAAGGTACTAGGTAATAAAAAACTCCCACCCCCGTTCATTGAAGATCTTCAATAAGGGTTTAATTCTCCCACCCCCGTTAAACTTCTACATTCACTGAAGATCTTCAATAAGGGTTTAATTCTCCCACCCCGTTAAACTTCTACATTCATTGAAGATCTTCAATAAGGGTTTTATTCTCCCACCCGCGTTAAACTTCTACATTCATTGAAGATCTTCAATAAGGGTTTAATTCTGATGATGATGATGATGATGATGATGCGTCGCCTGTCGTCATTGCGGGTCCGGGCAAAGCCAGGCATTTGCCGTATATATATATATATATATATATACATATTATTATTATTATTAGTTATATATATATATATATATCAATATGTATTGCTATATCACATATATATCATGTTGTATATACATACATTTATTTATTTACATTCAAATATGTATATATATATATATACAGACGTATTTATGTACATGTACATATATGCATATATATACACATTCACATATGTATATATATGACATGTATATACATATACATATATACATACAGATACATGTATATATACATAGATTCATATATATATATATATATGTAGACACATGTATTTACATTTATATATACATACATATATATATATACATAGATTCATATATATATATATGTAGCCACATGTATATACATTTATATTTGCATAAATATTTACATATATTTGTATACACATGTATATACATTTTTATTTACATACATATATATATATACATATCTATCAACATATCTATAAACATATCTTCATACACAACTATATATATATATATACATGCCTTCACACATATATATATATATATATATTTACATATCAGCATACATATATGTATTTATATATACATATCTATATATATATATATATACATATCTATATATATATATTTGCTTATACATACATACATTTATACATTTATACATTTATACATACATACATACATACATACATGCATGCATGCATACATACATACATACATACATACATATGTCACAGATTTCCCTGTGGGATCTTTGTTTAGCCCCAGATATCTCCCTGGCTTTGTGCTGCAAAAGGATCCACGTCTGCAGAAAATATGATCTTCATCGCCCAATCCAAATTCTTTTGATTGTAAGTTTGAGCCAGGAATAATCTTCCTGGTTCAACCACCCTTTTTTTGCTGGTTGCTGGTTCAACCCTTCTTTTTGGCCTTTTTTGTCGCACCGCTGTAGGAATTCTGGCCGAAGAGCTCGCAGACATTCCGGGCACGAGCGGCGTCACTGGGAGTTGAACATGCCGGATGCGAGATTCACCATGAAAATTTCAGCAGCTAAACCCATCAGTTGGTTGATGTTACAAGTGGCTTTCAAGGGGAAAGGGGATAGATTCTATGGTTGATGATTTTCTGGATTAACAACCAAAAAACCGAGGATCCGAGGAGGGAATCAGCTCTCCTATCGACCTCGAATGACTGGTTACCAGAAAATCACGAAAAGGGTGACGGGTCTGCGAAGGTTCTGTTCATTCAAAGCCATATTTTTTGAATCTTTTTGCGCGTATCTATATCTAAAATTAACATTAAAATTAACATATAATAAATAACTAAATCAAAATATATGTATATATATATATATTCATGTCTTCCACCAGGTCTTCAACAATCTTTGAATTGGCCTCCAGTTTTTTGGTTTCCCATCGATGGTCCCTAGGTGAACGTGATCAGTTTCTCAGCGAGTCCAAATCCCATCGCCTCGAACCCCAATCAGAACGTCGCTGGCGGCCCTTCCGCCCCTCGGCCGGCCGCGAATCGCAACGCGAATCGGTCCGAAGTCATGGGATCTTTACCAGCAAACCCTGGTGGACTTTATAGTGATAACTAAGCAAGAAGAATGGTGGTATGAAATGGTCGAATTGGAGTATGATGACTGGTTGGTGGTTTGGAAAATGGATTATTTTTCCATATATTATTGGGAATTTCATAATCCTAACTGACGGACTCGTATTTTTCAGAAGGGTAGGTATACCACCAACCAGTATAGATTATACTGACTTCGTTAGATGGCTGGGTAATGTCAATCTACAATATATATGATTGCTATAAATCAAACTAATAATTATAATGTCAGTATGTGATGTCAAAGATGTAGATTATGATAAGATTAATCATGTTCGATATAGATTGATGGAAATACTGATAAAGACTGGAACATGCTTTCGAAACATGTTCATAGAAGTAATCCTCCAATTTGGGAGGGTTGATACCAACCATTTTTGGTGCAATTGGGGATAGTTTGGTTTACCGCATTATTCAATACAGGTTTTGATGACCCGGTTCCCCACATTTAGATATCATTGCTTAGCTCAAGAATCAGATGAACCACGAACTCGAATTCATATCTTGATATGTCGTTTCTTGGTAGATGTATCCCATGTTCCTCGAGGAATCGTCCAATTTTCTTCTCAGTTCCACTCCTTAACTTTGTACTTGGGGGTGCATCCCAGTTAAGTGGACAATATGCGTCATAAATACCCCAGTCAGATAAATGGAATGTCGGAATATCCCACTTCCATACGGGTTTCACCATGGGGAAAATCCAGACGCACACCGAGTAGCTCAACTGGAACCTTGGCGCTGGCAGGATTTCTTTGACCCAGCACAAGCAGGGATCTCCCTGGGTGCTCCGCCGCCGCCGTCAACATGAGCCCAGGTTGCTTGGAACGGTGAGAGCCGACGATTGCAACCAACAACAATAGAAATTCAATTGGGATATAAGATGATATAAGCGGGATAGAATTGGGATGTAAGTGGGATATAATGGGAGAATATATAATGATATGTGAGCTAGCACTTTGCGAACTGGAACATGACCCAGGTATAGTTCGATGCTTTAGCTATTAAAGACGGTCATGTCCATAGCCATTTTGTTAAACATATACCGGTAACTTATAATGCAGTTATGGGGGCACATCCTGGTGATGACCATCAGAATATATAATCAAATAAGTCAAACAACCCAAAAATGCAACTGAAAATAAAAAACAAATCAGAAAAACAAAAGAAACAAATAAAAAACAACTGGAAAACAGAGACTCAACAGAAGACTCAGAAAATAAAAAAAAAACAATCTTCATGTTTTTCCTGTTTTTCCCAATGTTCAGCAGATTTCCCAAGTTATTCCTTCAATATCAGCGTTTTGCAGCCAAGTTCCTTTTTTTGTTTATTATCTGTTTATTTCTTGTATTTTGTGTTTTTGTCCTCACATTTGTTGTTTGTTTGCTGTTTATTATTTGATCATTTTTTGTGTTGAGTATTTGTCTTCCAGTTGTGTTTATTTTGTTTCTTTTTGGTTTTTCTGATTTGTGTTTTATTTTCAGTTTTTTTTGATGGGTTTTTATTTGTTGTTTTTTCAATTTTTTTTCGGAATCAGCACTTCTCTGGGCATTCTGAATCACTTAAATCTGATGTCATCCAGCACGTCGGCAATATTGGCCGTGGGAAATCCCTGCGCTCAATTTTTCTCGGTTTAAGCGATAGGAAAATATAGGAACATGCACAAGAAATGGAGGTTTTAATGAATTTAAATGGGAACATATAGGAACATCGAAGTGAATTTCATTTTTTTGAAATCCAATGCTTAGTAAACAAGGCACTAGCCATTTGGGGATGGTTTTTTTCGCACCCATAAAAAAACGACTGAAACGCTGATGACTTGGGGTGACCGAAAACTGGTGAAGCTCCAAAGCCTGAGACTGGTGAAGCCCCAGAAAAGACAGAAACGTAGATCAAATTTCGATAGCTATGGAGACGTGGGATTTAAGAAAAGGTACCTGTCTAGATCGGGTTAGATCAACCACTACACTTTTTGGACCCTTTTGGCGCCGAGGGATATCTAAATCTAACTGATGTCGCACGGCCTTTCCCAAATGCAGCTGGAGAACTATCTGAAGCAGGTGAATGGATTTGAATATATCAGAATCCCACACCGTATGCCATGGAAATTTGACCGATTTCGCTTGAGGTGGTTCCAAACGCCTGCTGGATTTGCTGGACCATCCAGCCTGGTCACCGCAGTATAGAACTGCGATGTGCAAGCCAAGCTGCTTCCTCGGCCCTCAAAGTACCAATTAAAATGGGTACAGATTAGCAGAACATGTAGAAAAAAGACATCCGATTTCTGAGGCAATAAGATGCGTAAAGGTAATTAATGTAATATCGGCAAACTAACATATCAAAAGATAATGAAGACGAAAGACACATTTTTATGGGGAAGTTGAGGGTCTAGGTTGATATTTTGTTTGGGGAAAGTCCCAGACATTCTGCTTGATGCTTGACATCCTGCCTGCTCGACTATATAATTCCATTTACGTTCGGCCTGAAGTGGTTGATCATATGTTAAGATATTGAAAAGGGAAATTAGATATAATATGATATAATATATCAAGATATATGATACAAATAATAATCAGTTGTAATCAATTATATGCTTGCTGTTGTGAACTGTTTTTTTGGGGCCTGTTCTGCTGCTTGTTCAATTGTGCCTGGTTCATCCGGCCTGTTCTGCTGCTTGTTCAATTGTGGCTGGGTCATCCGGATCATTGGGTGCCAGGCCAGTTGCCAGCCATTCAGCCAAATGAGATCAATTGAAAACACCTTGCCTGACAGCATTTGTTCAACAAATATCCAACAGGATAGTTATAGTAGGTTATTATATGGTTATGGTGAAATTATCACCAACCACCCACTAATTATAGGTTATTATAGGTTGAACACCGTGAACACACACATAAATATATATATATGTCATGGTTATCCGACCGGGCACCCAACAAATGTTGGCTGCAGCATCAGACGCATATGCCATGTCCAGAACCTTATGTTGCTTGTTGGTGGTTTCCTATAATGGGGGGTACCCCAAAATGGTGGTTTATAATGGAAAATCCTACGAAAATTGATGATTTGGGGGTACCCCTATTTTAGGAAACCTCCAGTTGGTGGTTTCAACTATATCTGGTTGGTGGTTTGGAACTTTTTTCCCATAATATATAGGATAGTCCTTCCCATTGACAAATATTTTTCAAGATGGTTAAAACCACCAACCAGATATCGATTTTGTTTTCACCATTCGACAAATGCGGTAACCGCTGTAACCCAAACAATTTTCACCTCCAATTGAGGACAGCTTAGAAGTTTCTACCACCAATTTCTGGAATGCAATAAACCATAGGTTAAGTGATTAGATGGATGATAGTTAATATACCATAGTTATACCACCAATTTCTGTTGGATAATCAGATATTGGATGATAACAATCCCATCTTTCATGGGTTTAGTCCCATGAAATCTCCATGAAACGGCTTGAAGCTGGCGACTTTGACGACAACGCGCTCAGCACAGCCACCGCACAGCCACGAGGCTATGGAAGTGGTTTCCATAGTTTTTCGATGGTAAATTACCAAAGGGTAGACAAGATGGTCGGATAATTTGTCTTCTTTGTTGGAAATGTTCCGCTATCATGGCTGCGGTCATTTGGGACTGGAAAACAACATGCGAGGTCTCACTGATAATTATATAAAAATATCATCAACAGATATATTGATTGTAGTCACTTAATTTTCTGTGTAAAATGAAAATATGTTTAATCGCACCGTTTTCTTTTTGGATGGTAACTGTTGGATGGCATATAAAATGGTTGGATCATCTTTGAGTCCCTGCGACGAATAGGGGATGACTTGACTTTCGGAAGTTTACCCAATTATACACGGTGGTGCCCAAGTTACAAGTTAGTTAAGTTAGATAAACCATAGTAACTATCTAGTTCGATATATCATGATATATCTACCATATTCTACCATAAACCTTAGGTATTGGAGTTAGAAACTAACTTAGCGAACGAACCGGGGCATCATCGCAGCCTCTCTTTTGCAGCCTGACCACCTGGTGCTGTGTTGGCCGTTCATAGGAGGTGTGCAAACATGGGTCGTGCTGTTCCAATGTGAATGGCCGCTACCCCCGTTGCATGGGTCGAAAAGTGGCACGTTTAACGTAACATGTTTTGAGTGCTACACCTGTGAGGTCGTGGCAAATGCCACAAGTTCATTTGCCATTAGCATATTGGATCACATTGGATGATTTTCATTTTGTTTCAACAAATCTGACACCATCAAATATACGTACCATTACTAGATTATGATTGTCATTTACCATTCACATCCGCTTGACATACCATTAACAATCCGTTAAAATACCATTGACGTAGCGTACGTAAAATTCCATGAACAGTCCAGGACCATGGGAATTTGTGGCTGGGGGAAGCCCAATCGGTGCCTAGTTTTCATGTGGTGTGGCCATCAAAGATGTTGGGATAATGAATGGGATATTCAATGGGTGAATGGTGAGGTATAATAATAGTTTAATGTGTTTTTTTATAAGGTTTAATTAAAGGGGATAATGTTGAGAGAATCATGGGACATTTATTGATATGTTCTTATACGTTTACCAGCAATAATGGTGGTTGAATTGGATTTAACCATCAAGAACGGTATTATAATAGGGCCAGTGGATATAGTATGATATGATTGAGATATCATGGGTATAGTGGTTTAAAGATCCATTAACAAGCCCAAGTGCACCCCCAAGTGGATTGTGGCAACTGTGATATAACTGGATATCATAAATTGTAAATCATGGGATCTGTTTTATTTAATACATAATGGGATATTATTGGAATGTAATGGGGATCAAACAATTTTCAGTCTTTTAAGCATATCATGCAGATGATATATTATCACTATTTATGGGGATAATAACGGATAATAGTTTGTTTGTTTTTTTGGAGATATATAAATGGATACATAATGATTTATCTACTTGCAGCTGGAACTGCACCCCCCAAGTAATGGGATATAGTGCAGATTTGCAAAGGTGGGATGGGAAATGAAACATAATTTAACATATCTGGCGATTTGTAGCTAGGCTTTGTTAGCCAAGCTGATTAATGGTTCAGCCATACTATATATCGGCCAACCAGTATGGCTTGGGATTTGAGGCTATTCATGTCTCAGTTGACTTGCCTGGCATGCTGTAAAACCGAGATGGAGATGTCACCATGAAATGAGGACAGAACATTATCAATAATTATCAATCATCATCAATAATTATCAATATGATATACAATGATATACATATATTGAAATATGATTCATGGGTGTTTTGAGATGTTTTGACCCAGAATGAACTCTATCCATCACTGCGATGTCAGTCGGATAGGTCCAAGAACAAAGCATCAGAGTCGCAGAGATGATGTTAAAATGATGGATTCGAATCGAGTACCCTCTGGTAAACATACAAAAAACGATGGAAAATACATGAAAATAACATGTTTCGATGGAAAAATCAACTATGTCTATGGCCATGTTCAAGTTCGCAAACTGTAACAAATTACCAGAGGCTATTTCTGGCAGCAATCCAAATTTTCAGCGCATTGAAGACCGACCTTGCCGTGCGTCCCCATGCCATTTTTAATCTAAAGCGCCCCATGTTGGATGCCTTCGATGCCCAAAAATTCACCCTTAAATTTTCTTAAACCTTGAAAATAGGAACCAAAACCACATCAAAATGATATAACTATGATATAATTGTATGATATGATATGTAACGGTTTATCCTAACTCTTCCAAAGTGATAGAAGTTCATTGAGTACGTGACCTCGTGCCACAACTGTTATGTCATAGCCATCACCGGGAACGGGCGTTCTACCGTGCCATGGACCCCGGTGGCTCCGGTGCCTCGTGGAGATGGCGCACTGGAGCGCGTTGGATTTGCGGAGCATGCGCTCCTTGCAGTCGCAGTCCAGGCGACGGACGGATTTAAAAAATGCTGATTTCGATGGGATGAAAACATGGTGATTTAAGCCGATGTCACCAAGCAAAAGATCGAAAAATGCTGATTATTTTTATGGGATTCAAATGGACTTTAACAGGATGATGATGGGATTATAATGGAATTTGGGCTTGCAAATGGTAACTTAACCAAGAAAAATGCTGGTTTAGTGGGAAGAGAATTCAAATAGAATGGGATAGATGACGTACTTGGGGGTGCAGTTGAAGTTATTTGTAGGGTTTTTTTCACCATGGTGAAAGAACCCTCACATGTTTGGATATGGGGCCCCTATAGCTATGCTTGTATATCCACTTGTAAGTGGAACTGCACTTCCGAGTATGCTTCCAGATCTTTTTTTGGGAGGTCAATGTTGGGTTTTGGGGGCTTGGGGTTGGAAAACAAGATGCGGGATTCGTCACGCGCAAATGTCTGGTTTGCAGCCAACATATTTTATTCAAGCAAAATTCCAGCTAACAACATGGGCAAACTTATAAAACGTCAAAACAAATGCAAACTGATGAATTGGATCAACATCCTAGTTTGATGATTTTCCCAGCTATAAACCTCCATGAAGTTTGGGGATTTCCCAGCCAGCCGCGTTTTATTGCCGAGTCAGGTATATACATTATATACCCTCAACATATTCCCATGATATAGACATTGTATATCCCATTATTTATGGTCAAGTCATGTCAAGTCACCATTTTTCCCCTACATTCCATGGTAGCCATGAGATGATTGTGCTAGCGATGTAGCGATGATTTTTTTGGATGATGGTGGATGATGAGGTACCAATCTGATGGTGCCTATTAGGTAGCCCTTTTTTGTTACCCACTGGTAAAAATAGGCACCATGAGGTTTTCCATGGTACCTGGTAAATTAACAGTTCGACCCTGAAAAAAAACATTTTTCGAGTGGCCCACCAGGAATCTTCCAAGGCCTAGTGTGTGTTGCCCCGTGTTACTGGAGGGTCGAGTTCAATGGGATGAGGATTTCCTCATTTTGGGGGTACCCGGTACCATCATTCATTTTAATGGGATTTTCCATTACCCATAGGATCCATGGTGCTGCTATATATGGTAACATGGATCCCATCAATATACCCCATTCATGTTAGCATATATACCAGCACCATGGATCTGTCATGGGTTATACACTATCCTTTTGGGGGTAGCCTATTTATGGAAACCACCATATGGTCCCACGAGAATCGAAGTCCCCCACTATGAGTTTTCCAAGGCCAGACGGGATCCAGAAACTGTAGAGCCGGTGATCCTCCAAGGCAATGAGTTATACAAGGTGGTGCCCCAGTTCGTTAGCTAAATTGGTGCACATAAGTCCAATATCTAGGGTTTATGGGGGTTATATCTATAGTTACTGGGGCTTATAAACCAACTTATAACTGGGGGGTACCACCTTGTAGTAAGTAACCAGCAGATAGAATAGAAAGCTGGTCTTCTTTTCAAAAAAAAATAGTCAACATCCAACCTATTGGGCAATCCTGAATTTTCTATCTGCTGGTTACTTACGATACAGACGGTCTTAGTTCTCTTAGTTGACCTATTTTCTGGGCCTATGAATTCGACCTTTTTTGGGGTTTTCAAGAGGTCCTCTGGGATGGATCAGATAGCTATGGGGAAGTCCGCATTTCTTCTTGATGAAGTCCGCATTTCATTAACAGAAATACCCAATTGGTGAACTTAATAATGCTTGTTATAATCTATTGGGAATGTTGGTTGTTTATTAAAATACCAATTTTTTTGGAACTCGACAACAGGTGACAACAGCTTCAAGTTCCCTTTTCTGTTGGGTCAATCCCCCGATGTTGTTCCTGCTGGAGAATTTGGGATGGTCAACATTTACATAAATTTTTAAATACTTCAACCCTAAGAATTTCCCTATTGGGTGATGTCAAGTCCCGTTTCTTCAATGGGGATGGGTCTTCTCAAAATGGGTTTCCACTAGATTTAAGGGAGGAGATTTCCATCAGCAGGTCTCAACAGCGGATCCTGAACTCTCAGGCGCGGGCGTTCTCCTTGTGAGGTGTATAACTTTGAGTATGGTTTGCATGTGCCTATGGTTGCCATAGGTTTGTACTGGTTATTTATACTGTATATAGTTATGTAATGTTATGGTCATATATATATATACATGCTCATATAGTGATTTGGGAATCCTCGTTGTTACGGTCATATAAGGGGATATTTCATGGGATATTGCCAACAACGTAAACAATCATGGGATGTAATCCTTTAAGATTGTGAATCAGTTGTATACAAGTTAGCCAGCAAATGGGAATAAATGGGAATATCGTTTCATATTTAAGCAGCAGTTTGGGAATTCTCAAAATCGGATGTAATGGTTATAAGTATGTATATATAATATATGTATGTAAATCCCTATGGAGATGGATTCATGACCATCCCTCATGTGGGTAAACAATTCAAGCGTTGAGCACGGCACGTATGGGAGATGGTTTGGGCCGATTTTGCTTGTGGTGCAGGATTTGTTTGTGCGTTTTACGTAGTTGGGTTCACATTTGTGTAAAGCATTTAACTTGTAACTTGACATGATAAGTTCTGTTTGAATTTGAAATGATAAACTTGTAAATTATTTTGTTGTTTTGAATTTGACTTTGTTTTCAGATGCAGATCTTACTTATATAAATGAAATCAAACTATGACATGGGGTAACTCTATTAGTAAACCTTTCAACGATCACATGGTAGCAATGCCTGGTTAACATTCATGTCCTATAAATATCCCAAGGTATGAGTGTTCCATTAATATCGCTGGTAACTGGTAGTTTAGTATGGCCCCCGAAAGTTACTGTTACATTGAGTATTACTCATTTAAACAACACTTATTGTTACCATCAAACACACCACAGTAGCAAACCATTGTGTGATATGCAAAAATCCGAAGGTATCAACATGAATTCTAACGTGTCAACCTGAATTCAAAGGTAAACATATCCTATGTTCAGTGTGTAATACCTGTATACCATGAATATCCTATGAGTAAACGATTCGTACAGCCCACAAAACCTTTGTGGTTCCCCGTTCCCCCACAAGGTGATTGGAGGTATGTGGCCTCCAACTTCGCCTTTCCAGCGAGAAAAATCCCATGGTTCAAAAATCCATTTTTGGTGGTTAAATCATCGTTTTCCCATGGGTATTCAGCCATAAATCCGAGTAAATCCCAAATTTTGACATCGGAAAATGCTGTATTTTGCTGTTAAATCACCATTTTCCGATGCTTTTCCGATGCTTTTCCGGCCCGGCCTAGGCTTCCTTGCGGCAACGGGTCCTTGCCTCTAACCAAGCCAGCAACGTGGTGAGCGGCCAGGCCAAAGCGCCGCCTGAAAACGAGGCCGGAGGAAAATGTGGAGAAAATCCATGGAGAATCAACCCTGAAGCCATGGGATATTAGCTATTAATGGTTATTAATGGTTATTAATGATGATTATCATTGGTGATTATCATGTGAATATCATAATGAATCTGGAATAAATTTCATCACGACCGGATTCGTCGTTCTCCCGAAGCCTGGGGAAATCATGGTGATATGGGAAATCATCCCCTTTTATGGCCAAACTATTCAGGTTAGTGAAATATTATAATTTCCCCAGATGAGTGATACTGATCATGGAACGATGGATAATGAATGATAATGCAATGATAAATGATGTGTCCCCAATTACATTGCTGAATCAGCATGTTCGCCAGAAAAAAGAATTTCTATTTGGGGGGTATTCCCCATTTTCAGACACACCCATACATGAACTTGTGGAAGTATTTGTGGAAGGACAGATGTTGAATCCCAGCTGCTCGGAAAACAAGAACAATGAAGTTAGGACAAACAGTCTGCAGCACAGGTGGATTTCGCCTAGATTTAACAGAGAAAGATGAGATTTGAAGCAGAATTGAAACGGGATGTATTCAGAAGATGTGCAGCCTCGATCTGAGATGTAAAGACATCTCGTTGATCTGGGATCATGGACCATGGGTATTCAAAAACATGGGGTCATGACAAAGTGGGATGCTTTTCCAGGATTTCAGATGCAACATGTTTTTCGCAACGAACATAGACTCTGTGAATCATCCATCTCAAGAGAAAAGTAGTCTATATGAGTTGGGGGAGGATATTGGCATCAACTTTGTGATCGAGAAAGCAAAAAGACGAGAAAAAAGTAGGAAATCACTTGAATGGCATTGAATAATATTACATATTCATAATATTGATATGTCATTGATTGTACAAAATAATACATCACTATCTAACATATTAATACATATTGATTGTATAATATTGTATAATCAGCTTCCTCTAATGTTGAACACCCCAATCGAAACTCTGGTTTGTACAGTATTCAGTCCATTCGTGCCTGGGCCCGAGGTAGAGTCGAAATGAATATTATGATGTGGCTGGGGATTTGTACGAGGGAAAGCAATCGGTGATATACCAAAACCATCTCAATGACATCAGAGAGTTGTTTAATCAGTTTGATCACTACTGGGATATCATAATTTGTTTTTGCTACATCCCAGGTAATACGTATCCCAATCAAATAAATCGATTTGGAACCAACATCCCCTCAATAACAGCAAAGAAATCCAAGACAACCCAGTCACATCGTTGATAAATCTCTGGCAAAGCTTTTCTGAATGTGAACGTATATTCCCATGACATTCAACACGTTCCCATGATATTCCCATGATTTCTTAACATAATTTACTTTCACAAAAATCAAGGTCATGTTCACAATTTGCATGATGAGACGAATAATGATCATGTTAGTTCAATGGATTGTTATATTCCCGAAGGTGTAGTTAATCAATCAGCAACCCCAACAATATTTTTGTGGTTGTGTTTAACGATCCTGTCAATAAATCATGTGTCTAAACCCATATATTCCCATGATATTCCTATTTTATCAACCCTAGATATATATATATAATACATATATATATATACATACCCTCCCGTAACATCCGTAAACAAACATACATGTGGATAGAAGCCACTATTTGTAGACCATTTTCCAAACGGGGTTTCCCATTGGCTCCCCCACATGTTCTCCATTTCCAAGGGATTTCCCAGCCATGTTTGATGACACCCCTACCGGGTATCAACATGATGATATTCCCGGCAGCCCACGATATCAGCATTTTCAAAAAACCATTTCTCCTAGTTGAATCCTCTATTTCTCATGGTTCCACCAGAAATCCCCTAATTATCATGAAATTCAACATGTTTCTGGGTGATCTCCCTTTTTTATCACCGTTTTTCTGGGTAGAAATCCCATAAAATCACCATTTTAGTTGGTAGATCCTCTTAAAATCCCATGAAATCCCACTAAGTCCACCAAAGCAGGTGGATGTCCTCTCGCGCTTGAGCGAAGAGGTTCCACCCGCCCGACGCGGCGCTGGTGGTTTTTTGGCCCAGTAACGGGGGGTTGGAGGTGGGGGCCCATAGGAGAAACCACGAAAAAACATGGAAAAACCATATGAAACCATAGGTTACCCTCTGCTAAACTAACGTAACTATGGAAAATCACCATTTTTAATAGGTAAATCCACTATAAATGGGCCATTTTCAATAGCTATGTTAGTTTACCAGAGGGTAACCAAACATTGAAATAGATGTTATTATTGGCTGATTTCGCCAAGTGACATAGTTCCAGTTTCACTGTGGTTTATGGCCCACCCTGTAGACATATCATGCCAGGGGGTTAGCAAAAAGTGAGGTGGTGCAGCAAAGAAAAACTCTTGGAATCTACATGTATCAGTTATTTTTGCAGGTAATTCTTCATGTTTTTCTGGTTCTCAACCTTAGTTTCCTGGTTATCAACCTTAGTTTTCCTGGCACTTGGCCCGCTGCCAAAAAGCCATGACTGTCCGATGCTTTCACCCTCGGTACCATAGCTGGATGGTTTAGAACGGAAACTCCTACTAAAATGCATGATATATGCTACCCCCATTTTAGGACACCTCCAATATTTATCCAATATATTAAATTCGATGTATTTTCCCACCAGTATTGCTGCCAAAAGTTATCATGATGTTCCTCCATGATTTCTATTTGTTCGAATGTAGTTGCCAGGAGCTGTGCAACCTTGTAAAGTCACCTCCCGCCTTGGAAGCAGGCGCGGGGTCCATAAGTGGGGACTTAACCAAAGTTATAACCATCAAAGAGATGGGATAAATATGGTGAATTTTGCGGATAGAATGGAAGAATGAATATGGAAGATAAGGGGTATCATCTGGGATATGGTTATTAGTGTGGTTATAGCCCAAACATTATAAACCCAAGATGTGGTGGAGAAAAAACATCTTATGGCGCTTTGAGCAAAGCCAAAAAATCAATGGGGATGAAATTGATGAAATCATTAGGATTTGATTGGATTTTTAGTATAAGGATTATATATATATATATACAGCTGATATGATAGTGGATATAATATGTGATACTATATGGGATATGTGTATATATATATACTGCATCTATGACAATATATAGGATAAATACTATATATATACAACATAAACATGTATTGGATAATATCTAGCCAGAATATCCAATATATTATATAATCCAGAATAATGATGTATACATTCCATTTATACATGGGAGAATATTTTAGGATCCAGTATGCTCTATGTATGGGAATTCCTTCGCCTGATGTTAGATTATCCAATAAGGATAAAACCCAAGAATGAGCAGACCAATAAGGGAAATCAGTATAGGTTCCTTTTTTGGGGGTACGTTATTACAATAACTGTCATATATAGATACGGATGTTTTATGCGTACATAACCCACAACAATTTGGTTTGTAAGCCTAATTTACAGTCTGAACTATTGGTGAAAACGCATGGAATTCAGTACGTAAATACTGTAGATTATCATGACCTTAAAATGAAGATGTCCAGAAGACTGGTATTGTGTAATTACAACTCTCTAGATTATTAAAATCCGCCCGCACCGAAGGTGCTGGGGCGTGATCGTCCGGATGGCACTCGTAAAAGGTTACAGGTTTACCTGGGGGGGGGGGCATTTTTCGGCCAAAACCTCCTGTTTTTGATAGGTCGTGACGCTCGCCTTCAAAAAACACTGTAAAAAACAGTACGGAAGACACCTGTTCGTGAACGCGCCCGTCCAAAATCGGCAAGCGAAAAGTGAAAAAACCCCGTGTTTTTCAACTTTTTGACCTCAATTTTTTGGTTTGCAACATCTTTTTTTGCGGTTCCGCAGGTGGCCTGGCCCGGAGGCGGATTTTTGAGTTTTTGGACCCGTTTTCGGACTGATTTTCGTCGTTTTGTGATAGCAGAAACACTGGTTTTTACAGTGTTTTTCTGTTTTCTGCATGCTTGACGGCTAGCTTCAAAACTTCCAAAAACCTCGTAAATTACGCTGTTCTATGTTACGGTGTGAATGAAAACATCGTAAATACCAGTGTTTTTTGACGTTGGTTAAAAAAACACTGTAAATTACAGTGTTTTTGGCCACCTGACCCTCAAAAACCATGGTATTTGCAGTGGTTTCTGCTTCTCGCCGCGCAAAAACACTGTAAATAACATCAATTTCGCCGTTTTTTCATGTTTTTCGTTATTTTTGAACTGCGTTGGTCCGCTATACATGGCTATCAAATTCTTCGCGTTTTTTTTTCCGACAATCAGTACTTTCGGATGTTTTTGGTCTCAATGGCCGACATCATTGGCAGTTACGATGCGGTGCGGGCGGTTGCCGTCGCGAAGCGACGTGAATAACGTTGTTCTCAGGAGTTTTCCAGAAGGCTGGTGCTGTTGCTCAAGTTCTGACCCGGTGATCAAAGGTGGCCATGTTTGATGACACCGGGTAACCAGAACCTTGCGAGTTGGAAATCACCTAAGGGGGAAGCCCCAAGAACTTCGAAAGAAAGCACTTCACTTGCAGTACTGGGGTAGTTCTGGACTCTCACAGTGGCCTGATTTGAGGTTTGCGGAATATGTTCATGTGCTAATGTATACGTATAATTATATATATATACATATACATACATGTATATATATATATATATCTAGAGTTGTCATATTTCTTATGTACTTTGCCCAGATCTTGTGTTCTATGGGATTTCAACACGTTGACTGTTTCGGCCGGTGAGCTGCACCCAGGTGATGAACAGGCGAAACTGAATTTGCTGAGTATGGATCGAACACCATTGAGATCCACGGTCTCCTGTCCAGAATGGATGCTGGTGCACATCTACAATCTCAGCGAGACTCTTGGATGAATCTGGGTTAGTTAAGTGGTACTTCCGGTACTTCAGATTTCAATTCGACGAGGAATATGATTATGACTATGACTATGATTATTATGAATTCTGGTGGTGATGTTTATATTATTGCTATTATTATCATTATTTTTTATTATTATCATGTGTACTCTTCGCTTGGAAGTGCTTCGAGGTACCGTGGGTTTGGTCCCCTGTTCCTTTCTCAAACACTCCACTGACCCCACGGCAGAACTAAGGACCTTCGTGGGGGCCAACCAGGCTGGTTTCGTCGTTTCATTTTAAGTTGGGTTTTTCTACATGACCCATGGAATTTTTTGGAAGGAAGTGGGTCAAACAGATTTGTGGATTGGTTTCATGTTTTTATTGCTCATCTGGTTGGTGGTTTTGAACTTTTTTTCCATATATTGGGAATGTCATCATCCCAACTGACTTTCATATTGTCCAGAGGGGTAGGTATACCACCAACCAGTCATGTTCTTTGACCGAGAAATTGGAGGACGAAGAGAAGAATCATCAACCGTCTTGGGTGCTTGGTGTCCATGGTGCGGTGCATCAATTTTCGCGAATGGTTTTTCAGATGCCAATTTGAAATGACATGACAGCAAACGACATCAATGATATGAAAGAATCAATGCACAAAATGAATGAATCAATGAATGAATCAATGAATGAATCAATGAATGAATCAATGAATGAATCAATGAATGAATGAGTGAGTGAGTGAGTGAATGAGTGAATCAGTGAATCAGTGAATCAGTGAATCAGTGAATCAGTGAATCAGTGAATGAGTGAATGAATGAATGAACGAACGAATGAATGAATGAGTGAATGAGTGAATGGATCAGTTAGTCAATGAGTCAATTAGGCAATGAGCCAAGTAGATCCATTAGGCAATAAGGCAATGAATTAATAGGTGAACGAGTGAGGCACACCTCTTCGCTGAGCCTTCCTGTGAATAGCACCAGCCGTGCATCGCATTTTCCAGCAGTGTTTTGATTTTGATTTTCTAGCCTCTTCCACGGGTAAGGGTTAATCCCAGATGTTTTGGCGCTTATTTTCTGATGAATTGCCTGTGCTTTATCTCTTAGGTATGCTTAGGTACCAGGGTTGTTGTTTGAATGACCCCATGTTCCCTAGAGAAACCAGCATATTTTGTTGTTGTTTCCCCCATATTTTTTCTGATGAAATAAATATAAAATCATATAAATACATAAAATGATGTTGTATTTATATGGATTATATCACCATTTGAATAACAAAATATGATATAAATATGTATTATGTTATTATATACATATTATATAAAATCAGATCACGAAGAGAATTCCTGTGGTTCGTTTTCGGGTTGAACCCTGGGTTGGTCGGGATCTCGATGGCACAGCAGCTGCAGCACAGGTCCTAACCTTCTCCGAAGGGCTGGCCATTGGTGGTGCCTTCCATGTGGGAGTCGAGGCAGATTTTTCCCAGTGGCGCGAAGCGGAAACGTTTCGGAGTCGGCCAGAAAGATTCAGAGATGTTTATAGGTCAGAAAGGCATTTTTTTGTGATAGGTGATCATTACTATAGTAATGGTTCTAATAGTATTATCTTTGTATGTTATAACCATCTTGTATGATTATATGTAGGCTATAAGAATGGTTACAATCCCATATAATCCCTATAGGCAATGCTAGGTCTTTTTGTTATGTTTCTATATTGTTCTAGGAGCTTTCTAGAAACCTCTAACAATGAAGGCTCCTACAGGGGTTATAGGATTTAGTAGCATTTTACCTTCGTATTTTAGTAATATGTTTTTATGTCTATGTTTGTTTTGGTGTGAAAAAACATTCAATTTGAGCAGGAAAAATTGGGGTGTCTCAGCCATCAAATTCAGGTAACTTCAATGAGGGAAAAGTTAGTCCAAGCTACCATCGATGTTTCATTTTCATTTCTGGGACTATGGTTTGGACTGTGTTGTCCGACTACGTGCTCCCATTTTGCTACTTATACTTAAAATTCAAATATTAAGATGGAAATAAAGTGAGGAAGCCCTGGAAACACACATTTAAAAAATGGTCGTTCTAGTGTTTGATGGCTGAACACACCGCGTTTTTTTCTGTTTGAACTTCATTTCTCTAGATTAAGCCTCGGTTCGTGTTTCTTAGACCCCAATGGTTGATGGTGAAATATGGTGAACTCATTGTTTTGCACTGAAGCCTTCATAGCATATCATGCTTCTTTCCCTGTGAAATCCTAATGGTTTGTCCACTCAAGTAAAACTTCTCGTTTTTTCCTGGTGAAATTGTGTTTTCTTTGTTCCTGATGAGTGGTTGATTGTTCATCGTAAAACGAAGTAAAAACCTTCATGATCCTTCTTGTTGTGCTTCTTGCAAGTTTCAACCCTTATTCCTGAGAGCGTCTGGGCGCAGGGTTCTTCCAATAGTGGGGGTCTGTCTCTCATCTTCTCATCTTCACATCTTCTCACTTCACATCTTCTCATCTTCACATCTTCTCAACTTCACATCTTCTCACTTCACATCTTCTCATCTTCACATCTTCTCATCTTCACATCTTCTCATCTTCACATCTTCTCATCTTCACATCTGCTCATCTGCTCATCTTCACATCTTCGCATCTTCACATCTTCTCATCTTCACATCTGTTCATCTTCACAGGGTCTGTCTCTCATCTTCTCATCTTCACATCTTCTCACTTCACATCTTCTCATCTTCACATCTTCTCAGCTTCACATCTTCTCACTTCACATCTTCACATTCTCATCCTCACATCTTGTCATCTTCACATCTGCTCATCTTCACATCTGCTCATCTTCACATCTTCACATCTTCACATCTGCTCATCTTCACATCTTCTCATCCTCACATCCTCACATCTTCACATCCTCACATCTTCACATCTTCTCCTCTTGCCCTCTTGGCCTCTTGCCCTCTTGCCCTCATCCTCACATCTTCACATCTTCATGACATCTTCACATTCTCACATCTTCACATCTTCTCCTCCTGCCCTCTTGCCCTCTTTCCCCTCTTGCCCTCTCCTTCTTTTCTATTTCTCTTCTGAAGGCGGGGGCACGAAACGCAACCCTTTCGCACGAAATGAGGTTCGATCGGTAAAATTGTGATTTGAAGGTGTCCGCCGCAACCCTTTCGCACGAAACGAGGTTCGATCGTCAAAAACTGAGGTAAAATTGCGATTTCAAGGTGTCCGCCGCAACCCTTTCGCACTAAACGAGGTTCGATCGGCCAAAACTGAGGTAAAATTGCGATTTTACTTGTGCCGGAGCAACCCTTTCGCACGAAATGAGGTTCGATCGTCAGTAGTGGTTAATGATGGTTACTACTGATACATGATTCTTAACAATGATGACTATTCTGATATATTAACGATTGAATAATGATCATCATGGGGATGGATGGAGTTGGTTCATGGTTAATGATAAGTATTTGTTAATACTTGTTCAGAATGGTTCAGAATGGTCAATAATAGTTTTATCGAGGTCTAACATTGGGGTAAGACCCTTTTTTTTCCTACATACAGTAGATATGAGAGGTCGTTTTTTTCATCTGACCGTCCGTGGGGGGAGCGAAGCGCTCCGGGTGCGGAAGTTTCAAAAGGCACATCCCCACGGGCGGTAGATGCAGACATGCTAGATATAGATTCATTATGAATACAAAAGATAGATTTTTATACAGTAAGGGAGAAACGGTGAGGAGCGAAAGGGGTCTTCGCAAAGAGCATATAAGCACACTGCCGTTTCTCCCAAAAATATACACCGAAAAAAAACAGTCAAAAAGCAAAAAGACAAACAAAAGCGTAGATAAGGCCCCAAAAATAGAACCACCCAAAATAGAAGATTATGTAATGTAATTATATAATGATTACCTTGCCTGGCGTAGCCGTTTATATGATTCTGTTTTTAGCTAGGCGCGCCTCCCTTGGTAATCATTAACTATTAGTTTTTCAAAGGGGCAATGTGGAAGGAACAGTGCTTGGTGAAAAAAAGAAAGCTTGCTACCTTTTGACCTTTTTGCATGCTCGGAAAAGGAACAAAAGAAAAAGAAAAACCGCGAAATCTCGAAGCCTTCAAAACTTGAATCTTTCGCCGGCCATATCACGCGCCGCCAAAAAAAATACTTTACTTCGAGTTATCCCCACCATGACATCCATACGTTTTGTTACTGGCATACCTTCTGGCATTCTATCTGGCATATCTTCCGGCATTCTATCTGGCATATCTTATGACATTCTATCTGGCATTCTATCTGGCAAATCTTCTGGCATATGTTCGGGCAAACATTCTGGCACTTTATCTGGCATACCTTCTGGCATTCTATCTGGCATATCTTCTGGCATTCAATCTGACAAACATTCTGGCACTTTATCTGGCATATCTTCTGGCATTCTTTCTGACATTCTATCTGGCGCTCTATCTGGCATATCTTCTGGCATGTGTTCTGGCATGTCTTCCGGCACTCTATCTGGCACATCTTCTGACATTATATCTGGGATTCTATCTGGCAAATCTTCTGGCGTTCTATCTGGCAAACATTCTGGCACTTTATCTGGCATACCTTCTGGCATTCTATCTGACATTCTATCTGGCATACCTTCTGGCATATCTTCTGGCATTCTATCTGGCAAACATTCTGGCACTTTATCTGGCATATCTTCTGGCATTCTTTCTGACATTCTATCTGGCGTTCTATCGGGCATATCTTTTGGCATTCTATCTGGCCGTTGAGGCCCAGCGGTGCTCACTGAGCTCGGAAGGTCCCAGGTTGAGGTCCAGCGGTGCTCACTGAGCTCGGAAAGTCCCAGGTTGAGGTCCAGCGGTGCTGACTGAGCTCAAAGGGTGCCAGGTTGAGGTCCAGCGGTGCTCACTGAGCTCGGAAGTTGGCGAAGAGTTGGCAAGGCGGAAGTGAACATGGGAATGGATGCTGAGATGGTAGAAGAGGCGGAGGAGGCAGCGGAGGAGGAGGATAGCTAGCCGAGGAGGAGAACAATTCTGATAAAATCTAACAACCCTCACCTGGCAGGTGGGGAAAAAAGAAAAAGTAAACCCTGATGGGATCTTAGAACGCCTTTCTTTGCTGTTGAATCTTTCTCTTGCATCTCTAGCACCTCCTTGCTAACCTTCAATCTCAAATCGCTTTTCAAAGAAAAACAGCTACCAACCGCGAACCTGGAGCAGCGCGCAAGATTAATTGACTAATCAGCACCATGAGCCGCGATGCTAAAAAGAAAAAGCCTGATCCTGCAGGACCTCTGGTGACGCTGAAAACTGCCGCATTCACTTTTGAAACCGCTTTGAGCCATCAATGCACATCTATCTATCTATCTATCTATCTATCTATCTATCTACCTACCCAAAAACAAAAACTATCAAACGAACAAATTCTGCAAGGTGCAGAGAAGGGCAAAACCCAAGGAGCCCCACTTGTATCCACTAGACGAAGGGAAGAGCCCCCGCCTGGGTAATCAATAAACTCCTTCTGTCCATGGCGTGGTACAAGTGCCCAGGCGGAGGGGGGCAGGTCGAAGATCGAATGGACCTGACCCCCCGGCAAAGGGCTGACGCACATCAAAGAAAAAAACAACAAGGATGATAGACGACGCATTTTTTAGTTTCGGGGTAGTAGCCCCCACGATACTGTGAAAATGTTGTGTCTACGACCATGATAGAGAAAAAAGAGTCCGTCAGGTCAAATGTAAATCCATCAATCGGAATTGTCTACATGCATACCGCAGCCACGGCGACCGGGACCACTTCCATGCGCAGACCCGGGTCTACAAATCCCTGCTGGTCACAAGGTGACGGAAGCAGCACCACGTCGCGCAGGCCGCTGAAAAAAGAAAGAGACCTCTCAACGGCCTGTGAACAGTGAAGCATGCAGACGGTACACGTCGACCGTCAACAGTTCCGAAAAAGACCGACGTGTCTCGATCGCCACAGCCCGGCTCAAACCTGCAAAAGCCCTGCGAACTTGACAGAGCTGCTACGGCCAAGCCGATCCTTGGCAGCATATATATATATATACATATATATATATACATATATATATATGTATATATATATATATATACGGACTGCTGCACTGAATCATTTTTGTGACCGACCGTCTTTGAATAGCAAAAAATACTGGTTCGAAACAGCAGACTCTGGACCTGGATGCGTGTAAGCACGCCCCTGTCCGACTGAGGCTGCCTCCAGAAATGGCCGTGCGCAAGCTTAGATCCGAAAGCCAAGCAAAATTTATGTTCGCACCTATAGAACGACGAGACGCAGACAGAGTGACAAAGAGGAATAACAAAGGCGTCAATTCCGCGCCCAGGTCTTTCACCTGGAAGCTTTCTATGGCCGCTGCGAGGACAACGGCTAGCCATGCCATCAAGCATATAATATATATACAAATTTATTTATCTATCTAAAATATGGCTTTGTTTACCGTCCGTTTGATCCATGAAACAGACGACGCCCAGGAGTGCCAACAAGACTTCCCCCGGGTAGGGTACCACCCGACCTACCGCGGGGACAACGAGGTGTACCTCTGCCGAAGCCTCAGAGAATCACGGCGATCCGGCCGTGGCCTGGCCCTTCTTTCCTTCAACCTTGAAAACCAAACCGCCGAACAAAAAAGGCCCAAGCTGCGCCCTGGACCTCAACTTCGCGATCGGAAGTGAGGCTGCTGAGTCAGAGCCTTGGAGGTTTGTTCTTTGTTTGATCCGAATTTCACATTCAAACGACGAGGACTCAGCAAACAAAAGCTGCGTCATGAATGACGTATGTCCCACACTGCTGTGTCTGTGTGTAAAAGTGTTTGTGTGTAAAGGCGTTTGTGTGTGAAAGCGCCTGTGTGTGTGCAAGCGTCTGTGTGTAAAAGCTGTTGTGTGCAAAAGTGTTTGTGTGTCAAAGTGTTAGTGTGTAAAAGCGTCTGTGTGTAAAAGCGTCTGTGTGTAAAAGCGTCTGTGTGTAAAAGCGTCTGTGTGTAAAAGCGTCTGTGTGTAAAAGCGTCTGTGTGTAAAAGCTTTTGTGTGTAAAAGTGTCTGTGTGTAAAAGTGTTTGTGTGTAAAAGCGTCTGTGTGTAAAAGCTTTTGTGTGCAAAAGTGTCTGTGTGTCAAAGCGTCTGTGTGTAAAAGCGTCTGTGTGTAAAAGCGTCTGTGTGTAAAAGCGTCTGTGGGTAAAAGCTTTTGTGTGTAAAAGTGTCTGTGGGTAAAAGTGTCTGTGTGTAAAAGCGTCTGTGTGTAAAAGCTTTTGTGTGCAAAAGTGTCTGTGTGTCAAAGTGTTTGTGTGTAAAGGCGTTTGTGTGTGAAACGGTCTGTGTGTGTGTGTGCAAGCGTCTTTGTGTAACTGTGTGTGTGCAAGCGTTTGTGCGTAAAAGCTTTTGTGCGCAAAAGTGTCTATGTGTCAAAGTGTTTGTGCGTAAAAGCGTCTGTGTGTAAAAGCTTTTGCGTGCAAAAGTGTCTGTGTGTAAAAGTGTTTGTGTGTAAAGGCGTTAGTGTGTGAAACGGTCTGTGTGTGTGTGCAAGCGTCTTTGTGTAACTGTGTGTGTGCAAGCGTTTGTGTGTAAAATGTGTGCAAAAGTGTCTGTGTGTCAAAGTGTTTGTGTGTAAAAGCGTCTGTGTGTAAAAGCGTCTGTGTGTAAAAGCGTCTGTGTGTAAAAGTGTTTGTGTGTAAAAGCGTCTGTGTGTAAAAGCGTCTGTGTAAAAGCGTCTGTGTGTAAAAGCTTCTGTCTGTAAAAGCTTCTGTGGGTAAAAGCTTTGTGTGTAAAAGCGTCTGTGTAAAAGCAACAGTGTGTAAAAGCGTCTGTGCGTAAAACTGCCTGTATGTAAAAGCGCCTGTGTGTAAAAGTGTCTGTGTAAAAGTGCCTTGTGTGTAAAAGCGTCTCTGTGTAAAAGTGTCTCTGTGTAAAAGCTTCTGTGTGTCAAAGCTTCTCTGTGTAAGGGGTTCTCTGTGTAAAAGCTTGCTCTGTGTAAAAGCTTCTGTGTGTAAAAGTGTTTGCAATGCAAACTATTGTCTTGTACTTGTGCTATATTGTCTTGATACTCCTCTTCTCGACTGCCTATAACACATCTTTAATATATTTGTTTTGTAATATGGTGTTTCCATATTAACCAGAGAAGACCCTGCTCCTCTACGCTCTCGGGCCATACGTCGTCTAGTCTTTTTGCACTAAACCTACAACGGTTTCCGGGTAAAATGACACTTGTTCCCTGGCAAGACATCTAAACCCTCCGTGTTTTGTTCTCTCAAACATGGCGAGCCGATGGGAACTCCCCCGAGTTCACGTACATAGTCACTATAAATAAATCACTATTTCATTACTCCCCAAAATTGATCCCAAGAACTAGTCTCCAAAAATGGTGCCACAATTAGTTTGGGGTTCCGAAAATGGGGGTACCCAAATGTACCCCAAATCATCCAAGTCATTAGACCCATTTTGGTGTTGAAACAAGCATGGCGACTTGGGGCACCATCATTTTAGGAAACCTTCATATATATATATATATATATAGATATATATATATTTTTATTTAATTATTTATTTGTATATATATAATGAATACGTATATATATATATAATATATATATATATGTATTATCATATCTCCCTATGGATCCAAACACCTGAGGTACTCCCAAAATCATAGCCCGCAGCCCACACTTCCGGAATCTTCCGGTGGATCCAAAGATTCGGTGGAAATCCACCAGGTTTACGGTGCCGAATGGTCCTACGGTGTCTATGGTGTGGCCTGCGACCCGCCACGCGCCGAGACGGCGCACGTCTACGAGTGCAGCGTCTTCGTGGGGGCCACCGCTACGCGGCGAAGGAATTTTTTGGGGTGGGGGCAAGTGCTTAGATGGGCCATGGGAGTTACTAACTCTATATATATATATATATATGTTTTATAGGAGCTGGTTAATTATAAATGACTGTATCCCAATTGTAATCCATGTGCTAATCCATTTGGGGGTGGGAAGTGGTGCTTATCTGGAAATACCATCGAAAAAAAAAAACATAGGAAAATTATGGGGACACCATAAATAATGATGATATAGAACAGAAGAATGGTTATAATCCCATATATATAATAATCCCTATAGAAAATGAAGGGAAAACCATAGGAAAATGAAGGTTGAACTAACAAAAATGGAGATGACCAATGGGATTTATAGTTGATTTATGCAAGCTATGTTGGTGAGCATAACTCCAAAAACTGTTAGGTTTATGGTAGATATATGTAACTAGTATAAACTAGTTACTATTATGGTAGACATCGGCCTAACCAGATGGGAAAATGATGGGAAATCACTACAAATGGGATTATAACTGGCATATTTCATGATAACCAACTAGATACAGGAGTTAGTTGATCCCATTTAGATCTGTTTTTTGGGCCACAACTGCAGTTGGATACTTCGATGGGCGGGAAAAACAAGCGATTCCTCGTGACCTCCATGAAAACTCCATGAAAACTCCATGGCTGCCTGGCGTCTCTGGGTCTCTATGTCACCAGTGAGGAATGGATCCATGAAATGTGACCAACTAGTAATGAAAATCCGTGTAACTGGGGATCTCTTCTATCTAAGCGTGCAGAAACATGTTTGTGGATTCTGGTTTGATCCAAAAGTTTGGAAATTATGTCAACTTATGTTTATTTTTAATTTGGAAAAATGCATGAAATGGTGAAAGTTGTTCCAAGTCAAGCCCTGGTGGGGATGTTTTTGTTGAAGTTGCAGGGCAATAGGAAGGTGTGGGTTTCTTCCCTTGTGGCAACTGGATGATAGATCAGTCGCGTGTGCAGATATTTAGATCGCCTATCACAGCCCTTTATCACGACTCAGAGAGATAGACCTCACCGGTTTCAAAATAGGTTCGTTTGCGAAAGGCTCGGGAATCCCTAATTCCTTTTTTTTCTGGGAGGGTCCTTAAGCAGATCCAAGTTTTGCTTTGGTGAAACAGCTGTGATAGGAGAGGATTTCCATTAGGGTTTGAACGTCGATCGTGAAGATCGTCTTGCTGTCCCCGTCAGAATCTTCTCAGGAAAATGGTGGATATCCAAAGTTATGGCCAGTGAATATTGAACATGCTCTCTTCAACCATAGGATTTCCGGGGGTTCCCATAATTGGTAGACAAACATAGACAAACAATACAATATATATAATTATATAAGCTTCCCACTACCCCCTCATGCTCCATTTTCTGATATCTCGCACCGCCAAGGCAAAGGATCCGGAACAAGCTGCGGAAGTCCTGTTCCGCCTTTGTCCGGTGGCCAGGTGTTTTCTGTCAGTTTGGTTTTGTGGTCCCTATGGATCCAGCCGTAGCTTGTTAGAGGTGTGACTGGGTTTATTTCTGGTGATATTTCATGGGGATAGAATGGGATACTGCATCAAAATGGCAATGAAGTGCTGCAATTTCTCCATATTTTGGACGGAGACCTGATATTGCTATCCTAACTGGCTGATGAAATCACTTGAAGATATTGAATCCCCCACTAGATTTGCCACAGATTGGTGAAAATCCCCGAACTGGACAAATCCAATTGATATATATATATATATATGTATCCATGTAGTCCTATCATGTTGTGTTTTCCCATATATAATCATATATTAGAATTTTTATATCATATATATATATATTTTTATAAATATATATATATATGTTATCTATATATATATATACATATTATCAATACATATATATAAATATATATATATATTATTAATATATATATATATACATATATTTATACATATATTATCAATACATATATATATATATACATATATTATCAATATATCTATATATATAATATAAAGATCTTGGGGGTTGCTGAAACCATGCAAATCCGAAAGGCTTCCTGGACAACATTTCAATCCAGATTGCTAACTCAAACCTCATCCAGGGTAGCAGGTGTATAAACATATTATACACAATATATATTTATACACAATATATATATATATACACATATACATACCATACTAGTACATATTTATATATATATATAATTTAATTAATCCCCATCATATCCCCACTGGTCAAAGATCCGTGGCCGGACGCCCAGGTCAGGAATGGCATGGCCGGAACTACGACGTTCTGAGCCACAACTGTTGCAGCTTCGGCCGCAGGCGTCTGGACGTTCGTGACGCGTTGGAAACGTCAACAGAAATGACGGTTGTAACAACGGTACCGAAGAACTATGACTAATGGTTAGTAATTGTTTATAATATTTTATAATGGTTAATCATGATATATTCCAAATTAGTAGGTAGTGATATAATTTTCCTAATGGTTAATGGGATGTTTAACGGAAATGATTTTTTATGGTTAGGTTAGTGGTGGCTCCCACGAATCGTGGTGGATGCCAGTGGATTCCCGATTTTTTGTGAAATCCACTGAGGTGAACTAAGCCACACTCGTGGGAGGAATCACCAAGTAGCAATGCTTAGTACCCTCTGGTAAACTAACATAGCTATTGAAAATGACCATTTATAGTGGATTTTCCCATTGAACATGGTGATTTTCCATAGTTATGTTAGTTTACCAGAGGGTAATGCTTAGTAACTACGATAAAGAGTTCCTAAATTGGTGGAAGTATCCCAAATTGATATTAATTATTTATTTTTTTATTTATCAAAAATTTTACGTAGTTCCACTTACAATAACTCTAGTAATAATTTTGATATCCCAAATTGGTGGAACTTTTCAGGTTTGGTGAATGAGTGGTTACTTCATTTATCCAGATAAATGGTGATTTTGGATACGAAAAAATCACGATTGTTCATCGAACATGGCAAATTTGATAGCATTCCGCTGAATCTATGCTTCGCTGCTTCGCGAATCGATGCTGGCATGTTTTGCGAGCCAATGATCCCATGTTGCTGAAAATATCGAAATTTAAGTTGGTTTCTATCCAATTCTTGCTGGACTGGATGTATTGTCCAATTTTTTGTGTGTTTTATTTCTATATATAAATATATTCACTGTTGATGTTGTTGGTTTCTATCCAATTCACATCCAGTTCAATTCCACTTCTAACTGCTCTCACATTGACTCACATCTCACTTCAACAAGGACAGCCTGAAACGGGTTTTAAGCTCCGATCGCTGCATGCTTATCGGGATATGGTATATCGAAAGTGGGTACTGACGTTGTACCTCAGTTTCTTAAACCCATCCAACTATAGATATATCGACTGTAAATCCAACTTCATTAAGTTTTGGATACCATTGTAAAGTCATCATGCAATACATAAACCATCATAAACCCATAAACCACCATGTTTTGCTTTAATTATATAGTCATCCTTATAGTATTGTTAGTAATGTATTCGTTGTAAGCCAAGTTACCTTTTTTGGCCCCCCGGATTGCAAGTTATGGTATGCATAGGCTATCCCGTTGGATATCCCACTCTGTGACGGTGGTGGTATCCATTTGGTTTGCAAATGTCGAGTGGCAGGTTAGGCAATGGTGTAAAAAGACATAACCAGCCATGATCATCAATCACTAGGTTTTAAAAAATGCAAATTCACCGACCCAGCAGCTATGATCATCAAAGATTCATCAAAGTGGGCTTTCCCTCATTGGAGTGCTTATCATCCCGACATTTTTGGACCAAACCATCCAGCCATCCAGCCTCGAGATTCCCCATGGTTGCTTCAATTCCCAGTTTGTTGGTAAAACTTACGTTGGTGTTCCATTAAAATGTCCTTATGATTCCTTATCACCATGTTATATTGGACATATAACTGTTTAACTGTCCTTATTTGTTACATTAAAATGTGATTGGCAAATCACCATGTTTGCTAAGCCCCAAGGAAAATGATGGTTGTTGGGTTAAATCACCGTTTTAGACGCCCCAATTCTTGATGGTTTTCAGTCAAATCCTGGGACCACTGGTACCACTATTTTTCCATTTTTATGGGTGAGTGCCCCATATGTGATAGTTAAAATTTGGTGAAATCCCTCAAATTGTCATGGCTAAATCAGCGAAATCCAAGGGGATTTCTTGGTGGTTTCTCTTTGTTTTTTCGGTGGGGTCCATAGAAATACCATATAAATATTAAATGATGGGCATAAAAACGTTCTTCCATATAGCTCGATTTTTCATGGAGCTTACGTTGAGAATCTTCACATCAAATAACCCTCGTCCAATGTCCCTGCCGGTGCCGCCCAAGCAGGTTCGTGGAGGAGCTGGGTGTAGGGCCCATGCCTTTATGGATCGATCGCTTCGCGCGGACGCTCCATGGTGGACGGGATGCTGTTCGCCACGCAGGCGTTGGAACGGGCACAGTTTTGGGAAACCCAGGATTTTTTAATAACGGGAAACCGAAATGGATGGTTTCTTTCACGGATAATCCTACTAAAATGGGAGGCCACTGAAATTTAGGAAACCTCCATAATTGGTAAACCATCGGAAGTTTTGACGTTTGTTCCCACTGTCAGGTGAGGGTCTAGGTTGAAAAAACACTCGCCATCTGGACACAAACGGTGCCAGCTCTCTGGATCAAATACCGGATACAACGGCACGTAAATTGTAGTAAAATGCAAGATTAATTGCCAGAATATGTGTCAGGTAGAATGCCAGATAAAATGTCAGAATATATGTCAGGTAGAACTTGAGAACGTCAGATAAGAGGTCAAGGTGATGCCAGAATGTGAGGATACAGGATGGATGTCAGGATATATGCCAAATAAGAAGTCAGAATGTCAAAACAAGTGTCAGGACCCATACCACGATTGGGATAACACGAAGTAAAGTGGTCACATGGTGCGGCCTTTAGGTGGCAGTTATGGCAAAAAACTTGGGAGAGGTTGGTCATGTCTCAAAGAAACATAAGAAACCGACAACATTTTTTGTAGGCGGCGTATCCAAATTAGACCTAGCGTCAAGAATTGCCTAGGCCTTTAAACTTTAAAAAATAGGACATCACTCTCCGTCACATGCTCTTCATGCGCAGAGTTTGTTTGAGACACTATGGGATCGCCGAATAAAAATCAGCTGGGGATATACCAGATCCTGGTCCAGAGGGTGAAGATCACCCAGAACTCATGGTCATGCTTTGGTAATCGCTGTAATGACTGTAGGCTTATTGACATTAGGAGGAGAATCCCACAGAGGACCATTCTGTACGAAGAACGGGAGGTCAGTTTGTTCCCTTCACCGGGAGGTAAAGCGATTTACCGCGGTGTCATGGAGGACTGGCGCTGCTGGTTTGTTTGTATTGGAGCTGTTGATTTGCAGGTGCTATAACATATCTATCCCATTTGGTAATCAGATGTGGCAATTGAACATTCCCTATTTATAGATGATGTTCGATTGCCACGTTTTATTACCAGAGGGTATATGGAGAACCATTCTTAGGGAATTTTCACAGCCAAACGTACCACAAAGTTCCAGAAGAGTTCTCTGGAATAAGACATGTTGTTTCCAAGGCCACGAAAGAAGAAGGGCTCCTTCCACCCAACTCAAAGCACCTTTGGTTAGTTTGTTCAAAGATTTGAGATGCACCCAAGACATTGCCATGTTGATAGACCACTGATCATAAATTACTCTGTTTTAGTTTTATGGTGGTTCCAATACATTTCAGCAAAACCCAGTTGATCCTTGGCGGTGAGTGGTTGAATTCTCAAGGACATGGATTTCGCGTCTGCCTTGATCTTCACCCAGAACTAACAAGCCACCAGTTTACAAATAGGGGGATTTACCATGCATCCCATTCAAATTTGAACTCTAAGTATATGATTAGTAGGCCAATAAGCACACCGTCCTATATATATACATATATATATATATCTGATGATATCCCTGTGATTGAAAGGCTCCGCGCCCATCATGCTGATGATACACAATATTTTACAAATAGTATACAGGCTTCGGGAGGCAAGAGACACTCAGCTGGACACTGCGAGGGACCACGTGATTGGTCTACTCGAGCGAGAGGCGGCATCAAAGCAGAAGCACTGAGAAAGCAAATCCGCTCGGCATGCTGCAAAGGAAATCAAAAAGCTGCCGAAGAAGTAGTTTCCATTGGCCTACGACGGCCTACGTGAATTCAATACTACCAGTATGTTTTTCACTCTCAAAACTGTGGACCCGCCTCTCGCCACAGTCTGCACTCGGCCTCCCATACACACTTCTTTCACCCTCCCCTCACAAAAAAAAAGAAAACGATAAAATCTCATGTTCAAGCACAGAGATGCGCAACTGCAGTAGCAAAAGCCACGTGTTGATGGTTAGTTGTTATTATCCTCACCATCATCCGCGCTGTTAATGGCTTTTGCATCCATTTGCGTTGGTCAAGCTTTCATAAATATCCATGAATTTGGGGTGTAGCTCTTGACAAACATGTTAGAAATGGTATAGCTTTGGAATGTATTATTGATATACCATAGACAACACCCTTTCCAACATACCCATTCTTGATGGCTTTCCCCCTCAAATATTTCATGATTTTCCAATATGTTGAAGGTGGTTTCCCACCATTTTTTCGCTGCTTTAGCCTCCCCATTTTCTGGTTTAAATCACAAGTTGTGTTGGTTAAAAGTGGCTAGATAAATTCCCCACACTTTTGCTGGTTAAATCATGTTCAATGCCCAACTTGGTTGGTTCAACTCCCATTGTTGCTGCTTAACCCCCCCCATTTATTGTGGTATATCTCCGTAGCTTCATAAGGGTTTGTCTGAAGGCATACCCCAAAATCCCACAGTTTATCCTGCCTATGTGTTTCTTCAAAGTAGTAATCCGTATGTGCGTTTTCTTCCTCCGTTTTCAGACACGCCCCAAACATCATATCAAGTTCGTTTATTCATATCCCAGATTAAATCCATTAAATTTACCTATTCAATTACCATGACGTATCCCCAAATTTGATATGATATGTGGGGGTTAGTTCATCCTCTGGTAAGCACACATGGCAATAGAAAAATCCAATTTTTAGATTATTTTCCCAGCTTTAAACCTACATTTATACTTAGGGGATTTACCATTGCCATGTTTGATGTAAAGGTAAGCAGTGAAGAAGATATTCCGATCGTCCTATGATACATAAATACTGATGATCATCGATAATCCCGAACAGGATGAGAACAATCCCATTTTTTTGTGAGTTAATTCGTTCCATTTTTCATCGCCGTTTCTCATTCCCCATACCAGCGGCCCACAACGGGGTTTCCATAAATGGGGATCCCCAATTCATAGTTGGTTGTTTTATGTTTATTTCATGGAAAAACTCCATCAAACAATAGATGAGAATTGGGGGTCCCCCCATGAAATTGGAACGGTGGTTCATCCCACATTAGTAAGTAGGTTAGTTCACCCCAGTTACAAGGGGATTCAGCCTACTTATCCCACCGAAAAAACTAGGCTTATATAAACCATTTAGAAACATATTATTTAACCATTTAACATCAACCATTTGACAATACCCATATTATACACCATATTATGGTTATGAACCATTATATATACTATTTTACACCATATACCCATATACTATAAACCATTATATACCCATATTATGGACCATATCACCATCTAAGCCTATGGTTTAACCGTGAACGCAGTGAACGCGTCAGGACGTGCCTGCCATGGCGGAGGTGGCCCGTCCCCACGTGGAGCGCTACGTCTCCGATGCCTCGGCCTTTGCGGCGCGGAAGCGACAGCAGGTGCGGCCCGTGGGGCCCGTGGGGTGGCTGGGAAAGTTAGAATGGAAAAGATAGAAACATGCTGGGTAAATTATGACGACCTCACTGCGACCTCACTATAATCATGGCTAGTAAGGGGGATCATCCCCAACATAGCCTAGGTTAGTGAATTATGATACTTTACCCAGAAACCTGCTGGATTTCATGGGATTTTAATCGGACTTTGGCATATTTTTACCAACTAATAATACGGTGATTTCATGGGATTTCATGGGATTTTTGACCAACTAAAATAATGATGTCACGGGGTTTAACGGTGTTTAATGGTGGGATAGCAAACAATGTGCTAGTTTAACATTGGTTAAAAAATGAGGATTTTTCATGATATATAACCAATCACTTGGGATATGCTTTGGAAATATAGTTATATAATAGTTGGGATATGAAATATCCATGAACAAAATTAGGATGTTCAAGGTTTTATAAGGGTTTAATAGGAAGAATCATGAGATAATAAGGGGATCTTACTGGAACCGATTCAAGCGATTTACCCTAGTGGGAATATCATGGGGATACAAGTAAGCAGCTAGCAAACACAAGGATTTGTGGTGGATATACCATGAAACGTATAGGATTTAACTAAGACAAATGGTAATATAATGGTGATATAATGGTGATATAGTGGGTACATGCTGGGAATATGATGGTAACGTTGTTGACATCCTCCGGTGTCCTCAAACATGGCTAGCTGGGAAATGACTTCTAAATGGAGGTTTGTAGCTCCGATAATCACCGAACTAAAATGGAGTGATTTTCCAGCAAGCCGTTTGACTGATGACCAGAAGGTAAACAGGATTTCACCATCAAACATACAGGGTTTTTAGGTGTTTAACAATCAAGCAGCCAATGATACAACTGATAACAAGGATAGATAATGGTTGGTTGATGATTGCATGGGGTTTTACTATCGGATACTATCATTAGAGGTATAATCCATGATTATCACGATCCACTATTGAGAAATCCTATCAACCAGCCAGTTTTTGAAGGAAGGACAGAAGATTTTGGACGCCCAAATGGGGATGTTTTTTTGGATCTTTAATCGAGGTATAAAACCGTCATGGAATTTTGGCATCCCCTGAAGATAGAGTTACTGTGGATGGTTGCGAAAGCCTGCACCAGTTGGTATTTTATACGTACCTATGAAAAATTGTAAATACTGGGATTATAACGGGATAAAGCATCTAGCAATTTGTGCAGGATTTGTTCCATCCACAGTATGTTTCATGGATAAAAATGGGATAAAGGTCGTTTACTGGCCCTATGAAGGGCAAACATTGGTTCTACTTTGATAAAATTTGGGGATATGATTGTGATGTAACCAGCCCATATTTGGGAAATAACTGGGATATAATGGAGGTAGACAATGATAGACATAGATGTGGGAAATCACAATTTTCATAGGTAAGCCATCCATACATGGTCATGTTCCACATCTGTGTTAGTTTACCCTGGGGTAAATGATTGTGAATTTACGCAGATGTAACCATATTTAATGATGGAAATCTACTGGTGATTGCCTCAAAATTGACATCATTACCAACGGGGTTTCAGCCACTTTTAAGCGCCGAAGATGTTTGGGGAGGCTCAGGGCCATCGAAAAAAAATCGCCGGCCCCAAAAATTAATCAGGGTCAGATGGGCAACATGGGTTGCAGGTTTCCTCATATTGTTTCTATATTCCATCCTGAATCGATCTACTTTCTTTGACAGGAAATGCAGGAAATGTCAATATTAATGTTCATTTTACTGCAGATAGCTTCCGGTAGTTCAACATAGCTATGGAAAAACATATCTTGTTTATTAGGTAAATCAAATATCAATGGACCATTTTCAACAGCTATGTTGGTTTACCAGAGGGCAATCATCCGACATAGACTGTCACGTTTCGGACTGGTGAGCTCAACCACGTCAGGCCAGCCAGAAACTACACCAAGTAGTGATGCAACGTGGCGATCAGGATTCGTGACTGTCGTGGAGCAATCAACAAAGCATCACAAAGGTGTTGTTTGATGAACATATATTCCACATCATGTTCTTCTTGTGTTTGTTTTTCTGCTTATGTTTCCTTCTTGTTCATCCTAACAAGGGGGTGGTACGTTTCACCACCAACCAGAAGAGTGCTACAAGAGACATATTCCCGTGCCATGGGGGATGAACATCCAGCTTACAGTAACCAGAACTAGTCGGCTATACGGAATATGTGGGTATCATTGTTTTGACACATTTCTTGGATTCCCATCATGGTAAAAATATCCCCTTGCATCCCCATGTTGGGCTGGGTTGCATCCAATTGAATCCGCATGATCATACGATATATGCACACAATCTTATAATATATATATATCATAGATTATACATGGATAAAATCATATTTAATATTATGATATAACATATATGTTCTATATCTATATTTTCCACTATCCCATGATTTCCCCCACGAGATCCCCATGGACATCTCTGGCACCGAGGCACGACATGCCTGCGATGATCGAGACGGCCCGGCCGCACGTGGAACAGGCGGCCTTTGAGGTGCAAAAAGCAGCGCAGCAGAAGGCGCAGGAGGCGGGCACTATGGGATTTCTATGGGAGTTTCGGAGTTTCCATAGGTTTTTGGAGATCTTAGGATGCCATTTACGTCATAGATTTCTATGGGATTTCATCTCCGATTGTTGTTGGAACCAAGAAGAACGTAGCATTCGAACGGGAAGGCCTGTTCGAATATCTTCTGTCTTCTTGGGGATTACTATAGTGTATAGTGACGAATGATAGACAATGAAGGTGATACAATATTTTCTGGGATATGAATGAAAATTATAACTTAGTGAGTTGTGCTGGGAATATAACACCATTATCCCTAGTGATCATTTAGAAAATAGTGTTACTCTTTGGTGCTTTTAACGAGTTACAAACTAGAAAATTACAATTTTAAAAAACTGGTAAACTCAGCATAAGTCATCGAACTAAATGGGCCATGTTCATCCATTTTACAACGTCAAAAAACCAGAGGGTACTGGGATTTAGTTTGCTGAGTTTAATGACACTAATGAGATTTATAACTTAGTCAGTTATAAGTTTTAATGGTAGTAGATGGGGTAGAGAAAATTGACCACCAGCAAGTGTGAAGTAACCACTAGAAATAGCGATTTAACTGGATTTGATGGGAACTTCATTGGATTTTGATAGTGACATAGCCATCAACAATACAGTTTTGCCCCTTTTGCAGTTAGAAGTCAGTAAGCCACCCCGTAAATTTGGAATGGTAACCCCATTTACAACCATAACAATCTAACTTGTTTTGCAGGGCTCCAAATCGGAAATTCATCCATAAATGGGACTTTACCTCTACAAAGGTTTGTTGGTAATTATAACCACTATAAGGATAATAATCGCCAGGTATCTTTAGCGATGAGAACCCGGCTCTCATGAACCGCATGGCCCAGCCATGACATGTGGTCAAAATCCAAGCTGCGCCGCCGCATCAGCCAGACAACGCACTTCGGAGCCATGATTTTAATCAGGATTACAATCATTTTCAGCCATGATGTATAGGGATTATAAGCATCATAAATTATCATTACAACCCACAAAAATGGAATGGCCCCCCCATGTACAACCGTTTATAACCATATATAAGGACAATAATTAAGTCATAACAAGTCTTAAATAGAGAATGTAAAGACAGTAAGAATGGCTTGAACTTCATTAGTAGGGATTATAACCATTGTTGTAGAAGTTTTGTCACCATTCATAGGGATTCTCTCACCATTGTGATTGTCTATATCACCATGATTGTTGGTTAAATCATCAGTTTGCTATGGTGTTCCCTTCATTTTCTATACGCATTATACTGGATAATGTCACCATTATTTAAGGATTTGTCCGAAAGTCCATATCACCATTCTTGGCTAAACCAACATTATCCCATGGGTTTAAGGGTTTTTCTACAAGGTGGTGCCCCCCTCCCAGGTATAAATGGGTTATAATCCCATTTACTATAGAATTTCTATAGATATATCACCAACAAAAACCATAGTTATTGGACTTTGCACCGACTTAGGTGTTTATAGTTTAATCATGTTTAATCACCATTTTGGATGGTTAAATCCCATGAAATTCCATCATGTTCCCTAATGAACATAGTTAAACTAATGACTATAGACTATAGTTAAACCAGTTATATCATCAATACTAACAAAGTCCATAGCACCATAATCATTATCATCATAATCATTATCATCCTAATCATTATCATCATCATATTTATAATGATAGATTATAAAATATTATAAATGATGATTCCCATAATGATATAGATGATAAATTATGGTGTTTCCATAGTTTTCCCATAGCTTTCCCATGGTTTTCCAGGGCTACGAGGTGATGCAGAAGGTGGTTCAGGAGGATGCGCCCAAAGCCATGGCGGCGGCGCAGCCCTATGCGACCCGGCGGCGACACTTTTTTTTTCATGGAAAAACATGGGAAAATTGAGATAGAAAATCAATGGAAAAAATGGGAATATATGGGGATATCAAATGTTTTTCCATGATTTTCCCATGTTTTACCTTTTTTTTCATTGAGATAGAACCGGAGAGTTTTCAGGAATATCATGGGGATATGATGTAGAAAATCAATGGAAAATATGGGAATATCAATGGGAAAATCATCTGAACATATGGGAAAATGAGGATATAAATGGGATATTGTTTAGGAATATCATGATGATAATGGGGACTTTCATGACTTTCATGGGAATGTTGGGCGCTTCGTAAGCGGGGTTTTAATATTGGTGTTATCAGGTAGCTATAATTCTGCATAATTCTGCAGTGGAAATACTCCAATCCCCCCTGGTATTCTGGTCTCTGTTTTGATCCTATAGAAATGGGATGATGATTCTTATTGACCAGCAGGTTTTTCAGCGGGGTTGCAACCACCAACCATGTTTCTTCTCCATAGTTTTTGTGGACGGTTTTCCCATTACCCGCATGTAATCCGCACAAATATCCTTGGTACATGTGTGTTGACTATTTTACATGGTCCTTGTCGGGTTCGATTTTATATCGTGAGGAGGTAAACTTTAACATTGCATGTTGTTAATTGCAACATGAGATTGCCAGAAGGCATATGGGGTTCCAAGATTTGCAAGTCACTAGACCATGACTTAGTATTGGAACAAAGCATGGTGACTTGGGGTAGCCACATGTTCGGAAACCTCCATATGTGGAAAACATGAAGAATTCCAATCTCCAGGGGATTGAATCACTATTTAAACTGAGTAACCTCATGATTATTATTATTCCACTATTAACAATGATTATTCCACTATTGTTCCATTATTATCACTATTGTCAATGAAACTAGAGAATAATCCTATATTAGCATATCCACTATCATTTATAATAATATTCATATCCATATTGATATTACCTATAATATGCCACTATTATTTATAATGTCCCATTAACAATTCCACATGACGTCCGTCCCTTGCTGCCAGGTGGAGCAAGCGATGAACACTGCCATGCAGCTTGGGCACGATGGGGGTGGTTAACCAAAGTTTAGAGTTACGGGGAGGTATAAGACAAGCCATGGAAATAGGTGAAATAGTTGGTTTAATAGTGATAAATAGGATGAATAGTAATTATACTAAATAGTGGCAATTAACTATAGTTGTTCTTAAACCAACAAAATTTGAATTACATCTGGTCAATATTGAAAAATATGGGATACTTTATCAAGAATATTGGTGGGCTGTGCATGAACATGAGGTATACCTCCACTTCAAATAGCTCAAAGATGGCGCAGTTTCGAAGTTTCAACCATGAGATTTTGAGGGTAGATTTCCCAAGCCTTGGCAAATGTTACCATGTGTTTGGGACCGTGACATCACCGTGTCTTGGTGTTCAAATATATTTGAGGTGATATCTTGATCTTCCCATTCAAATCCAAAATTTAGATAGGATGTTCATTGACTTCCCAATTGAGACATGATTTTGTTCATTATTTTTCTCCTGAACATCCTATTTATTTGTTCATTGATATTTTTCATATTCCCATTATGGCCCCACTATGTTATACCACCAGGTTTGATGGTTAAATCTCACTAATTAAACCCACCTTTTTGGTTGGGTGATTGCCTAAACCCGTGAATATTGTTCGCTATTATCTCAATATTGTCCCTGTTAAACCTTATTAGACTACCATATTGTTGGTTATATCAGCTATGTTGCATGAAAATATGGTTGGTCATTGATCTTTCCACTCTTCCCATGATTTTTCTTCCGAAAAAAAAAACTGCATTTTTCAAGGGGGGAAAGCCCACTAAAACCACCATTTTCCCCATGGAAAATCCCCATGGACCCCGTCTCCGTGCCGCGTTTTCGCCACGCCACGCCGTCGCCTGGCGCGTCGCGAGGTATCACGGCTCCAACGCCATGAGCAGTGCCCAGGAGGCCATGCAAATTGCTGCGGAGGCCTTGCACCAGCAGTGGCCCGGCTCCATAGATATTGATATAATATAGATATATAGATATGTACTGAATATATTGGTGGTGTGATATATATATATATAATATCCATCATTATATATCACATATCTAATACAGACGTTGTATATTGTGTCAATATTGTAAATATATTGTATCAATATCTAATACATCAATCATAATATATCTATTAGATATACAATGCTGGAGATATTGATAATGTAGATATATAATGATGGTGTTTTTTAATGATATATTAGATATATCCATTGATAATGTAGAAATATAATATACACACCATGGTATAATGCGAGTTTAATGTCTGGTATATATATAATATGACAATGGTATACATCTGGTGTGTATAATGTAGATATAATGATGGTGTGTATATATAATTATATATAATCAATGGGAAATCCAGGATCCTAAAATGGAGGTACTGCAGCATTTTTCCATTCAGTTGGGAAGTTCGTAATCCCAACTAACTGTCATATTTTGGAACATGAATGGATGATTTTTCCCATTTCATATGGGATGTCATCCCGACCCCATTCACGAACTCCATCATTCTTCAAGATGGTTATTGCAACGCCAACCAGTATATATATAGATGGATAGATGGATGGATGGATGAATGGATAGAGATTCAGATAGAGATAGATTGTGTGTATATATATATATATATTCATGTGTTGAATACACAGTTGTAGATATGTAGATGGGAGTTCGTCCCTGGTACCAGGGGTCTAAATTTGCCTCAGGTGGTTTGAGCCGTGTTTTTGTCGGAGGTATCGCTGGGGATGTGTCGGTTTTCAGCGAAATGTTCTGGGCAGCTCACCTGGACACAAGGATTTGAAGCAGTGAAAGTTATGGGTATGGGTCATTCACCAATCAGGTTGGGTGTTGAGGGGAATTCCCAAGTTTTGTCTTTGGGAGAGATTTTGCTTTCAAAATTATGGAATATACCCTCCTGCAAGAGATGAAAAAACACGGAAAACCCACCCTGAATGTAGATCATTTTCTGAACGGAAACCATTGATTTTCTACATATTTTTTGTTTACCCTAGGGTACCCAACCTCAACCCATCATATGGTAGAAGCATTTGCTGTTGCACTTCTTTGGGTCTCAGAAAAGAGATTATAATTCAGCATCTTGAAGCATTGTTGTGCGTTTCTAGACCCCAGAAACTTTTTTCCATGTATTCAAATTCTTCAAAAACATGTGCCCACTTTGTTGCTTGGTAATCCTTCCCCCTACTAAATGGCCCACTTCACGAAGTCCTGGTTGAGTGGCTCCAGCGCCCAGGCTGTTTGGCGAGGAAGAGAGCTCCAGTGAGGATGCATCACCGGAGGCGGCGTGAGCAAATTGGATGAGACCAATTGAAAATGATAGTGTACCCTATATATATACATTTCCCTAAAATATTATATCTAATATACATGTATATATATATATATCATATATATATATATAGTATATAGCAATATACCAGTTATGTATTAGTGACATAGTCATTTGGATGACGTTTGTGTATATATATATACACCATATATTTGCTGAATTGGACTTCAAATGACATGACTTCACCGTGATGAGACTGTGAAGATCGAGCCGTCGACACTGTAGCCAGCCCTATATTAACGATATTATATCATGTATAGACACTAATATAGATGTTACAGTGTAGATGTAGATATAATATATATATATATATAATATATATATACAATGAAATGAACTGATATGATATGATATGATATATGATGATATATCATATATCTATGTCAATGCCATGTTGGACATTAAACGTTACTGTTTTTCACATTTTTATCGATGCCCTCTTCAGGCGATGGAAGCTGAACAGAGGCCCAGCAAGGGATGGCGAATTTTTCAATCGATTTAAAAGTGGAGATGTCACCAGCAGAAACTCTTAATGGGATTATTATGGGAATATTTGGGTTAACCCATGGGAGAATATGTCATGGGAATACTTTGTGAATATTAATGGACCATTAATGACTTCCAGAAGTTAGCAGCTGCTAGACCCAAAGAGTTCCCTTTGGTCAGTATTCTGAGTCCCGGCTCGGTGTGGAGATTCCCTCTGTCTAAGTCTATGGTGGCTGGTTTCAAATACTTCGAGCATATTCGACCTTTTTGCTGGGATCGGCCACCTGCATGCTGACTTTTTAAGTGTCTTTGAGATGGATTTGAGGAGCCACTATCATTCGTTGAATCCCTTTTGTTCCTGGAATCCGTGCCATTGCTACAGCCCACATGGACTGAACCGTTTGTGATCCTCCTACTATCACTGGTCCCCATGTGAGCAAAGTGTCAATGGTCGAAACCGTAAAGTCACTTATGGTCCATGGTTCATGATTGATTTTACATGATTTTACCACATCATGATCATATCACCATTTCAGGCGATAAAAAAGGAGATTTCAGGTGATGTTTCGCCCGTTACAGGCCAGAGTCTGTTGACCCAGAAACATGTGATTTTGGAGGATTGTTTGACCCTTTAGATTTCCGAGTGAATTCTTGGCACGGACCTGGGTCCTTTGAGAATAAAAACAATTTTGGTTCGAAGGAGACTGAAGGTGAAATGGCTATGGTTTGACATTGAGCTGAAAATATGTTTTCTCTGCTTCGCATGGCCCCATCTAAGCTAGTAGCCTGAGTAGCCACTTAAACTTTGAATAAAAATACCGCAGCCACATTCCCCATCATACCTTAAGATTATTCCCTGGAATATAGACATGATTTTCCATGGATTGCCAAGGATTTTCCATGGATTTTCCATGATTTTCTATGACTTTCGATGATGTTTCATGGATTTTCCATGGCAAAATCCCCAATTTCTCATGGAACATGCGGTGGTGCGCCAGGCCAATGGCACCCATGGCACCGATGGCACAGGATGACCATGGGAAGTTCAGCAGATGTACCATCTATAATATATTAATATATCATATTATATATCCCATGAATGGATTTCCCATTGATTATATATATATGTATGTAATTATACAATATATATATATATACACCATCATTATATATCTACATTACCATCTGGTTATTTGTTACATAGCCATGGAAAGATCATGAAAGATCCACCATTTTAATAGGCAAACCCAGGTAAACCATCTATTTCTATGGGCCATCTATACCATGGCGTTGTTAAATGACCAGAGGGTAACAGATAGGATGACTTTGATACTTTGGTTTTGCTTGTGATCTGTCATCATAAGGGAACTGGTCCACTGGTCCGCTGTTACGTTCGAAAGATGTTAGGAAGTCGATACTCAGTCTTGAAGCACCCATAGCGATATTGCTGGTTGGTGGTTCCAAAGATGATAATCCCCACTTGATTCATGTCTATTGGCTGGTTTGAAACCACCATTGAGAATAGGATACCCAAAAAAATGCATCAAACAGATAGAGAAGTCATTTGAACATTGTAACCCCAAAAAAGAAAATAACTCATATCTATTGGATAGTTTGGTTGGAGTTTACTTTTCTATGTTTATCTATTTTTGGGGTGTACTTCACTTAGAATGATGAGCCCTCTCCAGTCACAGATATTCTGGGGAAATCACCACCACTTTGGAAATCGGGTGGACGGCCTATTAGGCCCCGGAATGTCGGCGAAATCCTAATCCAAATGGTAGGCTTATTGTTGGGCTATGTTGGGCTTAGACACAGCCACAACTCTTTCAGAACTCTTTCCACCGGTTCAAAGAAAACTGTACATGAAACCCGGAACAATTTGGAGGTTAACAAAAACCATGGTTTCAACCGTCAATGTTCCCTTAAACCAATCCATTGGATTGTGGGTCAGAATCCCATTTTGGATGCTTAAGTTCTAGATATCCTCAGAAACCTCCGAATTGATCCCGAAATGATTCTCTGGGTGTTTGCTCCGGAGGCAATGCCCACGCCAGGGTCGCTTCCAAGGAGCGATGAGAGAGAGAGAGAGAGCAGTTGTGCGAATCAGATATAGATAGCTATAGGTTAGGGCCCGGGATGGCCTATTTAAACAATTGTTTGTGACGTATCCAAATGCACCCTGGAATCTATATTGAATTTCACAGAAACTATGCAGGATCTGTATTGAAAATCACAGAAACTATATTTGGTGAACTTGTTGTATATGCAGGTGTATTATGAATATCCTGATCGACTTATCTTGTTTCCAGCATTGTCATGACTCTGGGGTACAAAGTTTTTTTGGGGGCATGTTTGGATGAGGAGGTGGCTTGCCAGTTCTCCTGTGATGCTGTGGTTTGTCAGCTGCGCAGGGTGGCACTGCAGGCCCACTTTTTTGCCATGGTGATGACATAACCAAGGCAGACTTGGCCATGAACAAAGCCACGGGGCGAGACGCATGAACATAGTCCTAGAATCATCCAATATCAGCAATGCAATTTTTAGATACTGGCATCATCTTAGCAAAGGTGCAGAAACATCGGGCGCATGTTTTTCAAATCCTTCGTTGCGTGGCTGTTACTTTTTCTTCCTACCATCTTTGTGCCTCTTGCAATGGCATTGCGACTGCTGGCTGGCACAGTTTTGCGCAATCTACCTGGCGGCAGCCTGCCTGACTCCGAGCCCTAGCCGCATCAGTACCAGTTGTTGCGTCAATTCTTGCTTGGGAGCCTTCACGTGTTGTGCTAACATCGCACGGCTTTGTTCCAGCTTGATCAGCACTCGGCGCCACCTTCTTTCATGTTTGATCTTCAGCATGTGGCCAGTACTTGGAACTGAACCGGAAACATGTTGATATATCAAGCCATGAGGAAATTTGGCAGCATATGGGGCAAGCTTGCTCAGTGTGTGCAGCACAAAACCACACCATTTCGTTGCCAACCAAATCATATACAATGTGTTTTCTTTGAACTGGTTGCCTATATTTACGATGACATTTGGTTTATTTGTCATTTGTTCAAAGATATTTTTCACCTATACATTCTATACCAAAGACGATATATATATATATATATGTATATATATATGTATATATATATATATGTGCTTTTTCCGCTGCTCACCTTACCTTCCGTTACTTGGGGAAAAAGGGACCTTATGACGGAGGGATATCTCTGAGCCAAATCCTTCCGGTATAAATGATCGTCTTGCAGGTTGCACAAAATTATATATCCATATGACTTCGTGCAGGGTTGCAGCGTGGAATTCCCAAGCGGATGGCACCAAACTGACTCTGCGCATCGCTGGACCAAACACTGCCGTCATGATGGGTCACCCCAGTGCCAAATGAGGCTGTACATCTTGGGTGTCCGCTCCGATCTGATAAGCCTGGCAAACTTTTACGAGCTGCTTCCTGAAGTTCTTCCTCCCAACCGCAGACAGCCTTTCTGACCTCAACGACTGTGAAGTGGGTATCTGATTTGAATGTGCCGCAAGTTGCGCATGCGTTTCGCTCTATGAAGGAACCTGTTCTTGACAAGTTTCGGTTTGAAGGTTTGGAGGGGTAGCAGAGGTAGTGCGTGAGTAGATTCACTTTCATTTTTTAGATCATAAGAACAAAGATACAGCGACATCGGATTGCGATTGAAGATGTAAACAGTCATGGCACATATGACATGCGCATCGTACACTGCAAACTGCATATAGCATCACTCCTCATTATTCTGCACCATTCCGCGTGTGTTTTTCAGCACTTTGAGTACATAAGCTGACGTCTCTAGTTTTCATTTTTTCAATCCAGCCCAACAATACGAACAACAAACAACAACGTATTGCTTCTCATTCAGGGTCAGCAGTTCTTCTCATTCAGAGCCTAGTCTTGTCCTTTGTGCACAAGAAACAGCCAAGTGCAGCTGCAAACTTGATGTCAAGATCCAGTGTGAGTGTTTCGGTACATTGCCGATTCGAATGAACGTTGTTTTTCTAGATCGCTGGTTTCCGTGAATTGAGAACCTGCATGGAGATTCAGATGGAAATCGAAAAGAAATGTCGCCCAAACAGTTTCTGTGGTTTTCAATATAATTTCTCAGATTTTTAATATAGTTTCTGGCCATTTGGAGCCCCAAAATAGCTTCAGAGACGGTTTCTACAGTCAGAGACGGTTTCTGGACAAGGAAATGTGCTTAACTTTTTGTTGGCAAAACCCATGAGCTGGAGTGGTAGGTGGGCCTCCATTTCCCTTGCAGGAGTGCAGGCCCAGCAACAAGAGCAACGATGAGGGAACGGAAGGCCGGGTTTTCAGTGGGTTGGTGGATTGAATTGTTGGGTGCTGTGTCCCGGCCCCTGGCCCATGGTCTGATTTTTGGGCATGTCCGGAGGAGATTTGACGCCATACGCCAAGAACGTTGACTGTGAGTTCATCGTGACATTGACCGGAGAGAGGAGGCGGTCCTAGATATCACTTGGGCGACCATTACTAAGGTCTCTTTTTGGTGACTCAAAGCCCGGGGTTTGATTGAAAGTTACAAGACCTGGTGACTAGATCACAGCTGTCACTTTTGTGGACTGCAGACAGTAGAGGGCATATCCAGCGATGAACTTTTGAGCACCGCGGGTGATGATAATAGATGATGAGAGATGATAGATGATGATACGTCGTGATTGCAAGTTGGATTAGGTGATGGTTTTTTGTGTGGCCTTCATATGTTTGGGACTACGTCACTTAAAATCTTGCACGTTACGATCTATCTGGTCGTATCTGTTTATCATGTTTGTTGCGTTTTGATTTTTGATATCTTTTTCTTTAATCTGGAGTTAAGACAGGACAGTGTCAGAACCGTCGTGACCGTTTCCGCTCAATGGGTTCATCCCTGGCCGCCATGTGCTGGAAACCGTCGTGACCGTTTCTCCTATGTGCAGCAAAAAACGCCGCAAAAACACTATAGTTTGAAACCGTCTGAAACCGTTTAAAACCGTCTCTAGGAAATGCCCAGATTAAAATCTGTGGAAACCGTCGTGACCGTTTCAAGCTATCCTTGGGAACCCAGGCGGCGGTATAGTCGCAAACCGTCGTGACCGTTTCCGCGACATCCTCTTTCGGTCCATTTCAAAGCTTTTTTTCCAACATCGTTTCTAAAATATTGCAAAGACATGTTGTAACACGCAGCATACATCTGACATAAATGCAAATCAAACAGTTTAACGCTTTAACGTTCATAGCTACCAGTAAAGTCAAACATGAAGCCTTGCAACTCTCAAACTTTCAGCTCACCAATTCAAAACATGTTACTACTTAAAGCTTCAAACTTGCAGTTCATACCTACTTGAAACATGTAGGATTTGTGGCTTAGGGCATTAGCTTAGATGTCAAGTAACATAACAAAGCAACAAACAACAGTCATAAGTCTTTAGCAAACCGCCATATCACATCAACCAAACCGCTGTCTTAAGCGACGTATGCACAGCAAATCATTCATAAGCAAGACATCACAATTTAATGTGTCGCCGTATCATTCCATATCGCAAAAGTGCTGACAAGGCGGAGCTGCAGAGTGAGCGCTTGCGGTAGCAGCCACATGGGGTATGGCAGTGAGCGGCCAATGAACACTTTCGGTAGGCAGCAGGCATTGTGTGTTTCAAGAGCTTTAAGGGTTGCTTGGCCCTTGCGCCCCGGATCTTAGATCTTGGCAACAGACCTGCTGAGCCATGAGGGCATTGCAGGAGATGTGCAGGGAACCTGCAGATTCCCACGCGAGAAGAATAAATAGATTGACATCGCTGACAGGGAGTTGTCTTGCTGTTAGCCTGAGGCCCATCAGCACTTTTCAGCCGCTTTGGCATTTGCCACCCAATTTGTCATGTGTTCTGTTTCCTTTTGATTTGTGGGGCCCACCCTTCACACACACAGAGGTTGCACGCTTGCCTTCTGTTTGCAAGTCGGAGGACCACATGTAAGAACCCAAAATGCCCTATATATTCTCCCAAATTTCCAATATAGATCCCGTATAGATTCTTCAAAACCCATTATAGACTCTATACCCCAAAAGTACCCACACTTAAATAGGCCAACCCTGATACTAAGCTATAGGTGATTTACAGTATGATGATTTATCAGCTATAGACAGCTATAGAATAATCTATAACCAATGGTTTATCCATTGTAGATGGTCGGCCAAGCCCCCAAACACTTCCTACGAAGCTGCTGGATCTAACGACCTCACTCACACCTCACTATAATGATCGTTAGTAAGGGAACATATCCCAATATTAGCCTTATTTCAGGCTATGAGAATCTACCCTGTAAATCCCTGTAGATGGGGCGCTGGTTCACTCCACTGGTTTTAGATATGAGAATCACCATCTAGAACAGCTTCACTACTTGAAGCACCATTGAAAATTTCTGTCGTGGACATCCCACCAAACTTTATGGCTTGAACTGATTCCCAAAAAGGATCGAGGCGTAGCTTAATTCACAGGTGCTTCAACGGATGTACCTGAGACTTCGGCCAGCTAATCGCGATGATTTGTTTGACCGAATTGTGTGGAATTTGGCAAGCATATTATTTTGATACCTTTAATTTGCAGCCCTTTGATTTGGATGAGTTGAAAGATCTGCTTTTGATCGAAGGATCCACGGGGATTGATGAATGTACACTTGTACACACTGCTTCCAACATCTTATGTAACAGGTGTGTAACAGGTATGTAATGTTATGATATGTTATGTACATGCTATCCACTTCGTATGGGTCGACGGTTGAGTGGTGTTTGGTGTGATCTGTTTGTGTTGTTCATCTACGGGGATATGTAAGAAAAACGCCTAAACAGTGAAACATCTGGCTTTTGCAGGGTATCTATGTTTCTATTGTTAGCTTTGAATTGGTAGGTTCATGAATCAAACAGCAAACATCGGACTAAGCGAAGAACACCACAAGCACTAAGTAAGAACCACCGTGTCCGTCATCAAGTTTCCGAATTGAGTCGTTCCGCAAGATCCAAAACTTTCCAAGTTTCCAAGACTTCCAAGACATTCCGTTCCGAAGTTCAAAGAGATCGTGATAGCCGGTGTCATGTTTCTGCCGGATGCTTCAATTTGCAGTGACCCGAAAGATCACATGGTTTTTTTCTGCTAGATCCAATTTCCATCAACTTGTTGGGGATGCTACCACCATCTATGGCAAACCTAGGGATGGGTTGCATGGCCGTGGGAGCCCCGTTCCAGTTCCAGGACTAGCGATCCACTGCCCGACGCCGCGCCCTTCAGAGCGAGCTCGTTGCAGGGCTCCAGTGAGGCTTCCGGGTTGATCCTGCACCACCTGGGATGGTAGAAAACCTGTGATAAATAACGGGATAAACCAACTATGCCTATTACCTGGTGCAGGATTTCGCAACATCCACAGTTTGCGAACTGGAAAATCACCATTTTAATAGGAATATCAACTATTTCTATGGACCATGTTCAATAATCAATAGCTATGCTAAATTACTACAGAGTAACAAGTATGAAGATTCAAAAACTGGTCTTCTAACTGGTCTTTGATGGTGTTTCGTCACCTTTCTTGGGGCAATGATAGAGAATGAACTCTGCAAACCCTGATTTGGTGGATGTTTTTGCCAAGGGTGGGGCTACATGGTATATACTATGTCGCTGTCAGTCTCTCTTCCAGAGTTTTTCCACTGTAAAATTGAGCTTATCTTATTGCTGTCAATCTCCTCCTGAAAGGAGACTGCTGTTTTCATGCTATTCAGGGCCGACGATCCGAACTTCGCTGCATTTTTTCTCGTCGTCGGTCCTGGCGGTCAGGCTGCGCATCTGGGATTTACCCGACCGCTGCCATATGCGCATCCGTCGCTCGTCGCTCATGGGGGTTACCGCGGTTACCGCCGGTTGTTTTGGTGATTCCCAGAGTGGCCATAGTTGATTATGACAAGTAATATATTGATAAGTGATATATGAATATATATATATATGGCAAACCTGGGGATGGGTTGCATGGCAGTGGGAGCCCCGTTCCAGTTCCAGGACTAGCGATCCAC
>CAMXCT020002109.1:17500-42500 GCA_947184155.2 Cladocopium goreaui | reverse complement strand
GACTCTTCCCACCTCTGCTTTTCAACTGTCCATATTGTCGGAAGTTTCACTTCTAAACTTCCTTCGATAACAACCAATAAATGGAGGTTTAATTCATATGTGGTGTAAGTGGTCACGGCCAGCATGGAGATCTGGGTGAATCGTCGCGACATGACAGAGCGACCAAGGAGCTCACGGAGCTCATCATGGCACATGGGAAGCAATCCGAAATGGCTTTACCCTCTGGTGGTTTAATGGTGGTTTAATGCATGGGTCATTAAATGTCCCCATTGAACATCACCCAACCATTAGGTATATGGTCTATAATGGCTACTATAAGGTGATGTCCAATATTCCCAAAATGGGACAGTTACCAACCCATGTAATGGGTTTTCGAACAGATGTTCCCATATTTTCCGGGTTTCCAAGGTATTTTGATCCTCTTTTCTTTGGGGTGTGCTATAGGTTTATGCAGGATATGATCCTAAAGCAGGACGGGTCTATGAAGGATCAACTTGGAGGGAAATTCTCAATTTTCAATGGTGCTTGTGGATCCAATTACAACCCAAAAATATTACCCTGTGGTAAACCAACATAGCTATGGAAAATCACCATTTTTGATGGGTAAATCCACTATGTCTATGGCAATTTTCAATAGCAAACTGTTAGTTTACTAGAGGGTATTGGAAATATTTATATCTGCCCAGATGAGATTTGCGTTTGTCCCAAATGTCGGATACCCATGAATACTCCCTATGTATGTGAATTTTAATCGATGATGGAGATTTCAGATTCGCCATCATTTGTTTGCGTATGCAGCATGCTTTCTACATCAAAAATATGAATCGAATAGACTGTGGGCGATGTGAAATGCCATCATTTTGGTGGCGTTTGGTTTTGATCCATCCCCACATCATGATCTAGCTGATTAGCTGTCGGTTTTCTTCACCCACAATGTGTGCTAGTGCTGTTTCATTTGGTTTCATATTCCTGATGTCCCCATGTTCATGCTTCTTGACCCAAATGGACAGGATGAGATACTGTACTGACTGAAGTGGGCATGAATCAAATAACTGGGTTTCCCCCAAGTGTGGTGATAGACGATAGTATGTAAACATTGATAACAACTGTGCTTTTGACCCACGCCTTTTTTTGCACACTCTTGGTGGTTAGACACAGCAGTTGCTGATGATCACGCCCTTGTTTGATCCCCAGTCAAATCCCAAGTTTGATAGTCAATCGTGAAATCCCATGTTCACCAGTTTATTGCACCTATGGTTGTTGGTGATTTAAGAGCTCGAACTCATCAGGAGTGCTTCATCCAAAACCAAGCTCAGTTGCCGAGAACCCAATGTGGCTGTAGCTATATGACATCGTTGATGCTTGTACATATCCCAGTGATCAGTTCCATGAAAATAGGGGTCCTTATTCAAATCCTACAAACCAGATCAATAGGAACCATATGAATACCCTCTGGTTATTTAACATAGCTATGGAAAATGGCCCATAGAAATAGATGCTTTACCTGGCTTGACCGATTAAAAAAATGGTGGATCTTTCCATGGCTATGTTAGTCATAACCAGATGGTAAATCCTATTAAATCCCATTAGATCCCACTAAACCACCATAAAATCCCATGGAACCCCCCAGATAGTATCCACAGATAGTATCCACAGTTTAAATCTGTGCTGTGTGGAACCCCCCCAGAAAAAACCCGCCTCCCATGATTTGATGCAGGTTGCCGCCACGTCGCAGCCTCCCAGGAGGTCGGTTGATCGGCGCCATGGGTATGGGTCTTCCAGGAAGGTTTCCAGGCCATGGACCATAGCACAACTGTTTTTTGTGGTGAACAGTGACCACCAAGAGGCCAAGAGCAGGTTATTTTGCATCATCTTGAACTTCAAGCCTCGGAGGATCAGAGGATCAGCATATGTATCTCAGCTCTTCATCCCACAAGTGCGTAGTACAACACATCCTTGGCAGTTCTGAAGGGAAAAAGCAGGAGTGCCCCAGAACTGCCAAGTTCCGAAGCTGAAGAAGTATCCATTGTATGATCGATCAAGAAGAGCATGATGAATAGAAGATCCTTGTGCAACTGTAGTGGGGTTTTAAGCCGGAGGGATCAAGACGACAAATCCCGCTGTTTTACAACTCCTCCGGAAATCTATACAGCATTCATGGTATCAAAAAAGGATGGGTTCCCACCAATATAGAAATGGGGAATATATAATATGATGGGGAACCAGGGGGCTTGGGGTACCCAACTTTGAGACATACCCGTTTCATTGACCTTTGAAAATGGTGAGGAAAGTAAGGAGTGAGGGTTTGACCGAGAAATTGTGAGATTTGACAGGGAAAAACGGGGAGCAGCCGAAAATGCCAATCAAAGTAGGGAAGCAAGAAAAAACGACTTGAAAAATAAGCCCTCAGCGTGCCAAACGAAGTGCGCAATAGTGCACAACTAAGTGTAACTAGCAAACAAAAAGGCACGCTGGAGCACAAATACTGAGGAGTTTTCACGAAAACTGTCTCTGGGTGTCCTAGAAATCGTTGGAGACTGATTTCATTTAGTGGGTTGCTAAGTTTGAATCCATGTCCACCTTGCATGATTATTTCATTGTGTTCGAATGTGCTGAATAAGCATATGGTATGATATATATATATGTATATATATACCATCTGGTTATTTAACATAGCCATGGAAAATCAACATTTTTAATAGGTAAACCATCTATTTCTATGGGCCATCTATACCATGGCGAACTGTTAGTCATAGCCAGGGGGTATATTGTTTAAGGATCGGGCTCCACCCAAACCCCGGAAAAAATTCAGCCAAATTTCGGAAATCTAGCTGCGGCTGTTTCAAGGTAATTGCCCAAACAGTTTCATGGATTTTCGGGGGTCACCAACACACATGTGAAATTGTGAAGTTGTGATCCTTTGAGAACTCTTTGATGGCAACGCATTGCAAAATGTCACCCATTCCTATACTGGTTGGTGGTTTGGAACATTTATTTTTCCATATATTGGGAATTAAATAATCCCAACTAGGGGTAGAGCTCAACCACCAAGCAGTTATACGTTGCTCGATCCTTGAGCTATCTTTAAGTATAGGAGATGTTCAATGCCAGGTTGAATTCCCCAAGTCCTGGATTTGTTGAAGGTGATGTGTTACTTTGCTATTGGATACTCCACCCATTCGGGGAAACTACAGTGAAAGAAAGGATGCTGTCCAGGATGTTGTTGATAATGTTTATCTGTTTATCTTGCGATGTCCATGTATGTAACGCATTATGTCCCAGAAAGAAACACTGAAACACCATTTTTTTGATAGATAAATCATTATATTTGATGGTGAAATCTTAATTTGACACCCAACTATCATATTGTTGGTTATATTTTGATATGATATATAGTATGTCCCATAACAGACAATATCCCGATTATATATCCTTATCGTTCTAATGATAGTTGCACGATCTCCCTATCATATCTCCCATTGTACCAGATTCCCATTATATGGTTATATAATATATAAATTCTGTATCATGTCTCCGTTTCATTGTTCCCCATTTTAATGTCCCATATGATTTATCCCTATCATATCACACACACATCCCATCCCATGTATCATATCATATCGTGGGTTTTGTATCCTACATATACATATTATATGCATACATAGTATGTCACATATATTTATACATATTCTATATATATACATATATTCACACATACATAATAACTTAATATATATATATATATCCTATATCACGTCACATATTATATCCACTTATATCTCCCTCTCATTTTATATCACCATGGCAACCTACAAGGGGGACACCGGGACCTCACCTAAAAAAGCCCCGGGAGGTTCATCAGCGCTGCTTCTGCCGAGGAGAACCCTTGGTGGGAGATCGAGATTTGGGGAGAAGATATGGGACAACCCATATTTCTGGGAAAGTCTGATATCTTTGGGGAGTACTATTGGAATACGGGAAGGCATGTTGCATGATGATGACATAAGAAGACGCTGGAAAAAAACCGGTGGATGACAGGATTATCTGATTATCTGATGATTCTTTGAAATTTGAGATATTGGGATTACTATGTTAATCATTGTAGTAATCATTATAGTAATTATCATTATAATAATCTGATTATTGGGATATGGTTATGGTCAAAACAAGGAGGGAATCCCCTGTAGTTCACACCAAAAATTTGCTGGGATTTATGGAGAGGTTTTGATCCATCTCAGCTTCACAGCAGGACCCCAAATGTATGACCCCGGACCCCGTTTCACCCATCCAAATGTAGAGGTATTCATCAGAAAAAAAACAGTTAGCTGAGTTGAAAACCTAACCTATCTATCATTAGTCACATAAATTTCAATAGTGGTTCTTCAATTCTTATTTTCGCTGGTTAAGCACTAGTTTTAATGAAATTTAATGAACAATTCACAAAAAAAAAACACTAATAGAGCTTTTTTTCAGACGGTTCGACCTTCTATCTAGCGCACGTGTAGCGATTTCCTGGTCCACCTTGGGACGGATCTGAAAAATACCATGGGTGCCCGGGGGTACCCCCAGTTCAGGAAACCTCCATATGATATGATATGGTTTTATCATGTTTTATCTGAAAATAGGGCAACCCCAATTCCAGTGAAATTTATTGGATGATGTTGATGCTTGAACATGATTTCATGAATTTCATGGCCATAAATTGGTGGTATATCCAACTTGTCAGACACACCTGTTACATCCCATGTTCAGACACCCAACAGAAATCATGTAAAGCTTGTTATAAAATGTTATTAAAATATCTCATTTAATATCCCTATTGTCAAGCACGGATTGCTGGTAAATCCCTCAAATCTATTCTATTCCGTCCATTCATATGGCTGCTTAATATCCATGTAATCTCCCCCCATTCATGGCTTCAACCCCTATTTTCATAAAATCCCGCCAGTCCTCTATCCCCAGGACCTAAATCCATAGCTGATTCTATCCCATTATGAACAAACAAACAATCCTCAAATCGCAGCTTGATCCCCCAACACTGCCGGGTTTCATATTGGTCTATTGGTGGTAACATATCCCAGTTCCGAAACAATGATCGCCTCAGGATGCGCGGCTCATGGTGCCGGGGCTCGTTAGCGACGCTGTCAGGTGCCATGGAACTCGGGAAAGATGTGGATTTGTTTCCGTCAAAACCGGTGCATATTTCAATAGAAGATTGGAAAAACCATGTACCCTCTGGTGAACTAACATAGCAATGGAAAATCACCATTCTTAATGGGAAAATCCACTATAAATAGCCATTTTCCATTGCTATGTTAGTTCACCAGAGGGTAATTAAAATTAAAATTAATTGAATATTGAACTTGGAACGAATTGGGAGTCAACCAAGAAAATGCCGACTTCAGGAACAATCGGGATTTGGATAATTGAGATATATCGGGCTGTACCCGGGAACACAATTGGGATTTCACCAGGTTCAACCAGGAGAGATGGGATTCCACCAGGGAAAAACATATGGATTTCATTAGGAACGATTTTCAACCAGCTATGGAGAAACATAGGAGGCCTTCACCCGCAAAACCGGTGATCGGCCCACAGATTTGTTTCAATAAACCGATTAAGGTCATGACTTTTTGGTTGGCATTATATATACTATCCAATATGTCGGAGACATTTGGAGACATCAGATTCTACAGTGTGGGGGCCCCGTAGTTATCAATTGGTGGAAATAAAGCCCATCAACTATAGTTATATCATCCATCATAAACCATAGTTAACCAGGTTATAAACCAACTTAGCTATCTAGGGGACCCCACATTGTACATATCCATGAGCAGGGAACCTGTAGGAAAGCGAAGCATTGCGGGATGTTGCACTGAGTCTTCAGCGCCCACAAGATCGCCTGTCAGCGCTGGGTGATGGGACCTCCGATGTACCGCATATTTCCAGAAAACACAGTTCTGTAGGATTTTTGTTGGTTTCTACAGTTCTGGCCCGAAATATCAGCCACGCAAGTCACCCCAGGCTGATGGAATGATCACCGATAATGAGTGTAGATTTCGAGATGACCTGTTTGATTTCTAAGCAAGAAATCCACGCGACGTGGCCAGAACGATGAGATGCAAGGAAACGAGAAAACCAGAAAACCGAGAAAACCGAGAAAACCGAGAAAACCAGAAAACCAGAAAACCGAGAAAACCGAGAAAACCGAGAAAACGAGAAAACCGAGAAATGCGGCCAATAGCGCTAGTCTCCTCGGCGTTTTCCTGTTTTTACGGTTTTCGCGTTTTCGCGGCTTTCCTAGGGAACCATTCGGCTTCGAAAACCGAAGCCATACCGCCCAGGACCTCGTTTTTGCATTTCGGAGTCCAAATCACTTTTTCGAAGCCATATGGTGTTTTCACGCTTGCAGATGTGAATTTTCACGTTTTTTCATCCTCCAGGATGTGAATTTTCACGTTTTCATGTTTTTCACGCTCCAGGATGTGAATTTTCACGTTTTCACGTTTTTCACGCTCCAGGGTGTGAATTTTCACGTTTTCACGTTTTTCACGCTCCAGGGTGTGAATTTTCACGTTTTCACGTTTTTCACGCTCCAGGGTGTGAATTTTCACGTTTTCACGTTTTTCACGCTCCAGGGTGTGAATTTTCACGTTTTTCGTGGTCTTCCAAGCTCCAGGGTGTGAATTCTCACGTTTTTCGTGATTTTCACGCTCCTCGGTGCGAATTTCCACGGTTTTCACGGTTTTCGCGGCGCTCAAAATTTTTCAAGCGTCAACCGCAGAAACAGAAACCCTACTTCGGCGACCCCAGAAACACAGGGTTCGCACCCGAAAAATGTTTTCACCCGTGAATTCACGCGCTCGCGAATTCTGTTACCCTCCGCTACTCCCGCACTCGAACTGCTTTTGCTCACTTTGCGGTTGTCACAGGAGTGCCCCTGAACATTCGTCCATAACTCGGAAATTTTCAACCTAAAATTCCTCTGGTATATATATATATATGTGTGTGTGTGTCTTTGGGATCTTGTAAGGATATTCTTCCACAACTAAAGTTGGAATATAAACTATGGTTTTAGTGCTGTATGAACACCTAGATGTTGGTGTGGGATAATGACGCAAACAGAGCATGAAAGGGAAACAAATTGGGAAATGTCCTAAAACTCTATTGGTTCATCAAACCATATGCAAATGCTCTTGGATGCCCAGACTGGCTCCGTTCACAGCATGGCAGTGCAGCTGCTGGAGTTATCTCTGTTTTCAGGAGAGGTGCAATATTTCCTTTTATGGCATGGGCCATTTTGTTTAAGTACCAACACAGCAACTAATCTCGAGGTCAGCGGTAGACGTAGAAAAAAACAGTTTCAATTGTCAATCAGATTTCGTTTTGCCACATGATCGGCATGCGCACAGCTGAAACATATGCAGGGATCCCAAGATCTTTTTCGCAGCGACATCCCCACAGTTCGCTGCATGCACCATATGGCGCACCCAATCCGAAAATAAATCACCCCAAATTCCTTTTAAGATGATTGGGGATCGAAAGAAGCCACCGTTGTAGCAGTCTCTGTTGCGCAGTCTTCTGCTGAGTCAAACCCAGAGTTTTCCCAATTTTCTTTAAATAGTCTTCGTCCATCCAAGTGCTGTAGCGGGAAGGGTTCACAGACCGCTTCCAATTGAAAATGTGGGACATCAAGTGCAACTTTGGGATGACTCTGAAAAGAAGTTTGTGCTCATTCAGAGCTCGCCCAGCTAAGGTCACATAAGTTTGCAGAAAAATGTCACCATATACTTTCACAGATTGTTTCTCTCCCGTGGTCAAAAAAGCCCCCGCCGAATACAACAGGCTGATGCCCTTGTTGCTGCTCCAAAGCAATGTCGCAATTTCTGGGTAATGATGATTGTGAGGAGTCAGGGTTTGTTCTAACCATGTTCCAACAACGAAGGCATCGTACCCACTAGAAGCTAATTCGGGGTAGCGCCTAGCTTTCCATTTCAGCTTATTCTTCGTGATTTTTTTCATCCTCAGGGGATAGCGGTGCCGCCTGGCAAAGGCCAGCAAGCTCTCAGACGCCATCTTCAATCGTCCAGGCAGCGTGGGAGCTGGGAAGACGATCTGGTCAGATAATAGGATTTTCAAGCAGCTGGCCAGCATGTGCCTTGATACACCTAGATTCCAGCAACGCAGAAGATCTGGAACAATCATGGAAAGCCTGAAATTGATGAGTCTGGAGAAAGGCGGGCTAGTGTTCCACGGCTCTGACTGTAGCATTGTTTGCCACCACAAGGCATCATCAGCGACGTGCGTCATGCACATATGAAGGTCATCTTCCATGCCTTTGCTCGCTTCGCAAAGCCAGCAGATCTGCAGGGTTTTTTTGATACAAAAAAATCTAGCATCAGGGCGTTGTTTTTTTGACATATTTTAAACATAACACCAACTTTGGGCCTTATTCCTGTTGTAATTTCTGACCATGTTGAATAGGGCAGCAAGAGCTTTCCAGTCACCACGAAATCCCATGCAATACAGTCGTATGCGTCCAACCTTAGAAATGCTTTTTTGGTTCCATGATCAAACTCTTGGAAAACCAACATGGGGAGTTTTGGAAAACCACCACCAAAATTGATCACACCACCAATCAAAGGCACAATCTCACCTCCCAGGGACTGCAGCTCTTGAATTGCAATGCCTTCAGTCGACAAGGCATTGAAGGATCGGGTGATGGCCTGGGTAGCCGCCTCCAGTGTCAAGTTCACCCCTGACTCCGAATAGACATAAAGTGATGCTGGCAGTATGCATATAGGCCACCGAGAGCTGGGAGAATGTGTCTGGCATTTAGACGTATCTGAACTCCAAAGAAGGAACATCCAGCTGTCCCCAAGGCAATCTACTTCGTCTCCTTTTCTTGTTGTGAGCAGAAAACATAGCAAACAGACAGCACCCATTAAATTTGGCTTCCTATGTCGGGGAATCAAAAAAGTCATCATACAATACCCTTGAAAAAATTGCAGGGCTCCATAGAGTGTGCAGCCAATGCTTGCCCGTAAGTTGGGGTCAGACTCTCGCACTATATGGTCAGGGTAATCTTGGGGCATTCCGCGCCAGTAACCAGGTAATTCACCAAGGTCACCAACCAAAGCCGCCAGGTAACCTTCCTTGACCAAAGTAGCAGCCTGGGAAAACATTGGCCCACAATTGGTTGCACTCTGTTTGGTTTTTGGTCGATCCCGTTTGTAAGAAAAATTTCCTTTGAGCCAAAACACAAAATCTTGAGGAAGTAGCATAGGCCATTTCACAAAATGGAAAGAGTCCGACTCCGGGTTGATTTTCATGGGGACATTGATCCAGTGGATGGGCACTGGGAGAGACGCCCCCGCGCGCGCGGCCCTCTCATGAAGACCACGCTCTCGCCCTGACCTCGTGGTATGTTGGTGGGTTGGCCGGCGCAGAATGCCGCAGGAACTAGTAAACATGCTATAGAACACTAGAAAAAATATCAAATTGGGACGCAAACAGAGGGGCGTAATCAGGTCCGAGTCATAGACTTCACCCACAAACCGCGAGTGCTTCACACTGCAATAGCCAGCGCCAATCGAATGAGCAAGCCTCGTTTGGCAGACATAGCTGATTTCCCAGGGAAAATCATTGGTGTAACCAGTTAGTGCTTAGAAACACTTCATCAAGTCGTTCACGAAGAAGGTGGTGAGCTTTCCTCTTGAAAGCACCTGCGTGGGATTGTGCAGTGGTAGGGTTCCATTTCAGTTAGCGGTCCTGTCCACAGTTCTTCCATGTTGGTCGGTTGGACCATGAAACTGAAACCATTAAAGATCAAAGGCTGCAATGGATAGGTTATTTTCGATCCATTCCCGGTGCACATTCCGCTTGGTTCGCCACAGCGCGGCCAAGCTATAGGGAAACTAAAGTCCCCACAGCAAGGTTCACTAAGCACAGCGGCTGCCAGGACCCCACAACACAAGACTCCAGGTTTAAGTTTTACGAAACTATTCTTTTCCACCTAAATCATATAAACTGCAATTCGAAGGTGTGGGAACCCTCTATGCAGCACCACTGCCGCTGCCGTCCAAAACTAGACCCAGGGCGTGACTGGGTCATGATCATGAAGCCGTTTGATCCCAACACATGTCAGATCATTTGCCGGAGGCGTCCTCATCCTTTCGAAGCTCTTTGACGATGGCCGATGCCTGGGCGCGTAGAAGCCGAATGGCTTTCACCTGGCCAGGGAAAAAGTTTGACATGGGTAGCCCCACATGTGAAGGGGGAATATATATATACACACACACATTATGTGTGTTATATTTATACACAAAAATATTAAGTCACATATATTGGTATCTGTGCGAGTGCGGGTGGTAACTTACGCCACAACCTACAATCTTACCCCACCACATGGCACACAGCTTACCCCACCACCTAAAGAACTTGTGCCATGGCCAAATCACCACGGCACACTGACACCTATCCATATATGTGCACATTGTTTTCATGAAATTCCACGAAATTATTATGCGGACTGCAACGCTTTGTGCAGTTTTTCTTATCTGTCTTAAACCTGACACAAAGCGTGGTAAACCGCATGGCATACCATCAACTTGACCCCTAGAAGACCAGGAGTTGTACATTACATGTCATTCTCATTGGCGGACTCTCATTCCTACCCTGGGAAAAATATACTCACAAAACGCTTTTCCCAGCCAGTGGCACACCAGGAACATTCCAGCACTGAACAACACAGCACAATGGCACTGAGATATTCAAGGTACCGCTTGACAGCGTGATTTTTACGAGATCCTTACGATCTCTTTACGAGATCTGTACGAGATCGGGATTTTGCAAGGCAAGCCAGCAGGGCACGGCAGCAGGGATCCTTTCTACTCTTCCCTTCTCTGCTCTACGCCTCTCTAATCACTTCTTCTCTTCAATTCGATTCTCTTCTCTACTCCTCTGTATATAGTCTCTTCTACTTTACTCTTCTCTTCTACTGTTCTCTCTTCTGCGTGAGTCAAGCTATTGAGAAGCCATCCCCATGAGTTCTATCTCGAAAAGAATATGTTTCAAAAACATGTGTGCCCCTGCAAAGTGTTAGAAAAATCAATGCCACAAACACTTGGTTCATCCAGTAAGAGTGACATGTATACCATGGACTTCCCAGCGGCACACCGCTTGCGCCACAAGAAGACAACCGCGGCACAAGTTACCACCCTGACCCTGTACATAAGAATAAGCGTATATATATATATATGTGTGTGTGTCTATGAATTATATATTGCCTCTTCAGAGAGAGATAGGCAGGTCTAAATGTTTTCACAAAAACAAAATCTCGCGACCAGGACTGGGCTATCCTCCAAACAAAGATAATTGCCTCATCAGCACAGGTTCCGGAAAAGGCTGTCAAGTCGTCATCGGCGGATTGCTTCAACCTGAAGGGCTCAAAGTCACAGCGCCCTAATTATATAATTGAGGCATTCCCTAAAATGGAGCCAGGATCAAAGATTGTTAAAGAGAAAGGGCGCACCAAGTGGACAAGAAACTCTTCCAAAAGATCTTCCAATTTCGCCTTCGCGGAATCGAGCTGCTTTCGCAGTGCATGCCCTTGTGGGAGATCCGTTCCCACAGAGCACTTCGACAGTTCACCCTTGAGCTGGTTGCCTCAAAACAACCAGGTGTGAAATGCAGGAATAAAACAAAACTCAGAGGAAAAAGATCAGGGACTAAGTTTAGACATGTACAGATTGAGGCCAAAAACGCATTAAGCAGAAAAAAGTTGCGGATCTGCTGGCGCTGCTCAGCAGGCGTCTTTGGAACTTGCAAGTTCACTGAAGCCTTTGCCTTTGCCTTGGCCTTCGACTTGGCTTTGGGAAGCTGCTGGTGACTCGCCTCCTGGGAGTTAGCCACATCCACCAACGCCTTCAGCGTGGGACGGTTGCCAACCGTACCACCCTCTGCTCCGGCGCCAAGCATCGGGCCAACATCGGTGGTGCCCAGAAGGGAAGTCAAACCTTCGGCCGTGGTGGCCACATTGGCTCTAGCTTGGGCTGAGACTCGTGTACGCTCGCGCTCTGTAGCTTGCCCTCCACTGGTGCACCAAAAGCGAACACTCTGTGCACACTCAGGTGCGTCAGGGTCGGGGACTGGTGTGTTGCGAGAAATGATGGCTTGGATTTTGCACCTCAAGATGAATGGGTGCAGCCACAAGAAAATCTCAGAAAACGTGTTTTCTTGGGGTTAAAGCCAAAGAGAAAAACGTCTGCAATAATTGCAGCTAGATACTCGCTGAAACCGCGAGTTTTCATTTCTGCGATTGTCAGCAGTTCCTTCTTCGTTTCCACCGAGGCATCCTGTTCCTTGCTCACCGTCAAGACGGTCTCGATCTTCTCCAAGTTTTCGCCTGTGAGGACAAATTGCTTCAAGAGCTCCTGCTTGTCCTCATACTGGCACACCCACAGATTCCATGTGTGGGAATTGTAGAGCAGTTGTTAAGATGGATGCTTATTTTCTTGAAAATAACAAAACCAACATAACACTGGTCCTTCCTGCTGCCTGCCCAAAGACGATGCATCTGGGGAAACGACGAAACGTCCAATTTCTCCATCCTCCTGGCCAAACGCGCGTAACTCGCGCGATGGGAGGCGCTGGTGAATTCAACTTCATCCGGAGGATCCTGCTGGAACCCCTTTGCTGGCACCGGCTTGCCAGCCTTGAGCTTGTCCACCACAGCTTGAACACGCTGATCTGGTCCAACACTCTCAGCTTCTGCAGGCTTGGCCCCTGCAGCTGGAGAAGGCCCCGCTGCAGCTCCCAGGTTCGAAGCTGACTTTGGTAAAGCAAGTGCGGCTGCCGACTTCGGAGCGGGCTCTGACACGGGAGCTCCCGCTGGCTTGGAAGAAGATGGATACCCACGGTGCGCAGCATCCTTCTCCGAGGAAGGGAACAAGCGGGGGGCCAGAGATTCCAAGACTTGTCGGGTCTTCGGATCATCCATCGCAGCCTGAAGATGGCTCAGCGATTTCACAAGGTCCACCAGGACTCCTTCTTCCACCAGCTGTGAAGCAGAGGGCCCCAACCTCACACATGGAGATAGCAGACTCAATCAGCCAAAAATATGGCACTGGTAAAAAATGGTAAAAAGATTGGCTTTGAATTCCGAAGCATTGCTATAACTGGCGGGAAACTCATCATACAAGTCAGCATCATTTGGGTCAGCAGGGCCCTTGTCGATGCGGGATGCCTGCTTCGAGAGTCGCTGCTGGCCAAGCACCAATGTCGAGCACGACCTTGGATGCACAAATTTCATTCACCAACAAAAGGCGATGGAAAAGTTCAGAGAACCACATCAACAACAAAAAGTGTTCAAAAACGATGATGGAAACATCCCTCCTTACCAGGGAACTTCAAGGACCTCAGGTTGGAGCCTGGTGCTGCAGGGGATGTAGAATCACCAGGACCATCAATCCGTTGGACATCCTGGGCAATGACTCGACGACGCGATGGCGTTGGAGAGCTTCGAAGTGCTGCTTCCAAAGCCTCCTTGGCATCCTGGGCGTCTTTGTTCTCCACAGCTGGAACCATCACTGGCTCGACCGGCTCCAGCGGCATGGGGCTGCAAACCTGCTGGGTCTCGTCATGATCACCAGCCACAGTAGTGGCACCTCCACTGGGTGAGTCCTGATCATCTCCACCATGGCTTGTTGCTGCAACCTCGACTTCTTCGTCTTCTTCTCGCTCATCCTCCTCCTCTCCTTCCTCCCATGGCTCGCCATCAAGCTGCGTGTCATCAATCTCCATCTCCTGATCAGGCACCACGGCCGGATTTCCACTCTCAACATCCGGGTAAAGATCGGGGTCACCCAGCTGATTGTCAGGCTCAGGGACTGGCCTCAAGCGACGACGCTTCGGCTCGGATTCGGCGGCTGCTTCATCCTTTGGGGCCAAAGCAACATCATTCGTCTCTTTCTTCACACGCTGCTTGTAGGTGTCCCAGAATTGTGCACCTCGAGGATCAGGTCCAACAACCTGGAGCAAAACCGAAACAGCATCGTGCTCCTTCATGTCGAACCACTCCATCACCTTGTGCAAGTTGTCCCAAGTAATGTCAAAAGGTGGCAATTCCATTGCCTTGCGGGTCTCAAGCGTCTCAGGGTTCTCAGGGGTCTCAAGGGTCTCAGGTGCAGCTGGCTGCTGAGAAGGTGCCTTCCTAGACATGGAAGGTTTCTTTTCACTATCCCTTGCGCTTGAGGTGGGATCAGCCGATTTGCCGGTCACCCTAACCGGTGGAGGCACCACCGGCTCTTTTAAAGCTGGCTTAGCAACGGCCTTTGCCTTGGCTGCTAGCTCCAGCTTCTTCTTGACTTGAGTCAGCTTGGTCTTCGCCATGAGCTGTCTAGCGAAAAGGTTTCAGTGTCTCCAACAGAAGGAAAAAAGCTACCACATATCAACAGAAAGGACCAAGCAAGGGACACGAAGCAGCAAAATGTCCTTTAATGCGTGAATTTGTCCCGCATATTTTCGTGCGAATATGTTTTTCCCGGGCAACCTCGGACATTTTCGCGCGCGTTTTTCTGCGGCTTCTGGTATGCATTTTTGAAAATTCGCGTTTTTCGTGCTTTTTTGGGGCCGTTGGCGCGCTTTTCGTGGCCATTTGCGCGTTTTTCGTGTTTTTTTCGTGTTTTTCGGGTTTTTGCGATTTTCGTGTTTTTCGCGTTTTTCGTGATTTTCGCGCTCCTGGTGGTTTTCGCGGCTTTGATTTCGCGTTTTTTTTGTTTTTCCTTGATTTTCGTGATTTTTTCGGGCAGTTTTGGTCATTTTTCATTTTCACGTTTTTCACGCGGTTTTCACGGTCATTCGGCGTTTTCGCACGGCCAATCGCACGGATTTTCACGCTATCATTTTTTTGGTCGCTTGGCGATCAGTACAAAACGATACAAATTCCGAAGAAAACAGAACATGTGCGAAATTAACGGGCACCCATTTTCGCAAGTTTGTCTCAATCAAGCCCATGAGTTCAGGTTCGACACCCCATATGAAACTAGTAAAGGTATGAAAGCGCCATGCGCATCGCATGGGTCAGGTGAAAAGTGGATCTAGCGGAGCTTCACTTCTTTCAATACATCTTCCTCGGCAGGATTTGCATGGTTTCACAAGAAGAAGCAAAATATGGGGTTGGAACAAGATGGAGCTTTAGAAGGCAGCTATCTACAAACTTGGAGGAAAACAAAACCGTGAAAAGTAATGACAAGTTTCCCATCCTTCAGGTATGACCATGTACTTTGAACGGGCCAAGTAGACTGCCACAGACCACAAATCAGCCTCATGAAAGGGACGGGATCACATTCATTCTGTTTTCACATTAGAATTGCAAGAAGCTACACCCACAATCGTGTTAAAAACCTGCACATGGAAAGACACGATGATTTCCCCAGTGCTCGAAACCAAGCAGCTTCATCCCAAAGATCGCCTAACGGTAAGCAGAACTTTCTGAACAATTCCAGGTCCGTGAGATCCGTCGGAAACTCTGGGTCAGAAGGTAGCGGCCCTGGGAGTGGGTCCTGAGATGCGGTCCGGACAAATGTCTATATCTGTATATGTAGAACCACATTTAATATATATATATATAAATATATATATATATATAATTATATATATATATGTATGTATGTATGTATGGTGTGTGTGTATGCATGTTTGTATATATATATATAAAATTATATATATATATGTATATATCGAAAAGTTGTATTTTTATACATATGCATTTATGGAAAAGGCATGCGGCATTGCCATGAATTCTAGCATGGCACGGATTTCCGGTTTCGGGCAGTTTGCATCACATAGTCTCCAAAGGCTGGAGGATAGTACCTGAGATACTACCGGTACAAGCTTTGATGCACACAGTTGACAAGCAAACATTGAGTAATAAGAAAGCGACGTAGGAAACATCAGAAATTAATTAAGCTGGGGTACGCAGACTCTTTCAAAGCCTTTTTCGCCCCAACGCAACGCTTCTGCCCATTGCCGTCTTGATATTGCCTTGTGGTTTTGACTTCGCATTTGGCTTGGTCTGCCCTGCTCATATAGTTGGCTTTGCTGCAAATGGCTTCAAGCCAGCCACCATCGTTCGAAAACAACTTGTGCATCTTAGGGCTGCCACCACCAAATAGTCCCATATACATAGATCCCGAAAATGCCTAAACAGGGCCATCCAGAATTTTCATGCTGTTACTTGTCCCCATTGCATTTATCAGAAAACATAAATTTAACATACCAAACAAGACGCCAGGAAAGGCGTTTATGGTGGTAGGCCCAACCAGGCTTTGACTTATCCCCCACACCCTAAATATATTACATCGGGGGTATAGTACGAACCCAACATCCTGGCCTTGACGCACCCCCAGAACCATTGGTAGCGCGGAAGATCTGGCAAGAAGCTTTGACGTGGTTGTTCCAATAACCATCTGCAGCCACACATGGAAGCCAGTAAGCAGAATAAAACTGCACGCGAGGAAAGGATATTTCCAACCTTCACGAAATCGTACCCCACATTGCCGTACGGCTGCAGGGCAGTCCTTCCACTGGTGTGGCGAGACCTCAGAAGCCGCGGGGGTTGGATGTCCAGCACTCCCACTCCTTACTCTTGGTGGCTGGATGAGTTGTACCACACCCACATCTGAAATAATCGTGGTTTACGGACACATCTCCGTGGTTTACGGGAACCAGGTGATTATCATAGATGGTTGAAGCACCAAGAAACATCAGGGACAGTGAGCGACAGTCTGGCGCTACAACGACGGGAGAACCCGGTTTGCAGCGCATAATCTCGTTGCAAGTCAGCCTGAATGGTGCGCTTGCGGGTGAAAGACTTATTCAAAATTGGAGACCCTGGATGTACCCATCAAAAGATTGAGTTCCACCAGACAGAAGCCCTGAAATTCCCATCATACATAGAGATGCAACGAAATTCATATAGGAAAAAGGTACATATACTGGTGCGGCTGCCAAATGACACCACTGTGAGTTGATATATTCAAAAAGCTACTTAAAAATGACAACCGCTTTAGCTATTATGATACCGGCACAAGGACACCAACTGCTTCATATATATATATATATATATCTCTACCTAAATATCTATCTATTTATCTATCTATCATTCTATCTTTTTATATATATATATTTTTTTAAAAATTTATTTATAGATAGATAGAGAACCCATGCTCACGGGGCGTAAACTTAAACAAACATGTATGAACCCAAAAACAGTAAATATAAGAGGGTTGCGTAAAGCAAACAAATATTTGTGCATAAGCATGTGCACACACAACAAACGAGTCTAGACGCGCATATCTGCCTGAATTTTGCAGACCAGAAACAAGAACCCTGCCGGTTTAGTGAGATCAAAGCAGCGGCCATCCAGCAGCACGTCGATTGAGGCGCCAAGCATGTTAGCCTGGGATGCTCTTTTGTCACCAGGCGAGGACTGGGAATTGATGAGGAACCGGGAAATTCCTTGTCACTATTGGCTCGATGATTCAAATTTCATGTCGGTGGCATCCCATAAGAATTCAATATTCACACCTTCCTTCAGCAAACGCATGGATTGCACAAAACTATGAAAGACGAAGCACAGATCTGAAGGCTCGACTAACTTCTCCTTGTCCCGAAAAGATTTCACAAAAGTCTCGGTCCTAGGAATCAGGAAAATGGTGCTTGTATCAGAGGCAAGTAAAAGAACCTGTTACCCTATATTTGTAGTACGCGCGCAAAACTCAAAACAACATAGAAACACATACATGCATATGTACACGCATAGACTCATACATACATATATACATATGTGCACACATGCATGCACACATACACGCACACATACATAAACTATGCATACAGACACAGACAGACAGGCAGACAGACATACATACATGCACGCATGCACGCATTCACATATATGCATGCATTACATACAATGACATACAAACATACATCCCTTTAAAGGCACTCTACTCAGCATTTTCATGTATCATCCATGCATTCAATCGAGACGCACCTGTGACGAACCAATGTGCAAAGCGTAAATGCACATGACATATGAATGACCGACACGAAGAAACATTTGAAAGCCTGGGCACTTCCAACTCGAAAGACAAATGAAGAACTCAAGATCTCAACTTCCACCATATCCCATTACCAGAATCCAGATCTGCAACAAAGCATCAACCGTGTGTGGAAGCTGCTGATTCCATTGAATCATGCAGGCAATCAAGATGAAGATAGGCGGCGCACGCCATCGAAGAAGTTCTAGGACTACCATCGTGGCAAGAGCTGGGAAGCTATTCCCCACTTTTGAGACTCAGGCAAATAGTTTCCACACGGCAGTTTTGGATCCACTTGAGAAGCAGCCGTCAGACTAGACCCTAAGCTGTGAGAAAGGCCCGCATTCACACCCACAAAAACAAAGCAAGACACTTTTGACATTTTTTGATGCCAATGATCACCGGCTGACCCCTAGCCCGTGCTCTTGAGATGCGACATCCATGGATAGCTCAGCTATTTGCTGAACTTGCCTTTCGCCCATGGATTCTCCGAAACACCTTTCGCAATAAACTTGCGACGCTTCAATTCTGAAACAGAAACGGACCCCAAATATTCACATTTCTGGTCAGAATTGTCCCATGAAGTCTTTGCTTCGGCAAATGAAAGTCCATCACGTTCCCTTATCTCTTTTATGTAAGCACTACGGACCGCGTTATAATTCCATGAGTTTGTGTCATCACCCTTCACTGTGTCCTTTTCCTTCACGTCCTGTTTGGTGTCCTTGCGCTTCCTCTTTGCGGATCGAGGGACACCCACACTGCCAGGCGCTGCTGCTGCCTGAACTTCCTCATCCTCCGAAGGCTCGACACCACTGGCAGCCCTAGCCTTTGAAACCTCTTGGACATATTGTGACTTCAAAGAAAAAGCCGTAGGGGGAGATGAAATCTTCCCCATGGTTTGCAAAACCTCAGTTTTATGTCGCCATTTGTGATGGGCATGAACTATAGCTAGGGAAACAAGGTATATACACAATTCGGAAATCAGGAAAATTAAAAGATGCACTATGCACAACCTTGAGACGTGATCGGGCAGCACATACGGGTTTGTATCACTGCCGGGGTCTGGTGTTTTCTCGGGATTACCCACTGCCGCTTTTGCAGCAACTAGCCTGGCATTTTTCTTCGCCAACAAAAACTGGGCAACACGCTGGGATGGAGAAAGGGTTGAGTTCTTGGAGTCAACTGACGACGCTGGTGCTGGTGGATCCCCATGTTCATGACTTACAAGGCCCTCCTCATCAGAGGAGTCCACAGTCACACAATTCATGGCTGTCATTTTTCCTGGAGTTTGATCAGGTGGTGCCATCACTGGCGCCGGGGTTTCCCAGCGAAGTTTGATATCCTTTAGCTGCTGGATGACACGTTCCAATTTGGAACCAGCCAAACCCGTTGATCCCGATGCCAAAGACACTTCCGACGAGCCAGGTGTCGTTGTGGACGAAGATGCCAGCTCCTCGAGATCGTCCGGATCACCCAGACTCGCCCGCTCATCGCTCTCCTGGGCACCGGTGCAGGTTTGGAAAATGCTAGTAAACAAAATTAAGGGAATATGTCCACTGTGGAGTTGGTTCGTCACAGAAACTTGAAGTACGGGGTCCAGATTACGTTTTCCATCCACCAAAAGATTTGGTCACGATGAATGGTCCCAAAATTGAATTTTACACCATGAATCATCATCATCATCAGAACTTGCCGTCTTCGCTTTCGTGACCTTACACCAACCACTGCGCCGGGCAATGGCTTTGACCTCTGTAAGCTTTCTGTGCTTTGAAGTGCTTGAGCGCTTCATCAACCGACGCAATCTCGAAACCTGGGAGTTGGAGCATTTAAGGCAAAGATAAATCTGGCGGGGAAACTCTTCTTCAGCCATCAAAGTTGTTGCAATAAATGTGGATTTCACATCGATTAAGTTTGGACAAGTAACCAACTTCTTGATGCCAATAGCTTGTTTCAATGCCCAATCTTGGACAGCAGGAATCTCCGAAAACACACCCGAGGGGTATAGCTTTGCTTCTGTATAAAAGCCCAGCAATGCATCTTGCAGAGTATAAGCGGATACTCTTGGACGGTCTCCCAATGCCTTTACCACCGCTAGGAGCACCTCCAAAGGTGGATCTCTGAACCATTGCAAATAAAAATCAATGTTTTGTTATGTCTCTCTCTATATATATTTATATGTACATACGCGAAATGTAAGTATATATGATGGTTGATCAAAATTCCTGTTTCCGCAAACGGCAATTCTTCGCGAATAAAAATGCTACTTTCGCGAAGCTTTCGCGAACTCCATGTTTATCTTTCGTGGGGCCCATGTTGGGCAACAATACCTCTTATGAAGATTCGTTCACCACCTGCCAAGTTATGCCAGAGAATCACGGATCACTTCTTCATAGCCTTTTTCAACATGCAACTAGGATCATGGAACCCCTTCTCAGGACAGATTGTTGCTGACTAGTTTTTTTTTGCAAGGTTTACTGACCCACCCCCTTCAACATGCACTTTGACTTTCGCCCGCTCCTTCGCAGAACTTTCGCGGAAATTTCGCGAACAAATCCCTAGTCACAGACCCCGGCCATCAGCAGGGGGCGCATCGAAGGAAAAGCGAACACCAGGAGCCTTGGTGTTTGGCTCTCGCAAAGCCTCACTCTTGGACGAAACTTGGCTGCTGCATTTGGAGCTTGTTTCTTGAGACTTCAAAAATCATCATTAGGCAGTGACAGCGGCAGGTGCAAGGATGTGCTTCAGGACCATGGTGTTTGGCTGTCCCAAAGCCTCACCTTTGGAAGCTCGGCAGCTACTTATGATCGATTGTCCAAAAGCATCACCACACAAATCCACACAAGAAATTAAACCAGAACCAAACCGAAATTCTCCGGTGCCCTTCTCCTGCCGGACCCCAGGCGGCAGTGGGTGGCAGCCCTTTACGTAACGACATAATGATTATAATACCCAACTTTCGCGAAACTCTCGCGAAAAAAATGTTACTTTCGCGAACTCGAAAAAAACTTTCGCGAGGGCTCCCAATAACATGAACGGTCTTCGCAATTAAAACTCTTTACGAGGACCTTTAGATCGATCGCCGTAAAAAAAACATATATTGTAGATCGATATATCCGTCAAAGCGAAAACCGAATTTATGCAGAGGCAACGCTACCTCACTTTAACACATATGGGGCCCATAAGATTCCATAAGAATGTTTGCGAGCCCAGCCTCTTTGTTGACAATGAGATCTTTGATGCTGCACTTCTTTTTGCCGAACAAGTGACCACTTTGGTCAATGAGCACCGTCATGCCAACCTGGGAGCGCAAGGGTTGGCAGGTCAATGCGCTAAGTTTGGTGGGTTACCGGTTGCCACACACCAACCCTCCAAAAAAAAGGATTCCGTTGAAACGAATTGTCAGGAACCGATTTCATGCGCGGTTCGTCATGAAAAGCTTGGATGAACATTCGCACATCCGTGGGCTCAGTTCCTTCATCATCGCTTCCATCAGACATCGTGAAAATCGACTGCTGGTGGCTGAATGCAGCCGAACTGAAGCCCTTAAATGCCTGCATTAAGACATTTAAAGATGCTTTGATGAAGCTTTAAATTACACATATGTGCACCATCGACCCAGACCCACACTGCCACGGATCCGCTCAGGCGGGTGGGAGGCACCTCTGATGTGTGGGAATTGAGCCTGGCAAGCGAGGAATTTCAACCGTGTCCCAAGGTAATGTATAGGGATATCTTCAACCAAAGAAAACATCTACCAGCACAGTATGGTACGTCCCATTCAGGAAAATGGCTTGGGGACATATAGGTGTGACACCATGTGGTGATTCTTTGCGGATGACAGACATCCTTGTAACACCTTTTCATCGAACAGGCCCAAGGCACCATACTGCAAATGATAGTAGAAGCCAGGACCAGTTCGACCGCCTGCAGTTTCACGCGACGTGACCAAGCACCGATGTCAGGGGCCAGATGACAGGCACATACATCATTTTATATCCATACCCACCTGTGAACAGATATGAAAAACAACACATCTGATTCCATTTTTCCTTTCATCAAATTCCATGGGTCACTGGTCCCGATCAGTTTTGCCTTCAGCATGGATCATCAAAGGGTCATGGCATGCATGGAGGAACCGCACGGTGAAAATCAAAGAGCAAACTGGATTGGTACCCGATTTTGGCCATTTCTTGGCACACTGGGTTCTGGGGAAAAAGTGAAATCCATGGTTCTTACTGATGGTTTCAGCTGCATGCTTCATTGTGCCCAGAACGCTGCGGGCGGCATGCGCGAATTTCAGCGCGTGCAGGAAAAACATTCCGCCACATGCGTGGTTTTTTAGGACCTTTTCGTAAAGGTTGCAGAACAAAAATCATGGGTTGACCGACCCATGATAGCTGATTTGTCAGCCGGAGTCAGAAAATTGTTGCAGCAAAAGATGAACTAAACACAAATAAATAAATATGTGTATATATACATATCAACTTTTATTTATTTATGTATGTGTATATGTATTTGTATATTTATGCACATATATGTAGAGAGATAGATGCATAGATAAGTAGGCAAATATAAACACCTACGTCTATGTCTTATAGACACCTACCTCAATATCTACCTATCTGTTGTCTATCTAAATCTTCGCCCTTATATTCCTATCCCTTTCTTTATCTATCTTTACGCTATTCTCTTTTTTCCCGAAAGAGACGGAGTAATAGTCTGGGAGCGTGTGAATTTGCGGGTGAAACCATGGAGGCAGTTAGGATCTGTGTTTCCGCGGTTTCGGGCCTCGATCTGGAGAAGCTGTGGGCAAAATGCGTACAGGGACTTGTTGAATCAGAGCACTGGATCATATTGGGCCACTGACGCTACCTATTGTACAGGGTAAGTTGGCCCAGCGAAGAACAATGTTGATTTTTTTCATTTTCACACGATTTCCAAGGCAGGTGTCAATTTTCACGTGTTTCATGATTTTCACGCTTCCGGGTGTGAATTTCGTGTTTTCGCATTCACTGTGCGGCTTTTCATGATTTTCACACTACAAGATGTGATTTTCACGTTTTTCACGATTTTCACGGTCCAAGATGTGAATGTTCACGCTTTTTTGTGATTTTCGTGCTTCCCAGTGCGAATTTTCACGCATTCACGATCGCTGATGTGGATTTTGGTGATTTTCACGCTTGCAGATGTGAATTTTCATGTTTTTTCGCATTTTCACGCTCCAAGGTGAGAAATTACACGTTTTTCGTGATTTTCACGTCCTTGGTGTGGAATTTCGTGTTTTCACGTTTTCACGGGGCCAAATCCATTTTCGAGGCCAAATCCCTTTTTTAAGGCCAAATGACTCAAACGGCCTCCGGCCTTGTTTTTCGAATCCAAATGGCTCCCCAGGTTCAATGCTCTCGCAGTTTTCGTGGTTTTTGCGTGTTTCGCGGTTTTCGTAGTTTTCGTGTTTCGCGGTTTTCGCAGTTTCGCGGTTTTCGCGATTTTCGCGTTTTCGCGGTTTTCGCTGTTCTCGCAGTTTTCGCGGTTTTCGCAGTTTTCGCAGTTTTTGTTTTTTGGCTGCTTGCGCCGTTCTTGTTGTTTTCGCATTTCCGCCTTTGATATTTCCATGCCATATTATTTTCAAACAGAAATCTAAATAGAGAAGTGCCGGTTGCCTTGTCATAACAGCCATTTGCAGACTTGCAAGCACACACACACACTTACATTACATGTCTCTTACCTTTACATTTACAATCAACTATATATATATACACATAATATGCGTACTACACTTACATGTTCATGTACTTGCATTTTTTTTGTGCACACACCAACCCCTCCATCTGCTCATACATCAACATATAGATACATAGATACAAAATGATACACAGATACAAAAGTGCATACATAGGCAGAAAGATAGATACAAAAACATATTTCGAACACATCACAGGACACTCCCATGCAATACAATACAAAGGAGTACAGCACAATACAACACAATACAAGACAGACAATACGCTACGCCACGTTACTTTACAACACAACACATACGGACAAACACGCAGTACATTATGTTAATTTCGTTTCCTGCCCTTCCCTTAGATTACCTGCATTGCATTGCATCAAACTACATTCTACTACATTACATTGCACTACAGTATATTTCACTGCATTACAATCCATTGCGCTACACTACGCTGCATTGGAATGATGTAATTTCAAGGGTACTAACATGAACGCACACATATAGGTACATACATAGAAATATGGATGTATACATAAATACACTGATTCTAGCATAGATGCATATGCACACATGTATGGCAAACATCCTTACACACACACACACGCCAAAGATACCGAGATTCATAGACGCATAAATGCACAACATGCTACGACGTTACGCTGCATTTCATATACGTAGATCATGTGAGAATCGTACATACATCGGTACATGCATGTTTTCGTTGTGTTCACCGTCCGATTCATGGCAAGGCATTCCATAATGTTCACACATAGAGACATTCATTGATACATAGAGACATACATAAATACATAGAGACATATATAGAGATATACATAGAGACATACATAGAGACATACAAGGAGACATACATAGAGACATACATAGTTACATAGAGACATACATAGCTGTACACATACAAAGATACATACAAAGATGCATCCCACTTCGTTGTGCGGCATTACATTTTCTGTTACGTGACGCCACACGACACCGCAATGCTGGATTTCACATAATACACGCTCATCCGTGCATCCAAACACACTCACATATACGTTGCATTACATGCATAAACGTGTATGCCCGTAAATTAATGTACATCTTGAATATATATATATATATACATATATGTGTGTGTAATATATATATATGTATATAAATGTAT
>CAMXCT020002109.1:0-15000 GCA_947184155.2 Cladocopium goreaui | reverse complement strand
AATCCAAAAAGCTATGGTTTCACGTCCATATGTACATAATAGATAGATGGAAATGAATTATACTTATGCAGTATAGTACTATTTCCATCTATACTCATCTGGTTGGTGGTTTCAAACATTTTTTATTTTCCATTTCATATATGGGATGTCATCCTTCCCTTTGACTCATATTTTTCAAGATGGCTATTGCACCACCAACCAGTCATAGTATAATTTTCAATGCTGCCCGCAGGTTTCCTGGATGCCTCCCCTACCACGGCCACCTGTGCCACCTGGGCCACTGCCGATGCCCATGTCGGCCACGGCCATGCCGGCGCCGGCGCCGGCGCAGGGGTCAAGGCCGGGCTGAAAGTAGGAAGATCCTGTTGGACATGGTTTAACATTGTTTAACACGATTTGAAATAGGATGTAAACACTTACAGTAGCAATCTTTCTGATGTTGGTCCCCAAAAAAAGCATGTTTTTTTTTCGAATTTTGAAGGTAAAATGTTTGAATTTGTTTAACATCTTTACTGTGCGAAGCCACAAATAGACACTAAATTCAGTGCATAATGATATAATGTCTACAAAGTTGATAGATTCTGAAACATTCCATGATAATCTCCGGACATCTTTTTTGTATCACCCCTATGGATGATCCCTGATGCCGTGGGCTGCAAAGCAGCACACAGCAGCGTGGAAAACACGGATGGTGCGTAGAGCGTGGAGGTTGAAGCAGTTGAAGCAGATAGTTTTTATCGTAACCCTGAAGTGAAGGGATTCTATGCTTGGAAAACGCTTGCTGAGAGGTTTAATTTCCATGTTCATAACCATGTTTTGACTTAGTTCCACATAGATCCAAAGGGGGAGTGAAAGCCATGGTACAAAACTGTCCAAGAGGTAGACGCCACAACAGACAAAAAGAATGGATCATTTTGTATATCTGGGCAATTCATGTCAGCTCCTGTGATTGTAACCAATGGCGAGCAAAAATAATTGGAACTTGTTTAACAACTAGTTCATGCAATCATCAAGAACCACGATAGAACTTGAGATACAATATTGATGGTATACACTATTCGAACATATAATTTGGTGTAACAATGATAGTAGTAATGAATTTTCTACACACTAATACTTATCTAATTATTGTTAACTCGCTATATATTCACTAATATATAATGGTTGTATAATTGTCAAAAATATATCTTTCATAGTGGACCACAAATAGTTTTTCGGACCACTAATGTTAATCGTGGTATACTCTATATATATATGTACTATAGAAGTCAGAAATATCTCTAACCATGGAGATATATACTAATGTTAACTTTCTAATATTTGTTTATCATCTCCAACTCATAAATTGAACATGAAAAGTCGTGGACGGACGGATGCTGCTCGACTTGGAGATTGAAGTTAACCGGGGCTTATGGTAGATATCACCAGAGTTAATATGGCTTAATGGGAATATATTCCAGTAGATATTCCAGAGTTAATATGGCTTAATGAGAATTGAATGGAAAATTCACCATACCCTCTGGTAAACATACAAAAACTATGGAAAATCACCATTTTGAATTGGTAAATCAGCTCTAAATGGACCATTTATAACCATCTATAAATGGGAAATCAACTATAAAGGGCAATTTTCAATAGTTATGTTAAATTACCATTTATGGTACATGATAATATGATACATGGAAGTTATTTTTTATATGTTATAATGGGAAGATTTACCAAGCCATATTTGGTGACCGGAGGGTATTTGGATCAACTGGAGTTGTTTGATCTCTTGCCTAAGGAAAAATGCAGGCATATGCAGGCTATCTAAGATTGGGAATTAAAATGGTGGCCAAGTTGCTGGCTTTTAACACTTCATTTCACTTGGCCTGAAGGCAGATACGGTTGTGATGGTTTAAAACGACCACGAAGCAGCTCAGTTTCAATATCTGGGGTCTGGATCAAAGTCATCAAACATGGCCAGTGCTGCATGCTTCATCCAAGTACAATAAGGAAACCATGTCCCATATGGCTATCTTGAACAGTATGACTACATTAACAATGTTGATAAGCATGGTACATAGTCACCAAGCTTTTGTTTGTTCCTTCATAACATGCAATATCCATCAATATCCATACTTATCTAACATGCATCCTGAGAAGATAAACAATGGAAATGTCAAACATGGTTTTCATCAAATTGGGCATGTGTTTGAAATTCCATGTCATTCGATTACTACACGTATGTGTATATAATATATATATATGAATTATAATGACCTCACTGTGATGTCATTGGAATGATGGTTAGGATTAGGGGAATCATCCCCAAATGGCCCAACAAGGAAATAGCTCCTTTCAGGTTGGTGAATTACATTGCAATCCAGCCAGCATTACTGTTGGGATATAACCGTGCTATGGTCACATATCCATTTGCTGCAAGTGCACTTCCAGGTATTATACATGTTTATATATATATATATGAGCTACAGCCAAAATTTAGGTTAATGGAGAGTAGTATTCGAGACATCTTTATTTGTTGGAAATTGAGCTGGGGCTTGGAAAACGATAATACACTCTTCAAACAACGATAACATTTGCTTATATACCAAAACCTGAAAACGATAATACACTTTTCAAAGATTGATGACTTGGAGCAAAATACCGAATATTGACCGTGGCGCATATATATATACATATATATACATATATATATATATATGTATGTATGTATGTATTGTATATATATAATATAATATATTTATATATGGATAATATATATATATAATATATACATATTATCTGCAAGTGCATCTACATCACTTGCCATGGGCCGATGGCAGTGCAGCCTTGGAGGCGATTGAATTTTACGGGTCCCAGATCTGTGGGTGGCAAAGATGCGAAGATTTGGCTATGGATCAATAGCAATTAGTAGCAATTTTTAGGGGGATGAACATGATGAACATCCATAAATCCCAGCGATTTTGATGTGAAAGGGGTACAAGGGCGGTGACTTGACCAAATGTGCCATGAAATGCCATGAAAAACTCTGGAAACCATGGTTATTTTGAGACTTGAACATGTTTTTGTTTTTGGCGCGGAAGTTTGGGAGGATTGGGTGGCAGCAAGCCGAAAGAACCACCCAGGGCTCTAAGATTGGCCGTGTTTGGAATAGGAGAACATCGTGTATTGTGATGTATTGTGGCCATACTGGTTTTCAAGAGGACAGGGAAGTTACCAAAGTAGCTCTCACTGTAGGATGTTGATTGGGGTTACCATCTGGTACGAAAGGATTTGTTCGTTGGTTATGAATCTCCACACATGTTGACACATCCACACATGGGTTGGTTTCTCTTCACTTCTTGAGAAGTATTTGGCCAAAGTTGTTCATGCTTGATATGCCTGTGGCTTAAAATGTGGTCACACATGTCTCCCCTTTTTTACCGGGATGACTCCGCTTGTTTGATAGCTAGATAGCAACCAGCATTGCGCTGTTATTAAATGTGTTCCAGGTTCCAGCTTGTAGTTAAATCCCCGGGTTTGACGGTTAAACCCTCATGTTTGATTGTGAAAGCACCAGTTTCGATGATTGGACCATGTTAGATGTGGGAAACTATACCATTTGTAGATCATTGTCCGAAAGAAAAGATCGGTTTTCCACATCTAAATCAGTTTATTTCATGGTATTTTGATATTTAGAAGCCCAAAATGATGTTTAGATCCTATATCATGTTAGTTTACCCCAGGCTATTTTGGCATCTAAAATCTCAAAATTTTTATGCATAAACCACATGTTTTGCTGGTCCGCCATCAGGCCCCCTGCGCCTGTGGCATGGCAGCAACACAATTCGGGCCAGGGATTTGACAAAGAAACGTCCTGGTGTCCCATTGCAGTATCCCTAGAAATGGATAGAAATGATAATATCCTGGACATATAAATTTGGTTGATTGAATCCGCAAACTCAAATAGCATTTTGGCAACAAAGAATTTTCGAGGACATGTTGAGATTCCAACTATATCAACAATTAAGCCCAGCTGGTATTTGGGAAGACCAAAGCACAGGTTTCAATGATCCAAATCAGGTATGACCTCGCAGATTGCAATCCAAATCTGATGCCGTGTTCCTCATTTATGGATATTTATGGCTCATCCACGACCTCGCAGATTTTGCATTTGGGTTCGCTTCCGGCACCACTAGCGCAGTGAATTCTCGCGCCATGCCTCGTTCAAGTCGGCTCAGCTGTGCATTGAACATCGAACCACCAAGTGCGAGGTTGATCGACCGATTGACCACCAGGAGGGGAGAAACCGAGCGCGGGGAGCCCGGGGAGCCGGGTGGCTAACATATTCTATAACTGTCATAACATAATGATGTATAAACAATGATAAACATATATTATAATTATACAAATAATTAGACACATAGTGAATATTATAATTAGACATAATAATGATAAACATAGTGAATATAGTGAATATAGTGAATATTATAATTAGACACATAGTGAACCTCTAAGAAAGATAGAAACGTATTGACCATCATGGCATTGGACAATGCTTTACCTTTAATTTCCAAGTGTCCAAATGTTCTATTTTTTTGACATGTTTAATCTGATTGTCTATCTAATCTAATCTTATCTTATCATATCTTTTCTTATTTATTATATCAATGTTAGCTAACCCAACAACCAGCTGGCCAAGTGGTTTGCAATCATGGAGGATTCCACCAATGGCAATCTAAATCAATCTAATCAGTAAGTTGGTTGACAACTTAAAATAGACCCAGCGCTTTAACAAAAAAACGGGAAATTGCCAAAGACCTTATTAATATCCCATAATTTTGATCTATATGGAATGTTTTGTGGCTCTCTTTAGTGGCACAGTTTTTTTAACAAATGCTACAGATTGATGTTTATTTCATGAATCTTTACCTACAATTGAGCCATTCTTGGGATAAATGGAAGTAAATACTCCATACATGGAGCATTTGTGTATGGATTATACCCCCATTGACGCTTCCTGGGTGCGGCACATGCACGACTAGCTAGGACGGTCATTTCCCCTGCTGCTGAAGTTCAAGAAATCCGTCGCCAACTCCAGCGAAACGTGACGCGGGAAGGGGAAGGGGAAAGTGGTGAAATGGCAACAGAGCAGCCCAGAAATGCATAACGACTGGACAGATGATCATGATGATATAATATTTGCATAAATGATGATAAATTGCTATGTGTGAAAATAGGGTACCGCAGAATTTAAGTATCAGTTGATCAATGTTTATCATCATTTTTACGATGAAAAATGCGAGCTTCTTCGGGGGTTGGTTGACCAAGAGCATCTGCCCAGCTTTTCTGTTTTTTTGATCAAGGTGGTGCCCCAGTTCGTTGAAGTCAGTTTATAACAAAATTTAACTCCAATATCTAGGGATATCTAGGGTTTATGTAGATATAGTATTTTAGATCGAAGTAGTTGCTATGATTTATGAACTCACTAATGATTATACCTGAAGGGGCACCACTTGCATTGAATCTTCCGTCCGGCCTTGCGGAGTAGTTTGTTGTTGCTCCACCGGCGTTACTTAATGTAGTATACGTGAACACGTTGAGACAATGCGGTAGACGAGCCAACCGACGTGTGGCTTCTACTCAAGTATGGGTCAAGTCATTGATTCACAAAAAAACATATCCGTGACCTTTGGAGATTTTGACCCCTACTTACTTCCCTATCTCATTTGGGGTCAACGCAATTCTGCAGGGAAGTGCGTTTTAGGGTGGTGATGCAATTGATTTCTTCTCACCTAAAACGCATAAAACGCTGTCATGATTTTCATGTTTGGGTCGTTTTGGTCGCTTGGGTCGTTTGGGCCCTTGCTTGACATCAGCACCGCACCGCACGCATGATCCCAGCGATGATCGGATGATCTCTGGCCAGATCCCAGACAGATGGTCTGATGTTAGATGCGTTAGGTGATGCCTTTGAAATGCGCCCGCAGCCTCTTTTCCACGCCACCTATGAGTCATTTGCATCTTCAGAAGTAGTGCAGACTCGCAAAGGTCGGCGTTTTTCAGCTTGACAGATGGGCATGATTCATGATTTCCCTTGGTGAGTGATTATTGACAAATCACTTTGGCTGGTCATCAATCCAGTTTCATGCAGGCTTTCATATGCCCATGAGATAGTGATTCACATGAATTATGGGATAGACGGCCATATCAGATCAACCCCATGTGACTTGACCATGTTTTTCTTGGACGCTGATAGATCCCATCGGAACGCTGATCAGCCTGTCGATGAATCGAACTTTGGTGAGCTGCGGCAACGAAAAGCACTTGGACAGTTGTGTGTATATTTGCAGGTCAGGTTCTTAGACGGCCTGAAATGATAAAACGGTGTGGTTTTGAGTAAAACATTACATTCAGCATCCCAGCTTGGTGCTAGTAAAACAGTAAGACCATACAAAGTTCTTGGGAGAATCCAATTTTGATGGTTTAGAGAATCCCTCCCTCAAATTGTTTAACCACCATATGGCCCCACATAGATTCAACCCTAATCCAGGGTTTCGATGGCGTACAATACATACTTGGTGGCTCATCCCACTTGGTAAGTAGATTACCAAGCTAGTCTGGTTGGTGGTTTGGAACATTTGGATTATTTTTCCATAATATATGGGATAATCCTTCCCATTGACTTTCATATTTTTCAGAGGGGTAGGGCTCAACCACCAACCAGTATAAGTAGATTAACAGAGATTAACCCTATTTACCCCACTGAAAAAACAGTAGTACAACCTACTGGGATGAGCCACCAAGGATTAGAGGGTATCCCCTATCGACCAACCAGTGTAAAGGAATGCCATTTCGGGTAAACCCTTCTATCCCAATATTGCGCGTGGTATATATATATTAATAAAGATATACATCTTAATTTAGACATAGTACATATATTCCCGTATTTGGAGAAGTATGATTGAGTTTACTATATTATATAATCAGAAAGTATCTTTTGTAGAAGAGGAGGATATTCCATTGTTATTCCCCAATTTATTCACCATGTTTTGCTATGGGGGAACCAACAAGAATTATTTAGATGCGTAACAAAAAAGGCAGTGAGTGAACTGCCAATGTAGCAGCTCGTTTTTGGGAGAATCAGCCCCAAATTGACCAATCAGGATTTAATAGTTACACAAATATATGTATATATATACTATATCAGTTGTATAATATTTACATGTAAGATAACTACAATTGTCCATCAAACTATAATTATCCATCTATCAATCCATCGATCATTCCATCCAGCCATCCAAATCGCACCCATCAGCATAATTTCCAGGCGATAAATAGGCGACGAAATGGACAATTGGCACCGAAGAACTGGGACTATTGCAACCAACAAAAACCGGAAACAAAACATAATTACAGCTATACAAAATTAAATTCAAAATAATCTGGAATAAACAATAATAAACATTTGAAATTGTAATCCGTGCATTATTCCCTACTGTACCTGCCAGATGAGAGTTTCTAGATTTTATCACATTTCTTTCCGCCTCTTTTCTTCTCGTCTCGTCTCGTCTCTTCTCGTCTCTTCTCGTCTCGTCTCGTCTCTTCTCTTGTTTTCTCTTCTCGTCTCGTTTCGTCTCTTCTCCTCTCCTCTCTTCTCGTCTCGTCTCGTCTCTCCTCTTCTCGTCTCTCCTCTTCTCCTCTCCTCTTCTCGTCTCGTCTCGTCTCTCCTCTTCTCGTCTCTCCTCTTCTCTTCTCTCCTCTTCTCTTCTCCTCTTCTCTCCTCTTCTCTTCTCGTCTCATCTCGTCTCTTCTCGTCTCTTCTCTTGTCTTCTCTTCTCTTCTCGTCTCGGCTCGTCTCTTCTCTTCTCTTCTCTCCTCTTCTCTTCTCCTCTTCTCTCCTCTTCTCTTCTCGTCTCATCTCGTCTCTTCTCGTCTCTTCTCTTGTCTTCTCTTCTCTTCTCCTCTCCGCTCCGCTCCGCTCCACTCCTCTCCTCTCCTTTCCTCTCCTCTCCTCTTCTCTCCTTATCCTCAACTACGAGCTCCAGATCTCGGCATTTGCTGAGGTCCCGACAATTCCGTGTTAGAAAAAATGCAGAAAATAATTATGAAAATACCAGAATAAATATCAAATAAATAATTATCTTTTTATTCCCGAATGCGTAGCGAAGGGTTCCCGTTTATAGTTGGGGGTCTGGTGGTTGGACCTTTGTTCGCCGCCAGTTGGTCGGCGCGTCGTTTTTCGCGTCGTTTTTCGCGTCGTTTTCGCGTCGTTTTCGCGTCGTTTTTCGCGTCGTTAATTCGGTGTCTATAGGGGAAGCTGCAAAACCTCGTGTCTTTTGCTGCGTCGATGTCGCAGTGTCTATAGGGGAAGCTGCAACACCTCGTGTTTTTTGCTACGTAGATGTCGCAGTGTCTATAGGGGAAGCTGCAAAACCTCGTGTGTTTTGCAACGTAGATGTCGCAGTGTCTATAGGGGAAGCTGCAAAACCTCGTGTTTTTTGCTGCGTCGATGTCGCAGTGTCTATAGGGGAAGCTGCAAAACCTTGTGTCTTTTGCTACGTGGATGTCGCAGTGTCTATAGGGGAAGCTGCAAAATCTCGTGTCTTTTGCTGCGTCGATGTCGCAGTGTCTATAGGGGAAGCTCCAAAATCTCGTGTCTTTTGCTACGTGGATGTCGCCGTGTCTATAGGGGAAGCTGCTAAAATCTCGTGTCTTTTGCTACGTGGATGTCGCCGTGTCTATAGGGGAAGCTGCAAAACCTCGTGTCTTTTGCTGCGTCGATGTCGCAGTGTCTATAGGGGAAGCTGCAAAACCTCGTGTTTTTTGCTCCGTAGATGTAGCAGTGTCTATAGGGGAAGCTGCAACACCAAGTGTTTTTTGCTGCGTAGATGTCGCAGTGTCTATAAGGGAAGCTGCAATACCTCGCGTGTTTTGCTACGTAGCTGTCGCAGTGTCTATAGGGGAAGCTGCAATACCTCGTGTTTTTTGCTCCGTAGATGTAGCAGTGTCTATACGGGAAGCTGCAAAACCTCGTGTTTTTTGCTGCGTAGATGTAGTAGTGTCTATAGGGGAAGCTGCAAAACCTCGTGTTTTTTGCTCCGTAGATGTAGCAGTGTCTATAGGGGAAGCTGCAAAACCTCGTGTGTTTTGCAACGTAGATGTCGCAGTGTCTATAGGGGAAGCTGCAAAACCTCGTGTTTTTTTGCTGCGTAGATGTAGCAGTGTCTATAGGGGAAGCTACAAAACCTCGTGTTTTTTGCTCCGTAGATGTCGCAGTGTCTATAGGGGAAGCTGCAAAACCTCGTGTGTTTTGCTACGTAGATGTCGCAGTGTCTATAGGGGAAGCTGCAAAACCTCGTGTTTTTTGCTGCGTGGATGTCGCCGTGTCTATAGGGGAAGCTGCAACACCTCGTGTTTTTTGCTACGCACAGTAGTACTTGGAAGTAGTTTGTGCGAGCTTTGTAGTACACAGTAGTACTGGGAACGACTTTGTGCAAGCTTTGTAGTACAAAGTAGTACTGGGAACGTGTTTGTGCCAGTTTTGCGGTACAAAGTAGTACTGGGAACGACTTTGTGCAAGCTTTGTAGTAAAAAGTGGTACTGGGAAGTGCTTTGTGCAAGCTTTGTAGTACACAGTAGTACTGGGAAGTGCTTCGTGCAAGCTTTGTAGTAGACAGTAGTACTGGAACGTGTTTGTGCAAGCTTTGTAGTACACAGTAGTACTGGGAAGTGCTTTGTGCGAGCTTTGTAGTACACAGTAGTACTGGGAAGTGCTTTGTGCGAGCTTTGTAGTACACAGTAGTATTGGGAAGTAGTTTGTGCGAGCTTTGTAGTACACAGTAGTACTGGAACGACTTTGTGCAAGCTTTGTAGTACAAAGTAGTACTGGGAAGTGCTTTGTGCAAGCTTTGTAGTACACAGTAGTACTGGGAAGTGCTTTGTGCAAGCTTCGTAATACACAGTAGTACTGGGAACGACTTTGTACAAGCTTTGTAGTACAAAGTAGTACTGCGCACGACTTTTTGTGCAAGCTTTGTAGTACAAAGTAGTACTGGGAAGTAGTTGTTGCAAGCTTTGTAGTACACAGTAGGACTGGGAACGACGTTGCAAGCCTTGTAGTACAAAGTAGTACTGGGAAGTGCTTTGTGCAAGCTTTGTAGTACACAGTAGTACTGGGAACGACTTTGTGCAAGCTTTGTAGTAAAAAGTGGTACTGGGAAGTGCTTTGTGCAAGCTTTGTAGTACACAGTAGTACTGGGAAGTGCTTCGTGCAAGCTTTGTAGTACACAGTAGTACTGGGAACGTGTTTGTGCGAGCTTTGTAGTGCACAGTAGTACTGGGAAGTGCTTTGTGCAAGCTTTGTAGTACACAGTAGTACTGGGAACGGCTTTTTGCAAGCTTTGTAGTACACAATAGTACTGGGAAGTAGTTTGTGCGAGCTTTGTAGTACACAGTAGTACTGGGAAGTACTTTGTGCAAGCTTTGTAGTATACAGTAGTACTGGGAAGTAGTTTGTGCGAGCTTTGTAGTACACAGTAGTACTTGGAAGTAGTTTGTGCGAGCTTTGTAGTACACAGTAGTACTGGGAACGTGCTTCTGCAAGCTTTGTAGTACACTGGGAAGTACTTTGTGCAAGCTTTGTAGTACACAGTAGTACTGGGAACGTGTTTGTGCGAGCTTTGTAGTACACAGTAGTACTTGGAAGTAGTTTGTGCCAGCTTTGTAGTACACAGTAGTACTGGGAAGTGCTTTGTGCAAGTTTTGTAGTACACAGTAGTACTGGGAAGTAGTTTGTGCAAGCTTTGTAGTACACAGTAGTACTGGAACGTGTTTGTACACTTGTAGTACACAGTAGTACTGGGAAGTGCTTTCTGCAAGCTTTTTAGTACACAGTAGTACTGGGAAGTAGTTTGTGCGAGCTTTGTAGTACACAGTAGTACTGGGAACGTGTTTGTGCGAGCTTTGTAGTACACAGTAGTACTGGGAACGTGTTTGTGCAAGCTTTGTAGTACAAAGTGGTACTGGGAAGTAGTTTGTGCAAGCTGTGTAGTACACAGTAGTACTGGGAAGTACTTTGTGCAAGCTGTGTAGTACAAAGTAGTACTGGGAAGTAGTTTGTGCAGGAAGTGCTTTGTGCAGTAGTACACAGTAGTACGGGGAAGTAGTTTGTGCAAGCTTTGTAGTACACAGTAGTACTGGAACGTGTTTGTGCATTTGTAGTACACAGTAGTACTGGGAAGTGCTTTCTGCAAGCTTTGTAGTACACAGTAGTACTGGGAAGTAGTTTGTGCGAGCTTTGTAGTGCACAGTATTACTGGGAACCTGTTTGTGCGAGCTTTGTAGTACACAGTAGTACTGGAACGTGTTTGTGCATGTGTAGTACACAGTAGTACTGGGAAGTGCTTTGTGCAAGCTTTGTAGTACACATTAGTACTGGAACATGTTTGTGCGAGCTGTGTAGTACACAGTAGTACTGGGAAGTGTGTTGTGCAAGTTTTGTAGTACACAGTAGTACTGGGAAGTAGTTTGTGCGAGCTTTGTAGTACACAGTAGTACTGGGAACGTGTTTGTGCGAGCTTTGTAGTACACAGTAGTACGTGCAAGCTTTGTAGTACAAAGTAGTACTGGGAAGTGCTTTGTGCAAGCTTCGTAGTACACAGTAGTACTGGGAAGTGCTTTGTGCAAGCTTTGTAGTACACAGTAGTACTGGGAAGTACTTTGTGCAAGCTTTGTAGTACACAGTAGTACTGGGAACGTGTTTGTGCGAGCTTTGTAGTACACAGTAGTACTTGGAAGTAGTTTGTGCGAGCTTTGTAGTACACAGTAGTACTGGGAACGTGCTTTGTGCAAGCTTTGTAGTACACAGTAGTACTGGGAACGTGCTTCTTCAAGCTTTGTGGTACAAAGTAGTACTGGGAAGTTCTTTGTGCGAGCTTTGTAGTACACAGTAGTACTGGGAACGTGTTTCTGCAAGCTTTGTAGTACACAGTAGTACTGGGAAGTAGTTTGTGCAAGCTTTTGTAGTACACAGTAGTACTGGAACGTGTTTGTGCATTTGTAGTACACAGTAGTACTGGGAAGTGCTTTCTGCAAGCTTTGTAGTACACAGTAGTACTGGGAAGTAGTTTGTGCGAGCTTTGTAGTGCACAGTAGTACTGGGAACGTGTTTGTGCGAGCTTTGTAGTACACAGTAGTACTGGGAAGTGCTTTGTGCAAGCTTTGTAATACAAAGTAGTACTGGGAAGTGCTTTGTGCGAGCTTTGTAGTACACAGTAGTACTGGGAACGTGTTTTGTGCGAGCTTTGTAGTACACAGTAGTACTGGGAAGTAGTTTGTGCGAGCTTTGTAGTGCACAGTAGTACTGGGAAGTGCTTTGTGCAAGCTTTGTAGTACACAGTAGTACTGGGAAGTGCTTTGTGCAAGCTTTGTAATACAAAGTAGTACTGGGAAGTGCTTTGTGCGAGCTTTGTAGTACACAGTAGTACTGGGAACGTGTTTGTGCGAGCTTTGTAGTACACAGTAGTACTGGAACGTGTTTGTGCATGTGTAGTACACAGTAGTACTGGGAAGTGCTTTGTGCAAGCTTTGTAGTACAAAGTTGTACTGGGAAGTGCTTTGTGCGAGCTTTGTAGTACACAGTAGTACTGGGAACGTGTTTGTGCGAGCTTTGTAGTACACAGTAGTACTGGAACGTGTTTGTGCAAGTTTTGTAGTACACAGTAGTACTGGGAAGTAGTTTGTGCGAGCTTTGTAGTACACATTAGTACTGGAACGTGTTTGTGCGAGCTTTGTAGTACACAGTAGTACTTGGAACGAGTTTGTGCAAGCTTTGTAGTACAAAGTAGTACTGCGAACGACTTTGTGCAAGCTTTGTAGTACAAAGTAGTTCTGGGAAGTAGTTGTTGCAAGCTTTGTAGTACACAGTAGTACTGGGAACGACTTTGCAAGCCTTGTAGTACAAAGTAGTACTGGGAAGTAGTTGTTGCAAGCTTTGTAGTACACAGTAGTACTGGGAACGACTTTGCAAGCCTTGTAGTACAAAGTAATACTGGGAAGTGCTTTGTGCAAGCTTTGTAGTACACAGTAGTACTGGGAACGGTTTCGTGCAAGCTTTGTAGTACAAAGTGGTACTGGGAAGTGCTTCGTGCAAGCTTTGTAGTACAAAGTGGTACTGGGAAGTAGTTTGTGCAAGCTGTGTAGTACACAGTAGTCTCGGGAAGTGCTTCGTGCAAGCTGTGTAGTACAAAGTACTGGGAAGTAGTTTGTGCAAGCTTTGCAGTACAAAGTGGTGCTGGGAAGTGCTTTGTATAGTGGGGAGTGTAGAGCGTGTAGAGTGTGGAATGTGTAGTGTAGATTGTAAAAAGTAAGAGTGTAAAGTGTAGAGTGTGGAGTGTATAGTGTAGTGTAGAGTGTGGAGTGCAAAGTGTGGAGTGTAAAGTGTGGAGTGTGGAGTGTAAAGTATGGCGTGTGGAGTGTAAAGTGTGGAGTATGGAGTGAGGAGTGTGGTGTGTGTAGAGTGTAGAATGTGGTGGAGTGTGGCGTGTGAAGTGTGGAGTGTGGAGTGTAGTGTGTGTAGTGAGGAGTGTGGAGTGTAAAGTGTTGAGTGTGGAGTGAGGAGTGTAAAGTGTAAAGTGTGGAGTGTAAACTGTAGAGTGTGGAGTGGAAAGTGGCGAGTGTGGAGTGTAAAGTGTGGCGTCTGTAATGTAAAGTGTGGAGTGTGGAGTGAGGAGTGTGGTGGGTGTAGAGTGTTGAGTGTGGTGGAGTGTGGAGTGTAGAGCGTAGAGCGTGGAGTGAGGAGTGAGGAGTGTAAAGTGTAAAGTGTAAAGTGTGGAGCCTGGAGTATAAAGTGTAGAGTGTGGAGTGCGGAGCGGAAAGTGTCGAGTGTGAAGTGTAGAGTGTCAAGTTAAGTGTAGAGTGTAAAGTGTAGAGTGTAAAGTGTAGAGTGTGGAGTGTGGAGTGTAAAGTGTAGTGTGCAGAGTGTGGAGTGTAAAGTGTGGAGTGTGGAGTGTGCAGTGGGTAAAGTGTGGAGTGTGGCAGGTGGTGGTGATCTCGTTGTGCTGGTGATGTTGCTGTGCTGGTGATGCTGTTGTGTTGGTGATTTTGTTGTGATTTCATTGCGCTGGTTGTGATTTCGTTGTGCTTGTGGTGATGTTGTTGTGCTGGTTACCTGTTTCTTTGTGAACCGCACGATGCATGCAAACATCGGTTCGTTTTCCTATTGCAGAGGTTTGCACTCGTAGTCCAAGAACGTGAATACATTCGGGTTCGTGGCTTCCATCTTGTTTTATTATTACATAAAACGGGACGCCTGTCGAAAAAGTGGGCGCCCCTGTCGGAAACCCGACACTTGTACCCGGAAATGATTCAATACATCATGTAATTATGCCAAAAGTCCCAAATTTTCCGGAAATTTCGGACGAAACCCCGAATTTTCACGGAAATTTGGCGATTTAGGAATTTCCTAAAGTGGCAAATTTTCCGGAAAATTGGTGCTTCGGGATTTTGACTGAACCGCAAAATTTTCCCGAAAATTGGTGCTTCGGGAGGTCGACTCAACCGCGACTTTTGGCAGAACAACTCGCATCGCAATGCCTGATTTGGGGGTACCCGAATTTTAGGACAACGGGATGCTTGTCGAAAAAGTTGGCGCTCCGGTCGGAAACCACGTATTTATAGCCGGAATTGATGCAATATACCAGTAATACCGCACAAGGCGGTGGCGGAAGTTTCAAAAATAGGAAACCTATAGGAGAGATTGGTTGTTGTGAATCCGGGATGGCAGAGCGAATCCACTGATGGACCGAAAGGTGCTTGAGGTCTCCTCTCTTTCTCTCTCTTTCTCTCTCTTTCTCTCTCTTTCTCTGACTACCTACCTACCTACCTATCTATCTTCTATGTATCTATCTATCGATCGATCGATCGATTTATCTCTCTCTCTCTTTCATCTAATTACCTATCTGTCTGTCTGTCTATCTAATCTGATCTAATCAAATCTAATCTATCTATCTCTCTCTC
>CAMXCT020002108.1:0-115195 GCA_947184155.2 Cladocopium goreaui | reverse complement strand
AACGCTTGCTGTGTGTGAAAGCTTGCTGTGTAAAAGCTTCTCTGTGGAGAAGCTTGCTGTGTGTGAAAGCTTGCTGTGTAAAGCTTCTCTGTGTAAAAGCTTGTTGTGTGTAAAAGCTTCTCTGTTTAAAAAGCTTGCTGTGTGTGTAAACGCTTGCCATGTGTAAAAGCACTGTGTGTAAGTGTTCTGTGTGTAAACGCCTGCTGTGTTTGAAAGCTTGCTGTGTGAAAAAGATTTTGCGTGTAAAAGCTTGCTGTGTGTAAAAGCCTCTCTGTGTGTAAAAGCGTCTCTGTGCAAAAGTTGCTGTGTGTAAACGGTTGCCATGTGTAAAAGCACTGTGTGTAAGTGTTCTGTGTGTAAACGCTTGCTGTGTGTGAAAGCTTCTCTGTGAAGAAGCTTGTTGTGTGTAAAAGCTTCTGTGTGTAAAAGCTTCTCTGCTTGAAAAGCTTGCTGTGTGTAAAAGCTTCTCTGCGAAAGAACTTGATGTGTGTAGAAGCTTTGTAGTACAAAGTAGTACTCGAACGTGTTTTGTGCAAGCTTTGTAGTACAAAGTAGTACTGGGAAGTAGTTTGTGCAAGCTTTGTAGTACAAAGTAGTACTGGGGAGTGCTTTGTGCAAGCTTTGTAGTACAAAGTAGTACTGGGAAGTAGTTTGTGCAAGCTTTGTAGTACAAAGTAGTACCGGGGAGTGCTTTGTGCAAGCTTTGTAGTACAAAGTAGTACTGGAACGTGTTTTGTGCAAGCTTTGTAGTACAAAGTAGTACTGGGAAGTAGTTTGTGCAAGCTTTGTAGTACAAAGTAGTACTGGGAAGTGCTTTGTGCAAGCTTTGTAGTACTGGGAAGTGCTTTGTGCAAGCTTTGTAGTACAAAGTAGTACTGGAACGTGTTTTGTGCAAGCTTTGTAGTACAAAGTAGTACTGGGAAGTGCTTTGTGCAAGCTTGGTAGTACAAAGTAGTACTGGGAAGTGCTTTGTGCAAGCTTTGTAGTACAAAGTAGTACTGGGAAGTGTTTTGTGCAAGCTTTGTAGTACAAAGTAGTACTGGGAAGTGGTTTTTGCAAGCTTTTGTAGTAGACATCAGTACTGGGAAGTACTTGACATAAAAATAGCCAAGAAGAACTTAGCTGACATATGGGAAGACATGGAATAAGATGAGAAGAGCTCAGATGAGATGAGTTGAGATGAAGTGCAAGTGTGAAGTGTGGAGTGTGGGGTGTGAAGAGTGCAATGTGAAGTGTGAGGAAAGTGTTTGCATTGTACCGGGGTCACGCGCAGGTCATGTTCTTGGACAGCAACACTGCAACAGCTTCGCACAAAGCACGCACGCACGGGCCTGGCTGGCGCACGGAGCATGCAAGTTCCTTAGTAGTAGTACTGGGAAGTGATTCATGAAAGCTTATAGGTGATATATGAGAAGAGATGAGATGAGAAGAGATGAGCTGGGATAAGGTGAGAAGAGCTCAGATGAGATGAAGTGTGGAGTGTGAAGAGTGCAGTGTGAAGTGTGGGGCGCGAAGAGTGCAGTGTGAAGTGTGGAGTGTGAAGAAAGCAATGAGAAGTGAGAAGTGTGAAGTGTGAAGTGTGGAGTGTGAAGTGTGAAGTGTGGATTGGGAAGAGTGCAGTGTGAAGTGAGAAGTGTGGAGTGTGAAGTGTGAAGTGTGCAGTGTGGAGTGTGAAGAGTGCAGTGAGAAGTGTGAAGGGCGAAGTGGAGCTTCAAATGTGACATGTGAAACAGGACACCACTTTCGCAGAGTGCACGCACGCACGGGCTTGGCTGGCGCACGGCGCATGCAAGTTCTATAGATGAGAAAGGTCTTTTATATATCTTTAAGGCAACTTCCGCCCCGCCTCGTGCGGGTACTACTGGTATGTTTTCTATGTTTGGATCTTGACATAGGAATTGATGGGTATCATAATGGTTTAATGTGGTTTGATGGGATTTAATGTGTCTGTAATATTTCATAATGGGCATGTCATGGGAATACCATGGAACATGTTGTGTAGCCTCTAAGTGTCATCAAACGTGGCTTGCTGAAAAATCACCCATTTAGTTCGATATTTTCCCAGCTATAAACCTCCATTTATAAGGGATTTTTAATGGATTTTCCATTCCCACGTTTGATTGGAGGGTATCTACATAGATACCCTTCCATCAAACATGGCAATGTGAAATCCACCATTTCATGCAGCTTCATAGCTGGGGATAGCTGGGTGATTTTCCATGGATTATCGGAGAGTTTGCAAAGGATGTAGCAACCGTCATAGACAAGTTGGAAACCTGGAACTTATGGGGAAAACATGGGAAAACAGCATCCTCTTGACATCCTTAGTTAATGATGGTTAATGATGGTTAATAGTGGTTAATGATGGCAAAAAAAGTTGCTGCATCTTTTTACGGGCGATAGTCCTGTACTATACATATAGTCCTGAAAACAATGAAATGCATCGAGTACTTACAACGAGCCCAATTGATCCTATGTTGCTTGCAACCGTCAGTGCGATGTAATTGACAGTAAGACACAAACTGATATAAGATAGCACGTAATTATACCTTCTGGTAGTCAAACAAGGCGATGCAAATCCAAAATCTATAGATGTTGTTCCCATTTAAATGCATGCATGTGTCTATATATATTATAATATATATAATATAATATATCAAATCAAATATTATATGATATATAATAAATGATATATAATATATGATATATAATATATGATATATAATATATGATATCTAATATATAATATATACTATATACTATAAAATATATAATATATAATATATAATATATGATATATGATTATAAGATAGCAAAAATATATAATATATAATATATAAGATAACAAATATATATATATATATATTTATAGGATATAATACAGTATAATATAATACAATGTAATATAATATGATATGATAAAAATATTATATATATAATGATTTTCCAGCCGGCCACTGTTGATGACAATTGAGGCTACAAAAGTATTGCTGTGTTCACAGGATACACCAAGCTCCGAAAAACATATCAGGGTAGGGCCGGTCTGGGTAAAATCTTAAGGCCACAGCTGCTAGCGTTTTTGCTATCTTGACAGGATGTCGTCCATTCTGGGGTCCCCAAGACTTCCGCAAACCGGCTGTAATCACCCAGCCACCTTAAACCGCATTCCTGGTCCATGGGTCCTCAGTGTTGCTAGTTAAAGCCCCATTTTTTCTTGGTTCAATGAGTTCAATCCCTTTTTTGTTGGCTTTTTTTAAATCAAGTTTCATCTCCATGTTTCTTGGCATTTCTCCCCCTATTTTTGGATGGTTCACAATCTCTATTTGTATCCTCTGGTGATATAACATAGCTATTGAAAATGGCCATTTATAGTGGATTTACCCATTAATAATGGTGATTTTCTATAGCTACGTTAGTTTACCAGAGGGTATTTGTAATGGATAAAGTTGAGAAGATTTACCCAGACCTTGGCACCGCAAACGACCAGCTCGGCATAGCGTTCGCTGGGCGCTCCTGGTGTTTTTGGGCAGGCAGTTTGAGCGACGAAAAAAGTCGTCAAGTGCAGAACTGCGCCTGGTGTTTTTGGGATTTGTTTGGGATTCTTTTGGTATTTTTTAAGATGTGGCTGGGAAAATTTTTCGGAAGAAAGTTTGGAACTTGCCATCCACCGCTTCAACAGTCTAAACCATCATCTTCCCTATGCTTTGACGGCCGTTTTCTTGTTGGGGTCTTGGGGAAATCCCCTGCAATGGTTTATCGAATCTTACGGAGTTCATGTTTCGCCGACATCCAATGTCTGAAAATCATGTACTGTACAGGATGGGGCCCCCGAGATAGCTAAGTTGCCTTATGAGTGGCTTAACTATGGTTTATGATAGATATAACTATAGTTAATGGGGATTATAATGGTTTGCAGTAAAGTAACCTCTAATGATCCCTTATGTAAGTTGTGAATTGGGATCATTTGCACTCATCACCCCGGAAGGAGAGTAGGGAAACATGTCATCAAAACCCATCCATTGGACAGACTCTTCTGAGTGACCTTGTGTCCCTAAAGCAGATAGTGGCTGTCTCAAGCTGAAACCGGGTGATGTCTCATCCAATATGTGTCTGAAAATGGGAGAATCAACCATCAAAGTTGGTGGTATCATATTTTCCGGGAACAAACAACAACACAACTACAAGATACTACAAGTATGTCATGTATTCCAACACAACGGAAGTTCCAAAAAACAACCCCTGCCCTTGATTTTTGGTTGTGCTCTCTCCAACTCCTGCTCAGTTCTATATAGCCTTCGCGTTCGCACTCAGCTGCGTTTACCAATATTTCAGGGGACTGTTGGTATTGTATGGTATTGTCTACTTGGAGTTATGTAAAACCATTTATAGCTGGGTTAGAAGTATGGTTACTAACCATAGAATTGGTTACTAATACCCATAGCTGGTTTATGTATGGTATTGTCTACTACTTTATAGCTGGGTTATGGTTGTATGGTTACGTTCACCAGTTACAATTGGTGGGATGATACAAACTGGACACTTGTTGTGTTGCGATCCCTGTCACTCGCACCATTTCTCCAAGCTGTAAACAATCGGTGCCGGTTTTTCCAGGCATGTGAATTCCAGTGAATTAAGATGCGTCTGCAAGGCTTAAAAAACTGATTTGTACTGATTGTACTTGTCTTTGCACATTGATGGAAAGTCACCCAAATATGGGCAAATTAAGCATTATCAAAATACTTGGCCATGTTCTTCATTCCAGTCTCTTCGTAGTAGAAGGGCCCCTGAAACCAGGCATTCTGCAAAGGATATTCCGATCCGTACAATTCCTGCCAGAGCCGAGGAACCAGTGTGAAACAGCTGTAAACCAGCGGGGTGATCATTCAAGCTCCAACCTATCCATTCTTATTGAAAAGGAATTGCTTCCCACCATTTTATAAAAATCAGATGTGGGTTTGTCTGAAAATAGGGTATATTCCCAATTATAGCCATTTAATAGGGATAATGATCATTAACCATTGGGTTTAGGGGTACACTATTTTCAGACACACCCATGTGTAAGCGAGTGTGGGGGCAAAATCATTGGCACTCCAAACTGCGCTGCAGAAATCTGCTTGAGTAACCTTGATGATACAAGATGCAGTGGGTCAAAAGCTACGTCTACAAAAGAATCCTGGCTCTTCATGGGTCTCCAAGGCATGGGTTTCCATCATGGAACTGTACCAACAGTTACCTTGTTGTCCCGCAGGATACAGAAGAAATACAGGCATCTGGCCACAATTCCGAAATTCCACCATGATTTCCATTAGCATCTTCAGGTATCACATGGTACCAGAAGCCACTTGAGACTAGGAGCTTTCCCACCCTGTTGATGACTCAAAAATCCATGACTCTTGAACTGATTCGGACTGCTTGTTTTCTTGAGATTGATTGATAGAGACCCTCGACCATCTACCGCCCACTTGGTGCTCAAAATCTCAGAAATCGTAAGCGGCGCGATGTTATCACCAAGTGAAATAATTTCACTAACCAACTTCCCCTGCTCTTGGGATTATAACATGTTATAACCAAGTTAGATGACTACCTTCAGCATATATCTTGTTCTGTTAAAATGTTGTTAAATCCCGATTTCACCCCATTTGTTCCTGGGAAAATCCATTTACGATTGCTAGAAATTCCTACCACCCAGCCACCAACATCCTCCGCAGCAATCGCCAAGCGCATGCGCCGAAGTCGTTCCTCTCGTTGTTGGGGCGGACGCGAGTAGCGTGCACCGTGCTGCACGAAGTCTGGCCAGCCACGTTGGCAGTAGCGCGCATCCAGCCTCCAACTGTTGGGAGTGATCCCAGCTACCCACTCTACCCAGACATCCATATATGATTATTGATATATATATATATATAGTATGAGAAAGAGAGAGAGATAGAGAGAGAGCTATATATATATATATATGTATAATATATATATATATATATTGATGCGTTCTTCTTTCCAAGCAACAGATTGTTGGTCGCCACCTCACTGCTTTGGGAACCCGCCGTTCCAAAGAGATCTCTGACGAATTGAACCTTCAAGCGTTCAATCTCTGTGGCGTTCTCTTCAAGCTGGCTGTCATCAACGCACAGCCGCAGCAAACGCTCGGATTTCACCAAGAAATTGTTGGAGCCTCGGGATTCGGAACAGGTAAATAATTCCCAAGGCACTGGTGAAGTTAGACGTACCTTCCCAACAAGATGTGAAAACATGGATGTCATCCAATCTCATCTGGTGGGTGGTATACCTACCCCTCTGAAAAAGATTATGAGTCAGTTGGGATGATGACATTCCCAATATATGGAAAGTCATACAATTCATGTTCCAAACCACCAATCCATCAAAATCCATTAAAGTCCATTAAACCACTATAATCCATTATTCCCAACTGACCAACCACCAACCAGTCATCTGTGGTGCCTGGATCTTAGGCGTTATGTGAGTACAGGAATAGGATCCACCATCCCCAATCTTATCATGTTTAGGAATGGTATAATGAAAATATGGGTGGTCTCTTATTGTTTTATTAACATTATCCCCATTAATATCCCATTGAATCACCATATTATATATATGTGTATATATATATTATAACATACATAATGTAGTATATTTATATGTAATACATACTGATTTCCTAAAATCCTCTTTAACCCTTAATAACCAATAATATCCTCATTTTCACCTCATGGTGCACAACACGGCCCGGCCCCAGCTGCCCAGACACCTACTAGGCGCCCGGCCGCCCTTGCCGCACCACAGCTGAGCGTCCGAAAGGAGACTTCGTTGCTCCACTCCTTGGAGTGCCATGGTGCTGCCATGGGAAACCCCTCAGTCGATGATTAACCATAGCGTTTTAAAGATCAAAAACTGGAGATATAGTTGGGATGAAATTGATAAATCATGGATGTTTATAGTCGTTTCAAAGGATTTTAACTATCAAAATAGGGAATATATAAATCATAATAACTGATAAATGATGGTTGGTTGCTAGGAGTTGTTAGGAAATCCATGGATTAAATGGAGGCTAATGATCTATAAATTTTGTTTTTTTCCAGCAAACCATGTTTGATTACCAGAGGGTAAGTTGGAGAGGGGTGGGAAAATCCACTAGGAAATAAGGCAAGTTGCCCTAACAGTTTGCTTTGGAAAATGGAAAATTCGTATTTTTGCCGGTAAATCAACGAACTAAATCCATCTATATAAACGGGCAATGTTCTTGAGCTAGGTCAGTTTACCAAAAGGGAACCAATTTTCAACCTAGCATTTTATGGGGATTTAGTTGGTTGATTTGGTTTTCTCCAAGGTGGTTCTGTAAACATCAAAAATTGAACACAAATATATAGGGTATTTGACCAACACGAATCCATTGTGGATTGAAGCATCAAAAATCACAAAATTGCAAAGTTAAACCCGGCCATGTTTGTTTTTGGGCTCAAAGACTCAAGAAAAAGTTGCTAAACCCCCGAGTTCTTGACAAACCCAAATATAATAGTGTTCAAAAATCCTATCATTTGCCAATTTCGTGCATAATAACATAAATTACCATATTTTTGTTTGTCGTCGAATCCTTAAAAAACATCCCGGCAAGAGACCCCAAACAGTGTGGGGGAGATAGGAAGTCAATGCTTTGAATACAAGCAACTCTATGTGTAGGACCTCATACCAGAACCCCATACCAGGACATCGAAGAGAATTTCACAAGATCAGCAAAGAATGATCTTCTATATAGAGGATATTGCAAGACCTTCATACAAGAACTTCCTATGAGCATCACAGAAGAACTTCCATACAAGCACCTCTAAAGCAGAACATCTTCAAGATCTTCATGCAAGGACCTTTGAGGGAGGTTTTGAACAGGATCTCCACAAGATCTTCTCACAAGGACCTGCACAAGATATTGCAAGAACCTCTTACATGATTTCAGCAATCAGCAAGATCTTCACAAGATCTTCTCACAAGGACCTGCACAAGATCTTGCACGGACCTCTGAGATGATTTCAGCAAGGTCTTCTCATAAGGACCTGTTGTGCAAACAAAAGCCGGCCAATGCACAAAAAAGCACCGTTCGGTTCACGTTTCGAACGTGGACCGGCCACCAGGCGCGCTCCACTGCAATCGTGCCAAGAGAAATGGCCCCTGCTCCCCAAATATCGACCACCAATGCTTTCAAGTCCTGGGCAGGCAGCAACCAAATAGCATGAAATTCGCAGACTCGGTTCTCCACAGTACCTAACCTCACCTCTGTGCATTCATGGCCTGAAGCTTTACCGGTCCTGCTCAATGCAGCTCAGACACGTGCGCGGCCACAAGCGCGACTGCAAGCGGCAGGCCTGGTTCGCCACCACGCACCGTGGTGGGCAACAGCCATCACGGCGAAAGGAACATTGCCTGCTTATAGAGACAAAAGAAAGTTCGTCCTGCACTGGGATTCTTTTCGACGCGGATATATTCATTAACCACTGGGTTCCAAAAGTAGCTTCCAGCGGTCATCCCGTGGAACCTCACCCGCCCTGGCATCCTCTGTTGGCTCAAGACGGAATAACCGTGAGAACCGTGCGCGCAGTGCCCAGGCTGCCTGCCGGGACCCATACTTTCTGCGAGCCTGAAATGGACATGGACATGTCACACGAGAATTCTCAGGGAAAATGCCGCGCCCCAAGAGCATGACAAGACCGGGACCTACACTTTGCGCAAGCCTGCGCAGTCGAAATGGACATGGACATCTCAGAAGAGCCATTTTATGCTAGAATTTACAGGAAAAATGCCGCGTCGCAAGATGAAGCAAAACCCGCGCCGCAGACTTTGTGCGAGCCTGCGCAGTCGAAATGCACATGGACATCGCACAAGAGCAATTTTATGCGAGAATTTACGGGAAAAATGCCAAAAGCCAGATGGAGCACCCTGATCAAGCACCACCCTTAACTTAACCCCTAGTGTAAAAACCCCAAACTGTGTGGATACACTGGGGAATCATGGCTTAACTCCCAAATTTCTTGGAGGAACTCCAAATCCTGGGATTTTCATGGCTCAGCATCCGACATCCATCGCCTTTGAGGCGCCAGCATGCGCAGCTTCACGCGATACCAGCGCAGCTCCTCCAAGTGCTGGAGCCGGAAGCGACGCGCTAGGTGGCCACCTGGCCGGCGGAACTCCATGGCCCTTGGATGTTTGAAAATCATAGGAAAACCACAGGATTCAACCAAGAAAAAATGAGAAATTCATGGGATTTCATGGGATTTGTAATTGATTGATGATGGCGAAGTTGACACATGATTTGGTTAATGCTTTGGGTTAATGATGACGAGTAGTTCTATAACCGGAATAAGTACGAATGATGTGAAGCGGTCTGGGATGGATCTACAGGAATGAGCTGGCGTTGGATGGATGAATCGACATGCAGTCCGGGTCGATATTGTTTTGTGGGCGGGAGCTGGAGAAAGGTTCAGGGAAGTGAGCAATGATATCAGAAACGTGTGTAAAACAATAATAAACCACCCATTTGGGACCACCTATTTATGATGATTTGGGGGATGGTTTATTATTGTGTTTCCATGTTTTACCCACATTACTTGGTATTTCTTAAAAAAGCTACACTAAACCCCTTCCGGCAGAGATTTTATTTCCTGATAAATTTTATACCCTCTGGTAATTTAACATAGCTATTGAAAATGGCCATTGATAGTTGATTTACCCAGCTATAAAATGGTAATTTTCCATAGTTTTGTAAACGTTTACCAGAGGGTACCCCCAGCCAACTATCACATAGATCTGGAAAACGAAACATTGGTGGAAAGTCATCCACATTTCTGGTGGATTATCCGCATCCTTCTGTTAAAAACCTGCATGGTACAAGGTGATGCCACCCAGTAGTAACTTGGTTTATAATCCCATTGATTAACTAACATAGCTATGGAAAATCACCATTTTTAATGGGTAAATCAACTACAAATGGGCCATGTTCGAAAGCTATGTTAGTTTACCAGGGGGTAAAATCTACCATAAACATCCATAAGCATCCATAAACATCCATAAATAAACCATAGTTGACATAGATATAAACCAACAATAAACAATAGTTGACATAGATATAAACCAACGATAAACCACAGTTGACATAGGTTACAAGGCGGTGCCCCCAAGATAGTTGGTTTACAACCCTAATAACTAGGACCTATGGTAGTAGATATATCAAACTAGTTACTGGGCTCAAAAAAATGACAAACATAACTGGGGGTGTTCGGCACCACATTGTATAAACCAACTTAGCTAACTTCGGGGCATCGCCGACAGTACATCTCTCAGCGTGGATTGCTGATCACTGTCCAACCTTCCACGCGGAAGTTTCCCAGTTTGGCAAGGGAAGGGCCATCGTGGCCATCACGGAGCCGTGAGGAGCGGTCATAGCCAAACAGGGCGACTTCAAAAAAACCTGAGAGGATAGGAGAAACCCCGAACTATCTGGAAGTTTCGTGGGAAAAACATCGAACTATTTGGAGGTGATATCGGTCATATATACCCGCTGGTCATTTGTTACACTTCGCGAACTGGAAGCCATGGTCCCTTTAGTGAGACATGATTAAAATGTTTATGTTCCAATTCGCAAACTGTAAAATTACCACTTGGCAATCATATTTCTAACCATAGACCATCATCTCTGAGGCCTTTCCTGGGTTTTAATCTCCCAAATTGCACAAGACTTGGGATTACATAAGATGATTCAGCCATCAAGAATGGCGAGATTGGAACCAAACATATCAACATAAGACCATTATCATAAGACCTACAAATATATATATATATATGATTATACATGTAAATGCCAAAAAAAAAGTACAGGTGTCACTCAAACATTCCACACACATATTTTTACCATTGCAGTAACCAGATCCCACCATCCACTATCCATCCATGATTCGTTAATGATCGGCTCATTATCCATTAACTATCCGTCAAGTCTCCATTGATAATCATGTACCGATACTTAAGACTACATTACCCTCTGGTAAACTAACATAGCTATGGAAATCACCATTTTTAATGGGTAAATCAACTATAAATGGCCAGTTTCAATAGCTATGTTTGTTTACCAAAGGGTGATGGCTATTATATCCATTAAGTAAGGATCTCCGTTGACTGCCAGTTAATTTTCTACATGAACAGTCATAGAATGTCCTGTTGGTTAACATGTATTATTTCAATTAGCCATTAATTGCAACTATCCAATGGATATTTGTATCCCATTAAGAAATTTAGAATGCCAATTAGTAATCCATTGGCTATCCATTAACTATCCAATATTTATCCATTGATAGTTGATAATCCACTAATTAAATAATTATCCATTGGTTATCCCATCTACCATTTCGATTATCCAATAGCTATCCATTGATTATCCAATCCCTATACCAGAAATATCAATGTTTATCCATTAAGTATCCAGTTGTCGTAACTGATTGTCAATGGTAAAAAGAATCCATTGGGCAATGATATTCATTGGTTATCATGGTCTGTTGTCCGTTTGTTAACGGAATCTCCTGTTGGTTGACATGTGATATTTCAATTGTGCATTACCCTCTGGTAAACAAACATAGCTATTGAAAATGGCCATTTAGAATTCCAATTAGCTCTCCATTGGCTGTCCATTAATCATGCATGAACTAGATTTAATTAGCAATTCTTTTTCCATTATTCATCCAATAATTGTCCATTGATTATCCAGCATTTATCCATGGACTGTCCATTAATCATTCATTAATTAGCGTGCTGTTTCATTTATCATCTACCCAACTTATCATCGATCCAATTTGCAATAATTTTACAATATTTATGTATCCATTGATTCTTGACAATCCACTAATTATCCATCAATTATCCCGTTGATTATCCCATGTACTATTTCAATTATCCATGAATTATAATTGTCCGTTGCGCTCATTATCCATTGATTATCCACTCATTATCCATTGATTATCCATTGGTTATCCATTAACTATCCAATATTTATCCAAAACTTATCCATTGACTGTTGATAATCCACTAATTAATTCTCCATTGATTATCCATTGATATCCATACAGCAATGTTCCGGGATTGTCCCTTTCATTTTCACATCTTACCCTCCGGTAAATTGACAGTTCGACCCTGCCAGATAGGGGTTGGCACCTGAGTTTCCATTCAAAATGGGTCATGTTCAGGGCCACGCTGTTAATTTGCCAAAGGGTAATAATAATATCCTCACCACTGTTACTCTAATATAGTATCTTAATCTTTGAGGTATATCGTTATAACATGTTTTTGTTAAAATATATATAACAATAGTTAACAATATCCTCACCACTGTTATGATAGTGCCCAAATCATCCATTTATAAACTTTTATAAATGGATTTTCCCTTATAAACCATCCAGCTATTGGGGTAACCCCATTTGTGGAACCCCCCATATGATAGTAGTTAATAATTAATATCCTCACCAAATAAGAGTAATAGTAATAATAGTTTATTAAAATAGTAATAATAACCACTAGTTCATTAGTAATGGTTTAGAAATAGTAATGCTAACCTCACCATAGTATTAATAGTTTTATATTGTAATAATCACAGTTCAGCCTGGTCAGCCCAGTTCCAGCCGCCTTCGTTGCTTTCCTCCAGCAGTTCCCAGGACAGCTCCGCCGTGTTGCTCCCGATGTCCTCCACGAAGACTCGCGGCGCTGGGCGCGTGGCCACAGTGGCCACCAGAATCGCCGCGCTCCGTTGGGTGCGACGCCAGTGACCTGGCCGTTCATGGGGATGGGTTGACCATAGGGCAAATCCATGAGGAAAACATGGGGAAAATTAGGATTTCAGGTTTTTTTTTCCATGAAAATATGGATTTCATCTGTTTTTTGGATGATGAAAATTTGGATTTCAGCCGCAAAGATTGAATTGTTTAAGGGTGAATGTTACGATTTAAGCAGCAAAAAAACGGGAATATCATGGGAATATAATTAACCAAATATATCGATTGGTATATTAATGTTGATACAATTTGTGAATAATAGATTATATTGTTTTTGAGAATATTGGGTATAAGTAGTAGTTTAGATCCCGCCCTTGGCTATGGCTGAAACAACGGTTATGGATCGGTGATCCATACCTATGGATCGGTCTTGGTCGCATTGAGATTGGGTATGGATCGGTAATCAATGGATATGGTAGTTGTACAACTGAGTTTGGAAAGTGGATTGGGAACCGGTTCAAACTGGGACATTAACTGATGCAAGCAGAAGTGGGATACAAACAGCTGTGTCTGGGATATAGACAATACTGAGATGTCAAAGGGCGACCGGGCGAGTCCCATTCCTTGCGAAAAAGGCAGCCATCCTATAGAATGATAAGGAGAGTCAGATATCTTTCCATGATCACCCCTTTCCTGGTATTCACAAACTCGCTTTCTGTGGCATTTCTGAGCCAAGGTGTTGAAAGGACAACAAGAGGTTGTAGATACCGCATCACTGCTTATTGGATGTCAGGGAACCCGATTACTACAGTAAGTGGGTACTGGCCACATTATAACCCAGTCATGCAGGATATACCACCGCTATATATATATAAGTATATTATATATACGTGTATATATATATGTATAATTGTATAAATTTTAAAAAAATAGTTATATATATATAATTATAAATAGAATCTTATACATATATACTTATATAAATATATATATATATCATTTAATACATAATGCATATATAATATATAATATATAATATATAATATATAATATATAATATATAACTAAATGTATGATAAAATGTATAATTATATATATCTAATTTTATACATATATATAATATATACGTGTATATATATAATCATTTGTATATTGTGTAATTTATATTCATATATTATATCTTAGAATATCTTAGCATTATAATCATCATATCATATATAATTGTAACATGCAAGAAAGTCATACACCACTTGCTACCTGCTGCCCCCATCTCCACTGTCCTGTGAGCTTTTGCAGCTTCTCTTCGAGTTCACCCTGGCAGCTCCGCCCGAGGCGTTCGATGGCCTTCCGAAGCTCTCGGCCCTTGGAGTTCAACGCGAAGCCCTGCAAGTCGTCGACGCTGACGCCGGGTGAGGCGCCCTTCTGCAGTCGAAGATCCAGCAGTTCCTGGTCGACCCAAGGAGATTGAACCAGGGTTTAGAGATTTTGTGGATTGACCATGTTACTATTTTACTGATACAATCCTGGACCACTTTTTCTCAAGTGAATTGATTCACACTTCGGGCCATTGATTTGTCGATGTTCGACAGCAAAAATCTTCATCTGTCCGAGATTCCAGACTGGGACCAAGATACACTAGAACAATTCGACCTTTGGACAGCTGAACAAAAAACTCTCGATGACTGGGTGGAACAGCTGCCATGGCCACCGCGTCACGAACGTCACGAACTTTGAGCCGCAAAAAAATCGCCAGGTGCAGATCCAGAAGGGGCATCCGGGATGTTGGGGGATGTTGGGGGCCCACCCCAGGCTGATGTTTGTTGGTGAAACCATGTATCCACCATGAGCCCTTAAGTGGTTAACCAACTTAGCTATCAAACGGGGCTCCACCTTCTAGGAGAACAGTGCGTCCAAAAATGCTTGACGGGTGAAAGACTTGCGGTAACCAAAACGCTTCGCTGAGGATTCATATTGATCGTCACAATGTGATCCCACTAAGTTGTCTTTGCTTAAAGAATCACTGGTTCGATACATCTACAATAAACCCAACAGTCGTCCTACTTGTTGTAAATCACCTTAGCCACAGTATAGTAACCATTCGGCATCACCTCCCACAGGGTTGCTAAATACATGGATTGTTTCTACCGCGGGCAAAATAGTGTGAACACACCCATTCCCAGCAATTGTACAATCATATACCTAGGGAATCGCTTCCCACAGCTTGTGGGAATTGTCTATTGATAATAAGTTGGAGCCTGTCCAACAAAGCGCTTTCCACACTGGTCAACCATGTCCGACATGTCCTTCTTCCGCGCGACCCAAAGGCATATGGGCAGCCTGCGTTTCCGCAGCTGGGGATAGAGGGTGTCAGTCCTAAGGTATAAAATGATATAAATGGTTTGTACTTTGGGAACCACACGAAAACCGGTTTTACCACCATTTATGTTCGCTTCAAATTTTAATGGATGCCAATGGCAATCTTGTGGAACCCAAAATTATGAGATAGACCTATTGCGGTGTGGCCCAAAAATAGCACGGGTTATCTCCCGTAAACCAGCATGGCAATGAAACATTCACAAGTCTGGGCTGTTTTCCCTACAATCCAAAACTTGGCAGTCTATTTGATGTGTTCCCTCCACCCATGTTTTGATACAATTCCCAGGTGTTGCTCGGTACATCGCTGGGGGTTCCGTCCAAAAAAAAAACACACCAGAGAATTCACGCCCTGTGTTGGAGGGTATAGGTATAGGTAAAGTTCCATCCCCTCTTTAAGTATAGCAGCGCATTCCCAGGAAAGTTGTTTGTGCTCACACCCAAGGTACGGCCCCGTGGAATATGCTTGTTTTTGCCAACGGCGTTATTAATGACCCCTACGTTTTTGCACATTTTCACCTCTCCTCTCAGGTCAACGCCTCAGCTGCTGTGGATCTTGTCACGCATGGGGTGGGGTGTGGGGGGGTGGGTGAGGGGCAGGGTGAGGGGGGGTGGGGTTGGGCGTAAGAACGTCCCTTGCACTTGCAAAAATGTTTCATGCTACGCTATGACATCTTCTCTTGCACTTGCAGCCAGGTGTCATGCTACTCTATGGGGGGTGGGGGGGGCGTAATAACGTACCTTGCACTTGCAAACATGTTTCATGCTACGCTATGACATCTTCTCTTGCACTTGCAAACATGTTTCATGCTACGCTATGACATCTTGTCTTGCACTTGCACCCAGGTTTCATTCTACGCTATGACATCTTCTCTTGCACTTGCAGCCAGGTTTCATGCTACGCTATGACATCTTCTCTTGCACTTGCAAACTGGTTTCATGCTAGGCTATGGAGTTTTCAAGTGTGTAGGGGCATATCTTTTCGAAAAGAGATTCATGATTGCAAATGTTTGTACCATTTAATTCGACGTCATGACGTCTCCCCCGAATAAGGTAAAATTTTGAAATTAAGGGGAAATGTACACAAAGTATCTAACCTTCTGCCTGTACCCGATCCCGTTTGCTCGTGAAGCGCATTGTTGACAACGAGCTCTTGGTTGAGGCGCGACCGGGTGAGAGAGAGAGGAGAGACAACATTGCAGACATCCTTCCTAAACACATCGGTCGGTCGTGTATGCGGCTTTTAACAGAGGGATTTGGAGATACATTATTTTGAGACAACCCCACGTGATCTCTACCTAGATATTGTATGTATATATGTATATACATACCAGTGGATTAAAGCACCGAAAATGGAATCATGATACTGACGGATAGATTTATGTAACTTGGACATATGAAATAAAAGATATATATATGTTTATATTTACACAATCACAAATATACTGTCCACCGAACAAACATCGACCCTCAAAACCGCCCATGCATTTGATGTCTTTAGCTATGAGATCCGTATGTGTGCTGCCAGGCAAAGCGCGTTCAACGACCTCAACCTTGGCAATGACGTCACACTAATTTCGTTGTTCAGACGACCTCACTTGATTTCATTTTGAATTATTGAACATAAGGTGCGACCCAAGAAATATTGCAAATGGAGTTCACATTGGAAGGAATTGAAAATTGCTGCTGGTGCAGCCGTGGCTCAAAGTTGATGCCTGAACCTCTTCATGTCGATCTCTGCATGATGTTATCCAATGTGCAATTGTTCGAATGTTTGACGCTGCTATTCGCTTTGCGCTGCACCGGTTGCGTTCCATGGGATTTCATGTTGCATTTTAAGCTGTTCTTGAGACTGCAGATTTGGAATGGTGACTTGAATGCACTAGATAACTTGTTTGGAAATTTGAATATGTGTTGTTGCAGTCTTTGGGTTGTTTCCTCTGGTACTGCAGGCTTGGTGAATGCACGATACCTGGACTTGGATGAAGCTGCTTTATTTACGCCGGAGCAAAAGCGCTTTCGTTTGGCCAGCAGAGATCGAGTAGCAGAAAAGAGCTCTACCTTTGGATGTTATCGCGACATGGATCTCCGATATTTTCCGTGGTTGTGCTGATGCGATGGTGCCACAGAAGTTTGGCGGACAACCACAGCCTGATTTGATTGAACAAACCGATGCGGCTATGACTATGACTGATTTTGCTTTGGATTTCTATTCTTGAGAACCTGTGACCATCAGCTCCTCCGATGAAGAGCCAACTGCAGAGGAAGTTCAGAATTGGCAATTTGTGTGCGATGAGGCTCGGGACATCGGTTGGAAGACCTGTTAATATAACAAGTTTTAATGTCTCTTGGCAATTCATGAGAAAATTCATGAATCAAAGAATATCTTTGGGCAAGCCGTTTTGTCTCCATTGGGCCCTGACAGGTGGAACTGTCTCAGCTGAATGCAGATTATTCTTCAAAGACCCGACGCATGGAATGGATCCCATTGTGAATACTGCGGCTTCTTCTGCTGCAGCTGCGGGACCCGATGTGCAACCATGGCAGGTTCCCTCCTTGTTGCAGAGAGCCGCAATGTTGGAGACTTGGGCTGAAGAGCGCTCTGTCAACGCTGGACATCAGCAAACTGGCAGTAAGAAGTCAGAACTCACGGGTCCCCCGGAGCGTAAGAGTTTCAAATTTGGAAGCTGCAGCAAGTGTGGTTGCGCTCGATCTGCACATGCCTTCAGCGCCAACAGTAGTGCTGAAAGAAGAGGCCAAGCCTATGTGATTTGCAACCGTTGGTTTAGATTCGATGCCTCGGGCGAACGCCTATGTTGGGAGATGCAGAAAGCATCTGGGAGTGAGTTTAAAAAGTTTCCCAAATTCCAGAAACAGAAGTATGGCGACTCAAGCTGAGCTTGATGAGGAATGGACATGTTGACACTGCTGACCAGTGAGACCTGTGAAAAAATCCAAGTTGGCCAATCGTTGGCATGCGCGCAAAAAAGCTGAGTCATGATGCTGTGAGGTTGCAATGCTTGTCCATCCTTGAGCGCCAACACAGCTGTCACAGCCTGCTTCTGTCTGTACCAAATTCGATGAGATTATCTATATATATATATATACATACATGTATACATTTATACAAAGGTTAAAAATAAACTATATATAGTACATGTTGCCTTGAAGCCAGACTTTGCGCTGCTCTGAATCAGTGTGCCAGTTGCACCGCTGTGAATTTCAGTCGCCATCTGGGCGCGAAAATTTTTAATCGGTCCTTCCTACAACACACACACACATTCTTGCTAGTCTCATGAGTTTTCCCGAGTTTTCCATGCATGAGATGAACATAGAAACACTTCGCAAACAAAAATGACCAGAGATGATGATTCAAAGACGACCATACCATGTCCACGCAACAGTGGCAAAAGAAATTCACTGTCACCTTCGTTCTTTTTGCCATGCCGGCCAACAAAGATAAGTCGTGTCGGCTGTGTGGCTTGCGGCAGCATACCTTGGCCACCTGCACTTTGCAGGTCCCAGGGCAAACCTCGCACAGCTCAGAGTCGCGTCTGCCGGGGTACAGGCGTGGCAGCTGACCGCAAGAAGTGTCGAAAGCCTGGCAAGAGGACGCAGCCCAAGAATCGCAAGGCCTACAGGACTGCAGCTCGGAAACAATACTCTGGAGATGTCGTCGCTTCACAGAACCGAGTGGAACGCAACACCAGAAAGCATGGAGATTGGAACTCTCCCGAGCAGGCGTTGGCCGAGCTTCCGCGTCTAGGTTTCCTTCAAACCGCTGGAAGATGGGAGCATTATACTACCGCTGTACCAACTGGGAATGCAAGAAGTATACCAACGCTCTTTCTCTCCAGAAGTAGTTGCCGTTGTCACGCTATGGATCTTTGACTCCAACCTCTCTCCTTGGCATCATCAGAGCTTACACCTCGAAGACTTACCCACGTCCTCATCATGCTTGGCCTCTAGTTCCTTGTCAGCTCTTAGTATCCTCTCAGTGCTGCATGTCTTTCTGATTTGTAACGTGTCTTTATACACCGCGCAACAATGCAGCCTTAGACATTTTCTTATTACCCCATTCCGCAGGCTTGTGAAGACTACAACGCAGTGTCCTCCGTCATGGCTGCTCTCCGGACCTTGGAGGCTGCTGCTGGAAGACATTTCTGTGAGGAAGCCAAGTTCAAACTACAGGGTTCGGTGGAAGCTGATGCCACCAGTGTCCGATGCATGTGCGTGTCTTTGAAGAATGAGGGCCTTGCTGACACTTAATGATGCAAAAATTTTAGCAGAAGAATTGTTGCACATATTCCAAATTTTCCCAAACACGCGCTAAAATCATACATGTAATATGAACTGCTGTCCTGCTGCCAGGTCCTTCTCAGAATCGGTCCATGAGTAGAAGCGCGCTCATCCAGGCAAAAGGGCACAGTACTTGCTACTCTTTTGGCGCTGGGCTGGCTTGCTTGAGCGCGGACGCGATGGTCGGTTCCTGGTGGCAGAGTTGCCACATAATAAGCTCGTGGCTCCTTCTGGTAGACCACCACCGGAATCGAAGTCTGATGTTGTTGGAACTGCTCTGATGAAGCGCGCGCATGGATCGGCAACTCTTTTTGCTGGTGGGGCCAAAGCTTGGAAGACTTTGGCGCATGGCAAAAAGATGAAATTTGCAGAGGTGTCCCACAAAAGGATGCAGTTTTGTAAGAAGCGTGGGCCACGCAAGAAGACAGCGGGCACGCAGTGTATAGATAGGAAGTGGTAGTCTCTTTAAAAAATATACCCAAGGAGCTGTGCAACAAGCATAAGCTCACTGAAGATGTGAATGGATCCATCCGAGACTACGTGTTTGCGTTTGTTTGTCGCACAAACTGCGGCAACGCAAACACGTTGAACAAGCTGACTGACTTGGCCTCCACGTGCTGAGACAAAAAGTCCGGTTTTTTCAAACGCGTGTGTTGCCCATGGATGCTAAACATGGGTGGAACTGCGAATTCATAGCCTCAAAGTCATGCAAATACCATCGAAAATGGATGATTGTTTTTCAAAGAGAAAACAGAAACCCTGTAAGGGTTGTCGATTTTATGCATGGCCCATGTTGAGAACTCGCAAAAACAGCGGGACCGTAATTCACGACGTGACCTTGTTTGTTCTCAGAGACATTTAAAACAAAACAACCCCCACTGGTTCATCATCAGGTGTCCCATTCGATGGCAAAAAAAGGGGGTCAATCCCCCATCAAACAGACCCAACAATTGCACTATTGGTTTATATCCCCATAACATCTCTCCATATGCTGGCTAAATTATCATCATTGACCGCCCTGAAATCGAAAAATAACCGGCTTCACCACTTTGGCAAAAAAAAACGACAATTGTTTGCTAGCTACAGCAAATCATTCATTATACCCTCTGGTAATTTCAAAAATGTTGTGAAAAGTGCGCATTATAAACTGGTTGGTGGTGCAATAACCATCTTGAAAAATATGAGTTCGTCAATGGGAAGGATTATCCCATATATTATGGAAAATAAAACATGTGTGAAACCACCAGCCAGTAAATGTGGTAAATACACCTACGTCATCAAACTAAATGGGCCATGTTCATCCATTTTCCATAGCAGTGTCAGACTGCCGGAGGCTATCCCTGCACGCTGATGTTAGCGCCTTCCCAGTGCCCACGGGGCCCAGGGTGTCGTCGTTTCCCACATAGGTCCAAGCCATAACCTGCGGCTTATTAAAGGTGCCTGGTACAGTTTTGGGACTAATGTTCAATGGATTGGTTTAAGGGAAAATCTACAGGAAACCATGGTTTTTACCATCAAATATAGGGTTTTCCTGTAAATTTTCCCATCATCCAATTCTATGAAATGTCGTAATGTGGGCGACCCAATGCCGTAAACAACTACAGTAGCATATCATTTTGGGGATGGTTGGAATCATACCACCCATTAAGATATAGTGACTTCGGGGATGTTATTGGGTTTACCACATCAAGCCCAATAGTGAACCATCACCAGTATCACCAGAAATGGCGTGGTATAAACAGTTTTTCCAGGGTTGTTGGTGCGTTTACCACATTACCATCATCCATGACATGGGAATCCCGTTCATGACCAATCAGACTAGTCAGACCAACCCGTATTTTATGGTCATTTTGGCTTTTGACCATTGCTCATGCAATTTGATGCCGTGTTTGGTTAGCTGAGTTGTTTTTCACCAGTGGTTAACTGTTGGACTGCTGGTGGCAACTAATCGAACTAGTTGATGGGGATAACTTAGGCCAACAAACATAACTGGGTGCGACTTCATGGCAATTGATACAAATTGGGCATTGAACACGTGTGTTTGACGGATAATTCGTGGAGAAGTGGAATTATAAATCCGATTGATCAGGTGAACAATGGTGATCAATGGTTGATGGAAAACTGATCAGGTGTACTCTCCGTCCAAACAACATAGACCTTCCCAGCTCTGTGGGTCAGAAGAATCAAGACTTCCTCTTCAAATGGGTGATTCTCTCAGTCTAATGAATTTTGCTTGTTGCGGGAATCGTAACCCTCAAGAACCAACATCTTCTGTGGTTTCTTTTGGTGGCATCAACGATATATTCCAACAAGCAACGAACTTCAAAACATGGGAAGATCAAACGATATCGACAATTATTAAATACTATTATGAGACTATTGAAATACTATTAAAATACTGTACCATAAGAGTATAATAACAATACTACTAGTCTCTATTCATAAAGTAGCCACTGCCAGGGCTCTCCTAGGGACTTCATTGGTCAAAGATCCGGCTCAGACACAAATTACCTGTTTTTTTATCAGCTATATGGTTGAAAATTTGTCATCGAAACCCATGTTTGCCTTGTTTTTCAGGGATGAACATACGTAATTACCAGCTATTTTGACTGTGAACAGAGTATCAGATTCTTGAGCACCCAAATCTTATAATCCTGAATTAAGTTTCAATTCGGAAGAAACCAACTGTTCGGTTTCTTTTGGAAGGCTCATGGTCAAAAATCTCTGCATCCCGGCTTCCCGCCAGCGTTGACCAAGGCAAGGCGCCCTCTCGTGCCCATGGTCGGTGTTGGTAAATACCGGCCTCGGACCGCGGGGACCGGCGGGACCCGGGACCCGCCCTGGCTGTCTGTTGGTTGATAAACCATGATAAACCCATCTACCTGGAGAATCTGGTAGATAATGGTAGATATAGTTGGAATAAATCCGGCAGGTATCATATCAATTCATATCATATTTACCAGAAAAGATCGTACCCTGGTAAGGTGACAGTTGCCATGGAAATCACCATGTGATTGAGTACAGTAAATCATCGAACTAGATGGGCCATGGCTTCCATAACTATGTTTAACTACCGGAGCGCCAAGTTCGAGTTTGATCATTATTTTTCGGAGAAAGTTGCCATATTTGGGGTGGTATATTTTTCTGGTCCTACTTTGGGACAAACGCACAGTAGGAAGGACTGACTTTTGTACGTGCGTTTGTACATCTCAGATATCTCAGTACCAGGCATCTGCACACGGTGGTACAAAGGGCTCTCAGAGAGATCCAATTTCTCAAGCTCCTGGCTGAAGGCTGTTTTGGATGGAAATCCCTGGGATTTTTGATCGGCGTCTCGAAATTGTGATCAGTCTTTTACCCTCTGGTAATTTAACGTAGCTATTGAACATGGCCATTTATAGTGGATTTTCCCATTAAAAATGGTGATTTTTCCATAGTTATGTTAGTTTACCAGAGGGTAATATGTCACAAGATCTGTCACTAAATGATTGCCACATCGCCCAGGGATGTTTTGTCTTCACCAGCCAAACACGGCTGCCAGTGAGCAGCATTGCTATCGCTTAGTAAGTTCCATTTCAATGACCCAAGGTGGTCCCAAAACGATGGTTTTGTTTTCTATTTTTCTATTCTCATGCCACAAGCATCCCAAGTAGCATAAATATTCAGAAATCTCTCCATGGATTGGGGGGGAAGTCTCCAGGAAAGTCTACAGGAAACCATCCTTTTTACCCTGGAGAGTTTGGGCTCCTGTGGAGTCACTGCATGCACAACGCCCTGCACCGGCGCCCTGAGAGGTCATGGATTGGGATCATTGGGAAGGCGATCTCCAAAATGCTTAGGAAAATGGTTATGAAGTATGATAAACATTGATAAACCATGTGTATCCATGTGGATCCATTTTTCTTAGCCTATTTTCAGACAAGCCATGACAAACCCATGTCCGATCTCTTGCAGAACCATTCGAGGTCGCAGCACGGAAGATGGATCGTAGGCTCCGTGGATGTAGCGGATGTTGGCAAAGGCCGGTTCCGAATATCCATCAGTCAAGGACCTGACCGGCTGTTGCAGCATATCGAGGTATCGCCGTGTGCATGTACATTGTATATATATATATACACAAACATATATATATAACATATAGTATAATAACATATAGTATTATAACATATAGTATAATAACATATAAAATAATATAATATAATAAAATATAATGTAATATAATATTGATATAATATAATAAAAATATAATGTAATATAATATAGTATAATATAATATAATATAACATAATATAATATAATATAATCTAATATAATATAATATAATATAATATATGTCAACTTTGGTACGTCATTTCCTATTATATACAATATTATATATATATATATATCATGTGTCAACTTTGGTGCGTCATTTCCTATTCTGAGCCTCATCCAGTTTGGCACTGTCCTGCTATGCTTACGCCCCCAAAACCTATCGTGGTACCTCTTCCATAGCCTTCCATACTATAATCTTACCCTCCAGAATCCAATGGAAAACATAGATTTTTTTAAAAAAATAGATGTGTGTCAGGGTCCGATTAAAATTTGAAAAAAAAAACATCCCTAGGGTTTCTTGGTGGATTAGCCATTGAGAACAGTAGGGTAGCTCTGTTACATCCACTGGCTTATCATTGTACCCATTTTAAAAATGGCATAAATGGTATATTCCCATTGTATCCCTGTAACAAGATATCATATAACCCCAATATTACCGTTATATATATATATAGAGAACAGGTATAGCAACTGTATATACCCGTGACCGTACCATTATGTAGACAATTACAATATTTTCTCGGTTACCGCCCGGCAGGTAACATAGCCATGGAAAATGACCAATTTAGTTCACTAATTTTACTTATTGAAAATTGATGTTTTTTTGTAGCAAACTCTTAGTTTACCACAAGGATCCAGAAGGTCATTCACGTTGCATTTAGGAACATCGACATTCAAAATCGGCAAAAACATCACCAAATTTTGATTGAGAAGCAAACTCATTATTTGCCAATCTTAGATCCATCATTGCCCAAACATATATGCACATACATAAATATTATATAATATATATATATATATACATATATGTATAATATATATATATATTTACTCATCATTTACCAGGCATCAGTGGATTTCCCATGGGATTTCCCAACCCAAAACCAACCACGGATCCCCACGGATCCCCACGGATCCCCGAGTCGTCACCTGTCGAAGATCAACTCGTGTCGCGGCAGCGCTGCTTTCAACGTCTCCGTGGGGTGAACGCCCAAGGTCTGCAACTTGGCCTCGGCGCGGTCGTCCCGTGAAACGTGCCAAGCCGGGTGCCGTTGTAACCCATAGGATCCCAGAAAGGGACGCTCTCAGTCCCCACGTTTCTCAGTCCCCACGTTTCTCAGTTCCCACGTTTCCACATGTCTGGACAGACGACGTGACAGATTACATATGAATCTTTGTTAGGAAAAATGTTACGTCTACGGAATTCATGCTTATGAATCTGTAGTGTCACTAACAAGCAGACTTGAGGAACACCTGACTCTGATTATATTTCTAATTCACAGGAAAGAAAGAGCCACACAGAAAACAAACGATTTTTTTTTTTTTTTTGGCTGACCCCCCCCCCTTTACCTCTCCCAAGACGGCCTATAGAGCAAACCCAGATATATTTTTTCTTGTCGTGGAGCTTCTTACATTTGTGTTCTGTTCTTGTTCTTGTTTCTTGCTATTTTTCTTGTTTCTGTGGATATCTCATATGCTTACCTGATGCGTCCTGATAATTTGCTTTGAAGAGTGTTTGCAAACGCAACGGACAGGCGTATAAACTAACAAGGTATACCATAGAAATCCCATAAGAACCCAGTGGAAATCATATAAGAATAACATATGAGACTGTAGCAGATAACATGGCCCAGAGAGCCACCTAGAGCCACCAAGATAGCCCAGCTAGGGGAGGGGAGGAATCATCTGAAAATATCATAGATATAACATAGAATTAGTATAGGTACCACAAAGAAATCCCATAAGAATATCATAGATTTCCCTCAGACATCTCATAGGAATTCCATAGAAATATCATAGACATACCATAGAAATCCCATAAGAACCCACTGGAAATCCCATAAGAATACCATACGAGGCTGTAGCAGGCAAGATGGCCCAGAGAGCCACCTAGAGCCACCAAGATAGCCCATCTAGGGAGACACTGTCCTGTCTCCTATTCTGTTTGATTGGTCTCTGCCCCATAGTAAGCAGACTGGGATCCCCTCCATTGCTTCGATATCCCATGGCCTTGACAAGAAAACAAAAGGAGAACAGGTATAAAGGGAACACGAAGAATAAGATGATAAAAAATCTGGTTGGCTCTCTGGGCTATCTTGCCTCAAGCAATGTCATCTGTCTCTAGGTGCCTCTCTGGGCTATTTTGTCTATTACAATGTTGTCTGTCTCCAGATAACTCTCTGGGCTATCATGTTTGCTGCACACTCGTCTGTACCTTGGAGGCTCTTTAAGCCATTGAGTCTTCAGCCTCATCCTTGTCCGACACATATTGTTTAAATATGTATAACCTAGAACTGCTAAGACGCAACCCCTTGTAACATCCAAATAATGGATTTCCATAAATCAGAGAAGCAAAATGAAGCACCGGAAAAAAACATAGATTGACATTAACGTTTCGGAGTCTGGGTACGAAATTTCTTCTTTCCATTTGGTACTTTCTGAACCTTCATGCCTTGGTCCTCTTTTTCTTGGCCTTTGTTTCATCAGGTGGCTTGCAGCTGGTGTTCAGCTCATCTTTCTTTTCGTGATCTTCCTTTCAAGACTCCTGCAACCATATCATATTTGATTCTCTAAGGCACTGTCATATCTCCACTTCTATCGCACTGGCCTCCACTCTATCGACTAGCATTCTCTATATTGCTCTGCCATCCCATTGCAGTGACATACCATTGGCTTTGAGATCCCTTTCCTTTGACACTCCTTTGCTTTGGCATCCCCAAGATGTAGCATAGATTTTGTTTCGTCATTATTTGAATTCAAATGCGATTTAGGGTATGTGCCGCAGTATATAATTTTAATAAAAATGTTCATATTATGTCTTAACTTGATGAACTTAAAATAAACTTTGTCATATCTAGAACCATACTTAATCAGTAAGAATTTATTTGAAGAAATAAAATAAATGCATTAAAAATAACAAAAAACAGCTAAAAATGACGTAAAAACTGGGGACCCACAACGTCCCGCACTCTAGGATCCATGGTGCTGGTATATATACTGACATTGGGGGTATATTGATGGTAAATGTTACAATATATAGATATATATATATATATATGGTCCCGTGTCCCGTGTTCCCACCCCCCCCATGGGATGGGGGGGGGGTATGATGCCCCTGTGGTGGTGTATATACATACATACATACATACATACATACATACATACCTACATACCTACCTACCTACCTACATACCTACGTACATACATACATACCATTACATTACCTTACCTTACATTACCTTACCTTACCTTACATTACCTTACCTTACATTCCATACATACATACATACATACATAACATAACATTACATTACATTACATTACATTACATTACATTACATTACATACATACATACCAACATACCAACATACCAACATACCAACATACCAACATACCAACATACCAACATACCAACATACCACCACCACAGGCCACAGGGGGGGGGGACCAGAAGAACCATACCACCACCACAGGCCACAGGGGGGGGGGGGACCAGAAGAACCATACCACCACCACAGGCCACAGGGGGGGGGGGGCCAGAAAAACCAGACGATACTGTCCACCCATACCCATTTGGGGGGGGGGGGGGGGGGGGGGGGCCAACGCTGCACCATATATATATATAGCATACTTGGAGATCCTATGGGTAATGGGAGGAGCGAGAAAAGCAGCGAATCTTGCAACATGTTGGAATATATATATATATAATATGTATAAATATATAATCACTAACCTTTTAAGGGGGGGGGCGTACCCAAATTGCAAGACACAATTTAGACGTTTTTGAAGAGGAGGGCCTGGTAAATGTCAGCAAGCATTTATTTTTCTAACTGCGTTCTATTTGCAAGATTTCATTTTAGTAGGTCTCCTCACTCTTTACGGGATTTCAAAACGCAGGGGGACGTTCAAAATGTCCGATTGCATTTTTGAAAAAATGCAAGAAAATGAAAAACAAATGTAAAATTGTAGTGTGAAGGTCTGCAAATAGCTGCAGAATTGCAGAAAATCAAAAATGCAAACTGGAAGTGTGTAGGTCCCCAATTGCCCTTCCAATACATTCTAATACATTCTACACTTTTTCCTATCCGTAGAGTACGGGGGGGGGTTCGGAGGGGGGGTACGGGGTGACGTATCTCTTGCGGACTTTCAACCCCCCCTCCCTAAATGTAAATCTTCCTGGGCACGGTTTTTGACGTAGGAGGGGTCTAAGATACATATAGCCTTCCCCATCGGGAAAAAAATACGCAGGGGTCAAAATTGTTGCTTACATTTTTTGAACGCCCCCCTTGCTCACACCCAGAAAAGGGTGGTGATTATATATATTATAGTGTAAAAATATATCTAATCTATATTGATATATTATGTTTGAACATGTACATTATCTAAAAAAATGTCTAATATAGAACATATAGTCAAATATATGTATCTAATTATCTCGTTTTCTTTATTGGTGGCGTTACCCCAAAACACCGCATTTGTTTAGTTTTAATCTACCACGAACTGAACAGGTTATTGGAGTGTTATCAACCAACTTTGCTACTATAGGGCACCAACTTTGCTAGTAAGTGGGGTATTTATACATATGACACATTTTTACATGGAGAAACCATGAGAAACCATGGTTTACCCCAGGGTAAACTAATATAGATGTGGAAACCCATGGTTTCCCGTTCAGAAAATGATCTACAAATGGTGGTTTTTTTCAACGTCGGGTGTTGGTTGGATCGGGACAGAAAAAAGATCGACCATCCCCACCATCCCGACCATACCAACCATCCCGTCCATACCAACCACGTTGATCCAGGATCGTGTTTGACGCTGATTCTGCGACGCTGATCTGAACCTTTGGATGTTCCGGATGCTGCTCTGTGACGCTGATTCGAAGCGATAGCTTCTGCACGGAATCTACTCTCTCCACATCAAACTGTTAGTTCACCCTACAACCTAAAGTGAACCAACAGTTCACCCTGTTTTTTAGCGATAGTTTCATCAAAAAAGTAGGAGAAGTGGGTCAGTATAGTCCAGTTATTTCACTGGACCCCATCTTTTCCAGGACTTCGTGAACCACCGAGGAGTAAATACCAGCATTCTACGGCCGAACATGATGATTCACAGATTAACATTGCCAGCGGATTGGGGTATACATTTTCTTGGACCAAAAAAAAGTCTAAATCTACGTACATCAAAAATTGACAAATATCGAAGAACGTAAAAGGAACCATGCATATAGGTCCGTTTCTGAACTAGTTTATGATGTCAAGTCATCCCCACCGAAGACCTACGCGTTCATGAATTGGTATTGACTTTCAGGGATCCACATCCACATTTCAGGGATCCACTTATCCGCTGGACTTGAAGCAGGGCACTTTTTTCGAAAAGGAAAAACGCAGCATGCGGGAACTACTAAAGTACTAGAGCCTTGTGGATCCCCAATAAAGATCTGTCCCATGCTCAAAAGATGGTATATTAGTCATCCCACCATCATGAGGAATTCCTGATCCATGGAAGTTTCGCAGAGAAACTCCGAGTTACGACTGGAAATGTGCCTCGCAGTCACTCAACCTCAACCCATTACCTCAACCTCACATTCAACCAAACATGACCGAAAAACCAAAAGCAATGTTTGGACATACCAAAAATAAGTCTATAGAACCTATAACCTCACACATTCGTCAAAAGATTCACTCAATTTCACATCCATCTCCACCGGAACCAAGCCCTTCACGCTACCCATGTTGGCCCCATAAGCGAAGGTCCAGAGATGATCTTGGCCTCCAGGCGTACCATGAAGGGTACGGAGAAAGTTCGGGGGTACATCACACTTGGATGTGCATCCCATGTTCGAAGTGGTTTATACATGTTTATATGATTTTATATGCCCAATATAATACATATATACATATATATGTATATAATAACTAAATATATATATATATATATTCATGTATATGTATATATATAATTAAATATATATATATATATAATTATATATATATATAATTAAATATATATATATATAATTAAATATATATATATACATACACACAGGTACAACGGGGGATGGGATTAAGTCCATAATAAAGCTACTGGGATGCAGAAAAATGACCGAGATTGAACATTCCTCTGTATATTGAGCCAGCATGCTGTGAGAATACATAATAATACCATATAATCTAGTTAAAACAATAATAATTCATGTATTATCATGCATAATATGGTTATATCATGTATAAACCATGGTTAATACATATAATACATGTTAAAACAACGTCATAAACCACCCATGACTGGGAATGGTTTATAGCACCTATAAAAATGGTTTTCTGACTGAGGGATGGGAAAAAAAATGTACGAAAACCACATCAAAAAAAACATATAATTCCCAAGCCACTCCTTCCCAATGAATACTTTGATTACTTCCCTTTTAAAGGTCCCAAATATAAAGGACCCTTCTGAAGGATCGGAAAAAAACTGGTGCCTGAATCATCCTGAGTTGGCTAGTTCGGATCCATTGATCGATGACATCCCAAAACGTTGGCTAAAGATGGCTAAAGATCCATGTGTTCATTGGATTAGTTTATATGATTATATATATATAACAAAAAATCACTGGAAACCATCGTGTTCAAGTGGTTGCCCCTTATAGTAACCTTGGAACAAATGCAGAAAAGTTTCAATTTATCATTATCTTAGACTTGGATTTTACGAATGTCTATCTTAACTTCGGAATTGCTAAACATGCATGGCTTAGGCTGGATCCCAATTTCCCGTGATGTCCAATTACCATCTGGTTATGACTAACATAGCCATGGAAAGATCCACCATTTTTAATAGGGAAACCATCTATTTCAATGGGCCATCTATACCATGGCTATGTAACAAATAATGGTATAATCATAATTTACAAAGATTAATGATAATTAATGAATAATGGTATAATCATAATTACCCTCTGGTAATTTGTTACATAGCTATTGAAAATGGCCCAGTCGAAATAGTGGATTTTCCCAGCTATAAAATGGGTGGATCTTCCCATAGTGATGTAAACGTTTACCAGAGGGTAATTAATATTAACCCTAGTTTAGGTACTACATAGTTATGTTATAAGTACCATAAACCATAGTTATTGGAGTTATGTGCACCAACTTAGCTATCGAACGGGGGCCCCACATTGTATAATCATAATTAATTAATATAGTCCAATTAAATCCAAAGCTGTTTTTCTGAAATCCAATCTCTGGCGACCCAGCCATCCCAGCCATCCTGGCTGTGCCTGCTGACAATCCATCCAGATGTGCCTGGTGACCCGCTCCCCTTGGGATCCCTAAAGGAGGAGTTCTGTTTAAGAACTTTTCTTAGTGGATTTGTCATGATTCTGTCTGGCTTTTTATGAACTTTTCGATGATTTTTGGGAGTTATAGATGTTATAGGTGCAAAAGGGGACCAATCATGGCGTGTGGCGCACTGTGATTAAAATTGGGCACCTCCCCATAGATTTTATGGTGAAAACATGTTTATCTTATGTTTATCTCATTTTCATCAGGATAAAATCATGTTCCCAATAAAAGAAGTGCCATCGAAGTTCTCATTTGTGCGTGCGCATCCCCATTTTCAGACACACATCCGTTTTGAGATTGCCTTCATTTCTTCAAGAAGATACGCCACAGGACATTTACGCCATAGCCCCCCTTGTTAGAAGTTGGTGAAAAGGATGATACGAAGAAAAAGAGGTATGCTGATACAAGAATCGTTGGGATATACCATCTGGTTATTTAACATAGCAATGGAAAATCACCATTTTTTTAGGTAAACCATCTATTTCTATGGGCCATCTATACCATGGCTATGCAACAAATAACCAGAGGGTAAGTTGGTAACTCGTTCTTACACAGAACAATGACTTGGCATGATCTTGATTGGTGATCAAACGTGACCATTGGAAATACCCAATTTGATGTGGGTAAAACAATGTCACAACCACCCATGACTGGGCATGGTTTATTTATACCACCTATATATTTATGGTGCTTTTTCTGGGGGATGGTAAACATGACATTGTTTTACCCACATTACTGTAAATGGAGGTTTATACTGTAGTTGTTTTTGTTACCTACAATGTGCCCCCCTCCCAGTTATAAGTTGGTTTATAAGCCCCAGTAACTACAGTTATAAGCACCATAAACCATAGTTATTGGAGTTATAAACCAACTTAGCTATCTTGGGGGCCTCACATTGTATAAATGGAGGATATTCCCCTTGGAGCTCAACGGAAAGCCCAAGGGACGCCGCCACTCGCAGAAAACCAGTCGAACCTCAGGGACGTCCACATCAACTTGATGTGGATTCCAGTTGTCCAGTTACTGTAAGGTAAACCCATCAACGATCGCCGATTGGGGTTCGTTTACTACATTTCAATATATATTTGATGTGATTCCATCTTAGTATTTAGTATATCCTTCGGTAATCAAATGCGGCAATGGAAAATCCACCATTTACTTCGATGATTGTCCCATCAAAACCTCCAGTTGTAGGGGATTTTCCAGCCAGCCACGTTTGATTCCCGGATGGTAGCCTTTTTTAATACCCCCACTATTTGTCCATTTGCCACAATGCGAAATGACTCCCCAAATGTTTGGTTGTGTTATTTGGAGTGATATGGTCAATCCTAGATATCCTACAAAGGAGAACTGGCTGGTAATGATTAGTGTATATCCCCATATACAGTCCATATATAACAATAGATTAAAGTATGGCGACCCCAAAAATGATACGGCTATCCTCTTGGGCCTTTGCTATACTAAAGTACCTAAGACTTTCTCACTTCCCAGTGAAACCGCGGATTTTTGCCCTTCTGAGGTGAGGACAGGTGTGACGCGGCATGGCTCAAAGCGCTAGCAAGTTCAATGAACATTTGGAGCTGTGAAGATGGTGGATCTACCCCCAATTCATGGTCATGTTGGGAGGGAAAATGGTGATTAGCCATCAAATTCGGGTATCCTGGTATACCAAGCTGGAGCTATCCTTCCCAGGCTGATTTTGTCCAAAAGGGGGGTGCCTTGACAACTCTGCGACACCAAAAGGCGGGAACCCGCCAAAAAGGCGGAATGTTTTTCTAATGGAACCCTAGATTTTTCGGAAATGGTCATGTTTCTCCGCTTCAAATCCACATTCCTGCTGCTTTGCAGGGCTGCTCTTGGAGGGTCTTCGCTACTAAACCACGAAAAACTGATGCTAAAAATTGTCTAAGGAAAATAGCTGGGCACCCTTTCTAGAGACCTTCGTCCCGCCACTCCCTATCCTTGCTGGAGCTACAAAAATCCCACTGACAGTGAGGAGCGACAGTCTTCACTGAGATGAGGTTCCTGAAAAAAAGAAGCAATGCGTCTTGATGGGAATATGCAATACTTCCTTTACATATGCCCAGTTAGGCGCATAACATCATCTTGGTCCTTTGCATATAGTTAAGTAATTAGCTTCATGTTCCTTGCGTCCGGGGTGAGGTTCCTTTACATATTCGGATGAACCACCAGGTCGCGGAAATGAATCATTTCACTTACCCCTTACCAAGGTTTATCCATAAAATTCCGACAAGTAACCCTCCAAAAGATAGAGAAACACTGTCCGACAATGTCCTACAAGTAACCCCAAAAATATACATAGAAAGGTATAGAGAAAAGGTAATTGATCACTATTTTAGGAAGATTTGACTTGTCTACCTTTTTGGGGGATTGTAAATTACTGTCCAGTCTTCCCCTCGAAAACCCGCTTCTCAGTTGATTCCGCTTACCTCCGGTGTCGGTCAAGGTGAAACAAAAAATGCCCGCCGTCCCAAAACTAGTCACCTCCAGCTGGTTTTAGATCAATGATCCCGGACACAGGCAAAAAAAGAAGGCATCGCGCTGAAAAACTGCAGTCGAAATCTATTGAGCCCGACATCTGTTGAGGAGATACATCTCTTTTTCCAGAGAAAAGACCACACGAATCCAGAAAAACTTCGAGGTGACCAGCGAGAACGCTTCAGGCCGATTGAATTGCTAGCCACCCAGCTTAGCTGGGCAACATGCACATAGATCGACATACAAATTGAACTGCAGCTCTTCCTCTACACCAAAAGCCCCTAGAGCGAAGAGTATGGGTCAAAATTATGCACCAGAAGATGAATGAAAATTCTGCTGATTTTAGCCCACTCAGTGGGTTACAACGGTTACAACCCCAATTGTGACTGGAGTAAGCCTACTTCTCCTGCTAGCTGCGTCCATTAGCCACTGAGCAAGTGGATCGCACCCCACTTTTTCACCATGTTTGCCCCATTCAGCACTTCATTTTGTTGATCCATATGTTAATCCATAACCAGAATAATCATCCATATTTTCTAATGACCATATATATATAATCAGTTACATAATCATATATAATCATATATATACTGCTGGATTTTAATGACCATATATACACTCTGGTAATGTGTTACAATCGCCCCAGTCATCTCAGTCTCCGAAATCGACATCTTCGATCATCCAGTCCAACTGTTGATTTCCACAGTAGATCTCGCCTTGCGAGGCCGCCACCAGGCGAAAGGGAACCCCCCACATTTCAGGGCGGAGAAATGAGAGAAATGAAGGGTAAGTAAAGAGGTCAACTCTGCAATTTTCCGAAAAATTATGTGCTATCAGACTATCAGTTATTATACTATTGGATTATAGGTTATAATTCATATCATATATATACTATCATATATATATAATATACTATAGTTATTACCTATATATGTAATAATATAACATATCATTCACTTTACCTTTGGATACCGCTTGGAGCAACCAGCGATTTGGCTGTGATTTGAGTTGACACTGGGAGCCCCAGCGAGCTTGTCTGAAATGCTGTAAAGTCTCCAAGAACTGCGTGCCACGCCTTAGACATTGCCATGTCTTTTGTCATGTTTTGTCTGAAATCTTGAGAAAAAACAAAGTTCCATGGGTTTTTGAACCTCATGGTTTGCTTCACCTCAGTTTCCCAAGGATTTCAATGCCATCAGGCGCTGACACTGCACCTCTCGCCATCTTGTCTGGAATATGGTCCTCCAATGCAGGGGGAAGTTCAGCATGGCTTTGCCCGACTTTGTCCTGACCCCCTAATGAAAAGCATAATATCTTGGATCTGACTTTTCAGTCGCTTAGTTCATGTGTACGTATGTATATAATGTACGTATATTATATATATATATTTGGATATTCCCATTTATAGCGAAAGATTACTCTAAGTTAGATTAGTGCCGTGGTCAAAAACTGATTTGTTTGGGTGATGGTCGTCCCACCACTAGGAGTTTCCTGATGGTAAGCCGTAAGCCCTAAGGCATTGATGAGCTCTAGAAACTCTACAGACATATAACTTATATAATCCATGCATGACCCATACATAACTCATAACCCATATATATATATAACCAGTATATATATATATATTGCATATATATATAGTATATATATAACCCATACATAACCTATATAATCCTAGATATAACTGGGATTAAGTGGGATCCTATGCTTATCACAACGAACATTCTCTGCAACTGCACCATCCAGTCGCATCTCCTGAAGATCTTCGAGATCTTCCTCCTGGGTCACGAAATCACTGGATGATGAACCTCTATTCATCCTAACGTGAACTAATATGGTTAATATACACTTACGATGAACATGGGGTGAACTAGCAAGAGGCGGCATCTTTAAATCACAGGACGCCATCGATAAACATGACGCACCACCAGGATGCCATCGTGGCTCGGCCCATTTCACCCAACTAGTTCACCACAAAAAAAAAAACAGCCCAGTTCTCCTAGGTAGGTTTACCAACTTATTATGGTTCAGCTATCATAAATCAGCTACAACTTCCATGAAATACCCCCGTGTTTTTTGGTCTTAAGTTAACACGTCCCGTAGCTATAGCCATGGGCCCCAATAATCTCCAGTTTTCCAACGGTATTTTCGGCTTCTCGTTCCAAACGGTGGCCTGTTCGGACACTTCATCTTCAAAGATGGGCAAACCTCAGGCCGGAGTTGCTGCAAGCTGGAGCCGGCACCAGTGAATTCGGGAGGAATCAAGTAACAAAATGGACAGCAAAATCGATATGAATGGTGGATATCTCAAAAGTGCTTTTTTTTGTATAACGATATATATATATATCATAGCTAAATTGTCTTTTGTATTCCTGTGTAAGTATGACTATGATAATCTGGATTTAAGCTAGGATATGCGTTAATTTCCAGGCTAGATTGCCAGAAGGTATTATGGATAAACAGCACAGTTGGTTGACAAGACATGGGAAGAGACAAATCGTTTGCTTGGGCACTATTGGCAATCCTGAACGGATCCCTGGTTCTCCTCTGTTTTGACTCTCTCTCTCTCTCTCTATCTCTCTCTCTCTCCCTCTCTTGCCGTTTGTCGGGGTAAACATCACACACAACAAAGTAGACGCCTTGGTTTTGAAGGGAATGATACCTGTGATGACCCGCAGAAGTTGTGTTTGGGTTATACCCACCATCTAGGTTATCCACAAACAACCCAAGTGAACATAGTTAGACACCAATTTAGCTAACTCCAATTACCTTTTGATATATCCACCAAAAACCCATGCGCTAAACCCGGTCAAGCAAACTTAACTAAAAACCAACTTAGCTACCTATAGTTAACGAGCTAAGGTATCACCTTGACTGGTTGAATTCACAATAGTTCACCAACCGCAAGAGTTTCGCCATAAACTTGGATAGTAACCCCTACGTTGACCACAGTCTCAGTGACGTCGCTACCTGAGGTCGTTATACTGTAATTTACCAAGAAAATCAAGAAACAAAAGAGATAGATAGAGAGCGATAGAGATAGAGAGAGATAGATGGAGAGAGAGAGAGGAGAGAGGTAGATAGAGAGATAGAGATAGATAGAGATAGAGATAGATAGAGATAGAGATATAGAGACAGAGATAGAGATATAGCTGGAGATAGAGATATAGGTAGAGATAGAGATAGATAGAGATATAGATAGAGATAGAGATATCGATAGAGATAGAGACAGAGATAGTAGATAGTAGATAGTGGATAGTAAATAGTAGATAGAGATAGATTGATAGATTGATTAAGAGAATAGAAAGATAGAAAGATAAATAGATAGATAGATTGATAGATAGATAGATATAAATGTATATATATATATATAGAAAGATAGAAAGAAAGAAAGATAGATAGATAGATAGAGATAGATAGAGATAGATAGAGATAGATAGAGATAGATAGAGATAGATAGAGATAGATAGAGATAGATAGAGATAGATAGAGATAGAAAGAGATAGATAGAGATAGATAGAGATAGATAGAGATAGATAGAGATAGATAGAGATAGAAAGAGATAGATAGAGATAGATAGAGGTATATACATGGATAGACAGACAGACAGACACACAGACAGACAGGTAGGTAGGTAGGTAGGTAGATAGATTAGATAGGTTAGATAGACAGGTGTATCTATGCATTAATTAATATGTATAAACTCCGATTATCCTTGGATCTGGTTATTGGGTGTCCCTCACCAAATTCTTGCTTTTGAAAACACCCCTCACGGAACTCTGGGTCTATGGCCGATGTAGGTCACAGGTGCGAAGTTCGTGTCATAATCCTGGCTGGTTCCCTTGAACTGGCGGTGATTTCCATGGATATACTGTTGGATGATGAATGGGTGAACAATTCTGAACATGGGTCCCTAACGAGGACTTGGAGGATAGGAATGGTTAGTCTGGTTAGTCCTGGTTAACTGGTATGGCTATGTACTGGTTAGTAGCCCTACTTACAACTGGTTGGTGGTTTCTACCTACCCCTCTGAAAAATGATGGAGTTAAAGCCAGTTGGGATGATGAAATTCCCAACTGAGTGGAAAGTCATAAAATTCCATGGTTCCAAACCACCAACCAGCTATGACTTGAGGATCGAGACGTCATCCCAGTGGATCGCCCAACCAGTTGATCTTTCAACGGAACAAGTTGAAGCCTGGAATCTTTCAGGTCCCCAACGTTGAGGCTGTGACAATCTCAAACTACATCGACATCGGACAAAGAGTGGTGTCTGTGCCACCCGGTCGATTGTGGCTTCAAGAGGATCATCGTGGACAAGAATAGGTGTTTCATTGGGTGACAAAAAATCTTGGTGGCATTTGGTGAATCACCCCCAGGAATCCTAAGTGACTTATATCACCCCAGTTATCATCAAGTAGGATAAGAAGGGTTTGTCCAGAGCAATATCTGGGGTTCTAGGTTGTAATCCACTTTGTTGTTTCATTCTATAATATTAATTATGAGCTATCCTGGCTATCCTAAATTGGGGGATAACATGGTACCACGAAATCATCCGGCTGTCATTCTGACCCATACCTACCCCGTTTCGGCCGTTTCGGCCTGCGCTGCTGCGCTCCAATCCTCTGGGGTCATGGGTCGCAACTCCTGGCAGGTGGCGGGGCCACGGGGGTACCCCACTGGATGACTGGGGTCCGTTTTTTGATGAAACCCCCATTGAAAAATAGCTTTGTAGACCCCATGAACTACAAAAATAATAATCAAACATATCCTGATGATACTATAAACAATCTATAAACAATCCACACTTATTGGAGTTATGAACCAACTTGGCCAACTATCTGGCAACACCTTGTAGGATGGCAACAGATTAAACAAAATGGTTGAAAAGCACTGGCATTTGAATTCCCAAGATTGATAGTGTCATACCGAAGAACCTAAGAACATCTCAACCATCACGAACATTTTCTTTACGACTTGAATGGGATTATCTGAAGATCTGCAATCCATGGTAAGTCTTAGATACCAAAAGAACTAATTTTGAGTTGGTTAGGACAATCTTACCATAAATAGCAAAAGATTGGAGTACTAAAGTATCTAACAGTATCTAACCAGGGTTGAATGGCAGGCTGTCGGAAAATCTAAAATATTGGCAACTAGCCTCTGGTTATGTCAACGTAGCTATTGAAAATGGACATAGAAATAGTGGATTTACCCATTGAAAATGGAGATTTTCCATAGTTATGTAAACGTTTACCAGAGGGTAAAAGGAAAAATTTCCAGCAAACCATGTTTAATGACACCAGAGGGTATTTCAATCATAAACCTCTAAGTGATTGGTCTTATAGACATCTGACAGGTAGTGCACAATTTGATTGTTCATGATTTTCTTGCGGCTAGAGTCAAGATGTAGAATGCTTCAAACCACAACTTTGTACATCCAGCTTTAGCCCTGGATACCATATTCGACATATTCGCGCTGGTGTTCCAATCGGGGATCTCTTGGTGCGGTGGAGTGCCAGGATGTGACAGCCGATCAAAGCAGCCAGCTGTGCCACCATCATTCCTTCGATTTCAGCAATCAAGTGGTTGAGCCTTGAAGCCGGAGAGTTAGCTAAGTTGGTGAACATTTCCCTGTTGGTTTTATGGTGTAAATCACACATATGTATATATATATGGGTAAATTGTAAGATTTCACTAACCTGAATTAAAGCCATTTTGGGATGAATTCCCTTGTTTACCATCATTCCCAGTGAGGTCACAGTGAGGTCGTTATAATTTACCCAGATATATGCATATGTTTCTATTTGTGCAAATATATGTATATATCTATATATGTGGATGTCCATGTACATATATATATATGTGAATATCCATATGCATATATAAATGAATATATATATATATACACATATATCATATATTTCATGTGAATATAGTGTCTATAATCCATGGGGATGCATAAATTAGCTTAACATCTGCAGGAAATGGTGTCAAGTCTCTAGTTTGCCACCTCCGCCTGGCGACCAAGTGGCACAGTCCATTTTGCCATCTTCACCATATTAGGCTCCACTCCTCGGAAAAAAGAATTGAAAGGACCAAAGACCAAAGAGGGAACAAGTCAAATTCCACAGATCTTCTGATCAGCATAGTGATCGGTTTCTAATAGGTTTCAAACAATAGCCGAAATTATAGTTGTAGCAACTCCCAAATAGATGCAGAAGCTAGTAAAATTCCATTCTGAAATGATGATCATTTGAATCGTTTCTATCTTTGTGGTGGTTACTATGATTGTGATTCGAAAATGATAAGTGACTATAAAGGTTTACTATTCCAAAATATTGAATAACTATTTCTGGTGTTCATGGGTTGTTCCAGTTATATGGGCAAGTGACTGGTTGTTTATTGTAAGTGTTCATTGTAGTTGTCACTGCTTATCAATACTGGTGAATATTGTGTCTACTATCCTTACAGCAATGAAAACACCGTCAGTCACGAACAACAATTATAGTCATACAGATAGTGATGATGACAGTTATAGTGATGATAATCATGACAAGAATTAATTGTAAAAAAAAATAAACAGACAAAATGGATTATCATTATGAAAGTGATTGAATATTCTCCAGTGTTGCAAGGGATTAAATCATCCTTGATTATGCATCACGGAAATCGATGGAAATCGCACGTGTGTGGCCACCAGTGATGTCCCCTAAACTTGGGGGGTGATCACAGCCACCCTCCGCAAATGGAGTCTTTAATGAGAAATTCAACTACTATATATGCAAATGGTGTATGTTCCATTGCCATGTTTGATTACCGGAGGGTAGTTCATCTTCCATTTTTATAGGTATCCCCACTTTTATGATCTTTATGATAGCTTTGTCCCCGCAACAACCATAAACTGTGAGACTCAATACTACTAGTACCGTAGAAGCGGCAAGATTTATGTTGATTCTGGGGATCGTACCCCTCTAAATCCGCTGTTGGATGATGATTTGTCCCGTTCAAATTGCCATAATTAGGGTACACCCCATTTCCAGATCCAAAAATGATCATTTATACATTGATACGTATACATGTGTATATATGTTTATACACACATACATGACATGACATGACATGACAGGACAGGACAGGACAGGACAGGACAGGAAAGGACAGGACAGGACACGACAGGACACGAACACGAAGACGAACACGAACACGAACATGAACATGAACAACATACACATGCACATGCACGTGCACATGCACACATACACATGCAAACATGCACACATACACACATACACACATACACACATACACATATACACATATACTCATATACTCATACTCATATACGCATATATGCATATACGCATATACGCATAGACACATAGACACAGAGACACATAGACACATAGACATACCCATACGCATACAGATACATATACATATACACATACATATACATAAAATATAATATATATATACATATACCCATCAAAAGAAAAATACCATAGTGTATCCCCACTACTACCATTGTACACTAAATGTACAATTGTACAATGGTGACAATAATGTAATACACCATTGCTATACCAATGTATACTATTACCCTCATTATACCAGATTATCTCCATAGTATATCATGTGGTTGGCAAACTCTAAGTAGCTCCAGCTGGCTCCCCATTTCATGACCGTAAAATGAATACCTAAACACTGGCTAGGAAAATACATACTGCCTGGCTAAGAACGGGATTCCAAGCACATGGATTCTGATAATCCACAATATATTGGATAGATTTGGATAATATAGTACAGTAATATTCATAGAATCATCAACCAAACAAACATTTTGATTATCAAAAGCATTATAAATCCCAAAGTGAAAATGAGATTTCTGGTGATTTTTGCCGGTGATTTGAGGATGATCTCACCAAGCTAGGCGAGCCACGGTCGGCTTTACGCCCGAAGACGGTTTGCAGGCCTTCAGCACCTTCCCTCTGGCAGACCTCGAAGCCATTGGAAGCGAACTAAACCGCGGCTGAAAAAGGCAGAAAACCCAAGAAAGTCCAGAAAATGATGGAACATGTGCCAGAAAAGCCTAGAAAATCCAGAGAAATGTTTGAGTCACCGAAATGAGGTTTTAGGCATCAAAAGAATAGGCTAAGCATCATCATCAAAGGATGCCTTCTGAACTATTCCAAAAGAGGCTTTTTTGAAAACTGCTTGGTGGATGATTCACTGATATCACGGAGCAAATAATGCATATATATCATGCGGACGTAACTTCAACTTCACTTAGAACTGATACAATCAACAAGGATGGGGATTCGGGGATTCTGACCAATGATTCATAATGATCCCGCTGGTGGTTTGAACTTTGAAGCCCTGAGTCGTCTTAATCATTGAGGATCATGATCGCCCTTGGGCGAAGGAGCAAAACAACATATGTGTCAAGATTTGAAGCACAGCAGATTCCCCAGCAGAGCTGGAACTCCCGATTGAAGCTCCCACCCTAACAGTGTATCCTGCGCCAGCTTTTGCACCTCCACAAGTTTTTTGTCGCACAACCGATACAACTTCCCCCTAAGGCCCCATAGAGCAGCATGGGCGAAGGTAGCTCCGTGCCAAGCAGCATAGACTCTGCCACCTATGCACTTCAGCAGAGTGTAGCTGCAGTGAAACCTGGATTGCCAGAGAAGCTGATGCGTCACCGGTCCCACCAGAGAAGTGTCATAGAATCAATGATGGATGCTGTAAGACTAGGCGGCCAAGGTTGCGAAAACATGTACATCTGGTTCTTTTCAGTACTGAAAGTCTGGAAGACTCAGACTCGAAGAGAATCCATCCCTCTAGCGCCAAACATCGAGCGCCAAACATCAGGTGGATCCAGAAGAATAAATCAGGTTGGTGGTTGAGCCACCTACCCCTCTGAAAAATGATGGACTTCGTCAATTGGGATGATTTTTCCATTCCCAACTGTTTCTGGAAAGTCATAAAGTTCCATGGTTCCAAACCACCAACCAGAAGATATATATATATATATATGGTTTATAAACCATTCTAATCCCCATTAACTATAGTTATATCTATATAAAATGAGGGTATCCCAATATACCATTGTAAATCCTCCCCGATTTCTAGTTGGATTTGTAGTTGATGGTGACCCAGTTTTCTTCACGTCTTGTGGATCCCAACTCGGCAGCGTTACGTCACAGCTGGACCGTCGCCTGTAGGTGGAGAAAAAGCTCATGTCTCCCGCCCAAAGCTCAAATAGCACCTTGGACGTTGAGCTCTGACCCAGAGTTAGTTCAGTGGGGTATTCAAAAAAAAAAATACGGTATTTTATGGTCATATATACCATGAATCTGATAGAGGTTACCCTCTGGTTATGTCAAAATAGCTATTGAAAATGGTCATTTATAGTGGATTTACCCGTTAACAATGGTGATTTTCCATAGCTATGTAACAGTCTACCAGAAGGTATATGCTTTCCTATAGCACCGACGTTTGACTAATGGTCCAGATCAGACTGGGTGATCTCTTGCTTGTTCACGGATCCGATGATGGCTATGATGCTAACCTCCAGCCGTATTTTTGCCAGCCTCCAAAATGTTGCTGGTTGGTGGTAAACCTACCCCTCTGAAAAATATTAGTCAGCTGGGATTATTGTTCTCAATACATGGGAAAATAAAATTCATGTTCCAAACCACCAACCAGGTTGCATCTAACTAGGAAATAAGGAGATATAATAGGGATATTATGTGGAAAAAACGCCCCGCCCTTAATGGGATGAATGGGGTATGATCATGGAAAACCAAAAAACACCGTAAGCCAAAGAGAAATTGCATATGAATCCCTATGAATGGATTGATGACCGTCCCTCAATATGTACATATGGTACAACATTTGAGCATGGCACATGTAACACCAACAAGATATGGGTAATGATTGGTACAGAATGAAGATATAAGGGGATATCAACCATATGCAATGTGGGGGCCTAGACCGGATAAGTTCGTTTATAGCTAGCTTGACTGGGATCTATTTCATGGATATAATTGCAGTTGGATGGGTGAGCATAAACCAACAAACATAATTTGGGGGCCGCTTCCTTTGGGGGCCCGTTCCTGTGGGGGCCCCTTCCTGTGAGAGCGACCAAATTGATTCAAACGTAGATGACTTTTTTGGAGTCTATATTCTATGAAATTGATGATCTGATAGATAAGTTAAGGGGAATACTATGTAATATAGGCATATAATTGGTATGTAATGGGAGTGCTGTTCAAAAAGCAATATCCAATATCATCCAACATCGTCCGCTATTTCGAAAGAGCCACTGTTCTTGCTGCTTTATCATGACCGCCAGAAGGTAAAATGCTTCAAGTGGGAACCTAACCACTCTCTTACTCTGTGTTTAGTATCACCCTTCTCAACTCCAGGAGTGAATGGTGCGGATATCTGCTTACCAAAACCTACTTTATAGGTGGAGTGAGAAACTCATCAAAATAGTGGGTGGACCCACTTCTTTGACAGCTGTCCATTGATTTGTATCAGTTTCCATTACCCCGGAGCAAACAAACACGGAGATATGGAAAATACACTAGACATGCAAAGTTTCCCAAGGGGAAACCACGGTCATTTTGCATTTCGTTATTGGTTTGACAGAAAATGGAGACCAAGGATCAACCTGGATGTTCCCATAGCAGGTACCAAACCCACAACTTGGGGTCCACAAAAAGAGCCGAAGAGTTTTACCAGGATGTGAAAAAGATGACATGGTCCCCATACTTTTCAGGGTTCCAACTGTTCAACCTCTTCTTGGGGGGTTGCTACATGTTTTACCCTCTGGTAAACTAACATAACTATGGAAAACCACCATTTTTAATGGGAAAACTCACTATAAATGGCCATTTTCAATAGCTACGTTAAATTACCAGAGTGTATCCTCTGGGAATCAAACATGCCAATGGAAAATCCCGATGTTTTATTGATGATGTTCCCATTGAAGCCTCCGTTTAGTTCAGGGATTTCCCAGCCATGTCTGATTACCCAGCTGGTTCGTTCCCATTATATCCCATTCGTATCCCATTACCCTCTGGTAGACGTTTACATAACTATGGAAAGATCCACCATTTTTCATGGGAAAATTGACTATTTCTATGGCAATGTTCAATAGCTATCTTTGTTTACCAGAGGGTAAATCTCATATCATCCCATTGTTCACCATTGTTAACCCATTCTTCAACCATAAAATCACCATTAAATCACCATTTATAGTGCTTAAATCGTAGGTGCCATCGGAATTCTCAGCATCACCGTCTGAGCCATGGACCAGCAGTAACACCAGCACAGTGCCCAGGATCTGCGCGATGCCGTGGGCGTGGTGTAGAACAATGGGGCAGGCCAGGGGTCATGGAACAAATTATGGTTACCCTTTGGTAAACAAACATAGCTATTGGAAATGGGCATTTATAGTGAATTTTCCTATGAAAAATGGTGCTTTTCCATTGTTATGTTAGTTTACAAGAGGGTAATGTTGGGTAAAACAATGTCATGTTTACCACCCAAAAATGGGAATGCGAAGTAAAAAAACCTCCTCTCTATATATATATATATTTATGGTGATTTTTCTGGGGGATGGTAAACATGACATTGTTTTACCCGAGTTTTACCCACATTAACCATAAGTTTTATCTCCACCAAAATTTACAAAGGGTCCACGGAACCAGCCAGGATGATACCTTCAGCCACCCTCGGAGCTTCTGCAGTTCGGGGCTGCACAAAGGACTTTACAAACATTATACCCTCTGGTAATTTAACATAGCTATTGAAAATCACCATTTTTAATAGGTAAACCATCTATAAATGGGCCATTTTCCATGGCTATGTTAAATAACCAGAGGGTAAACCAACAAAATTCATCAAAATTCTACCTTGCATCACTCCAAGTGGATTTTATAGAAATATATAGAAATCATGTTCCAAGTGGACTATCAAGATGTTTGAACGGGTAAAAAAATAGGTTTGGCACAACTGAGTGGTACAATTTCTGGTGCCCAAAGTCGGTGGCTATTCGGTGCCTCCAGCAACGATTCGGTCGGGAACACGACGAAGATGTAGGCAAGGAACGCAAGGCGGAAAGGCCTTGACGTCAACAAAAGCATAGTGGGCAAGTTTTCCCATGTAGCTAAGCAAAATTATGTTTGCTAAACCTGGTTACAAACCAGTTACTAACCTGAAAAAAACCATGTTATACCATGTAATTATAATTTTAAGCCGTTTATATGTGGGATAAGCCCCTATGGGGACATTTCCAATCACCAGGGTTATACAGAATCCTTGAGATGATATACCCCAGGATTGAACCACTCGCAGTCTTTGAGGCCGGTACCAAACTCAATAGTAATGTTATCGCTATCGTTACCCTCTGGTACTGAACAGTTTGCTATTGAACATGGCCATTTAGAAATAGTTGATTTAATATTTACCTCTTAAAAATGATGGTTTTCCATGTTTTTTTGTAAACGTTTACCAGAGGGTAACCCCCTGGGGTCGACGTTACAGTGGGACCTTTGCCCTTTTTTTTTCTGTGCTGGGGATGACCATCAGCGTGGAAATCCACACGTTAGCCTCTGGTCATCTGTTGCTGTACCGTTTGCTATGGAAAAACGTCATCTTTAATAGGTCAATAATATACTTTCGCGGGCCATACCTACCATAGCCATGTTAGAATAAAATGCAACACTTCTCTCGGATCTTCATCTGTGCAGCAGGTACTGAGTACCAGTGCGTCCCAGGCATCGATTTAGGCAAGTTCCGAAGATACCCTCCAGTAATCTAACCATCTTCAGCAAGAATGTACTCCCATCCCCAGTTTTGTAGATCCAATACATTCCACCAGTTGGTTGGGGTGATACGTAATACATTTTTAATTCTACTTACATTGGCTATGTATCCCCATTTCAGGATGGCTAAACCATATTAAACCACCATTTTTTAAAGGTAAAATTATCCCGGCAAGAGACCCCGGACAGCCCTGGGTGAGTGGGAGGATACTGTAGTATAATGATGTCGTTGTTGTTGTTGTTGTTGCTGTTGTTGATGATAGTGATGAAGATTTTGATGCTGATGATGATGTTGACAATGATGATGTTGAGGATGTTGATGGTGAGGATGACGATGTTGAGGAGAACGAGGATGAGGATGATGAAGTGGAGGATGAGGATGAGGATGGTGATGTTGAGAAGGATGATGATGATGATGATGATGATGATGATGCTGATGATGATGATTGTGATTCTGATAATGATGATGATGATGATGTTGAGGATGATGAGGTTGAGGAATGTTGAGGATGATGATGTTGAGGATGTCGGTGGTGAGGATGACGATGTTGAGGGGGATGAGGATGAGGATGATAATGCGGAAGATGAAGTGGAGGATGAGGATGAGGATGGTGATGTTGAGAAGGATGATGATGATGATGATGGTGATGATGCTGGCGATGATGATGGTGATCATGATGATGATGATGGTGATGAAAATGATGATGATGATGATGATGATGATGATGATGATGAAAAGATGATGATGATGATGATGATATTGATGGTACTGATGATGATGATGATGATGATGATGATGATGATGATGATGATGGTGATGGTGATGGTGATGGTCATGTTGATGTTGATGTTGATGTGGGGAGGAGGATGAAAAGGATGATAAAATTGCGGAAGATCAGGTGGAGGAGGAGGATGTTGCGGAAGATGAAGTGGAGGAGGATGAAGTTGAGGATGATGATGATGATGATGATGATAATGATGATGTTGATTTGAAGGGGGAAGAAGAAGAAGAAGATGATGATGATGATGATGATGATGTTGATTTGAAGGGGGAGGAAGATGATGTTGTTGAGAATGATGATGTGGAGAATGATGATTTTGAGGAGGAGGAGGAGGAGGAGGAGGACGGGGAGGAAGAAGAAGAAGAAGATGATGATGATGATGATGATGATGTGGATGATGATGTTGAGGAGGGCCGGTCCCAAGACCTAGGACCACACTTTGTGCAAGCCTGTGGAGTCGAAACGCATGTCAACATTTCACAAGAGACATCAGAAGAGCTACTTTATACGGAAATTTAGAGGAAAAATGCCGCGGCCCAGATTGAGCCCAGAACGCGGACACACATTTTGTGCGAGCCTGCGCAGCCGAAATGCACTTCAACATTTCACAAGAGACATCCGAAGAGCCACGTTATACGGAAATTTACAGGAAAAATGCCGCGGCCCAGATTGAGCCCAGAACGCGGACACACACTTCGTGCGAGCCTGCACAGTCGAAATGCACTTTAACATTTCACAAGAGCCACTTTATACGGAAATTTACAGGAAAAGCGAGACCAGAGTGAGCACCCTGATCAAGCACCAGCCTTTACTCCTACCGTAAGAACCCCTCAGTGTGGACATACTGTTTGGCAGGGCACAGTGACAGCCAGCGATCATATCTGTAGGCCTGCGGAGGTCGAATGCCACGTGGGGTTAGGGAGTTCTCGTGTCAAAAAAAACATGGGAATTATCATCAAACTCCAAGCATCAACAAATAGCTGGTTGGTGGTTGATCTACCCCTCTGAAAAATATGAGCTCGTCAGTTGGGATGATTATTCCATTCCCAACTGAATGGAAAGGCATAAAATTCCATGGTTCCAACCACTAACCAGAATAGGGATTTTTAGTGGGATACCAATGGGATAGACTGGGATATAACTAACCAACTATTGGATCATCAAACATGCTTGGAAAATCCCCGAACTCATAGAGGTTTAGTTCGCTGGGAAAATCATCGATTCAAATGGTGGCTTTCCCAGCAAACCATGGAGCTGATTACCAGAGGAAATTTGGTATTGATCCAATTGATCCATACCCACATAGCCTTCCGGATGTTTTCGCCTTCTATGAGATCTCTTGGGTTTGTCTGAAGGTAGGGCGCCCCAAATGTTGATGTTTGAACCATAATTTGCCCATACCAAATGGCAGCTTTGTCGCATCCCCGGGGTCAGACAGACCCCAAGAATCATATCCATGGTTGGTCATGTGTGTGTGTGTCTATATATACAATTATATATATATATATATATGTTTTATCCATTGTATAACCATTGTAGCATATATTTAAAGCTAGATACCAATTAAATGCCATTATATCCCATCTTATCTGAGTAAGTCAGAATTACATCTATATTTGTACATACATATCCATAACACCCCCTATATACCCTCCGATAATGAAACATGGTTTGCTGGGAATTCCCCCTTCATAGATGATATCAGATGGCCATTATCCCAGTATTGTTGGTCTAATCCATTCAAAACCCCATCTAAAACCACTATATAAAATTCCCTTCTATATACCCTCCAGTAAATGAACATAGACCCTGCCCTATTTGGGCCTTGGAAGATTTGCCATTGCTGCACAAATGATATTTCTCATAGGGGCCCGGAAAGAAACACCAAAACATGGAAACTATTTGGGCCGATTTGAACCAGGCATCTTCCCACGGGCCAATGTCGAGGCCTTCGGGGTGTTGCAGCTGACGGAGATTGCACAGGACACCAGACCCGCCCCACAGGCGGTGGAGATCTGCACGGGTTCCACGGAAGTGCGGCAGAACTATGGCCCGCCAGTGCCAGTTTTCAATGGCTATAAGCCGGCGTATTACCCTCTGGTAAACTAACATAGCTATGGAAAATCAGCATCTTTAATAGGTAAATCAACTATAAATGGGCCATGTTCAATAGCTTTGTTAAATTACCAGAGGGTATCCCATAAACAGGGTGACTTACTGACTTATAATTGGTATTTCGGACCATACAGTATGAAGTAGCTATAAGATAGGGGATATCATAAAAATATAGTGCTATAGTTTGCTATAATAGGATACATGGTTCGTAACCAAACAGGGGATCTGATAGAAACATCATGCGGTTTCTATAGATACCCTCTGAGAATCAAACATGGCAATGGAATAACCCTCAATTATAGCTTATGCTCCCATTGAGACACCATTTATTTGGAAGATGTTCAATTCCCATTGATTACCATTGGGGCACATATAATGGCTATAGAATGACGGATATGATAGAAAAATGCTGGGGGAATTATGCGTATATATATATATATATAGAGAGAGTTTGATATATATATATATACAGTTATACATTTATATATATATATCATTATTATTATTATTAGTATTATTATTATATCAAATTATATATGATTTACTCAGAATATATGGGATATAATGTGTCTATAATGGTGATATAATTTGATATCCGACGATCATTTGGATGCGCATCCCGAATGTAAATATGGATTATGTACGGTTAATATTCCCCAAGAATGGTTGATGCATAGGGGTAATGCCCCAAAAAAGGCTATGTGAAAATAACCTATTAATATGTGATGAATCTAAGCCATGAATTTCACTGGGGTAAAATATGGTTCAAACACCCCACTTCCCGGTAGGCCCAAGGAGCGGCTGTGTCTAAAACGGGGATTTTTTACCCAGGGAATTGGGGATGTTCTTCGGTGTATATAACCACTAAAACAAAACGACCTTCGGGCTATACCATGGTATACCCCGTTTTCAGACACACTCACATATAAACATACATAAACATAAACATATAGATACCATGCACACATACATACATACATACATACATACATAAACATATATATATACATATGTATACATAGGGCATATGTGTATCTGTATATGTCCATACGTTAAGTTCGTCAAGTTCTTGACCGGTCCCAAAAAGTTAGGGCTAACGGGGACTTGGAGGATCCCAGGAACGGTGAAGATGGTTGGTTGGTTTGGTTAGTCCTGGTGAAAAGTGGTATGGTTACTGGTTAGGAACCATACTTATAACTGGTTGGTGGTATATATATATATATCATATGTATATATATATATACATTATTGCGAAAAGCGGACTCACTGTTTTGTGCCACTTCGAATGGTCCACTGGGGCTGCGGAGTACACATGCATGCACTGTGGTGACATGTTTTACCACAAGTCATACAGGCAGCCAAACCTAGCATATGGTGCGTATTTTGCTTGCACCCTCCTTAAAATATGGCGCCTTACAGTGCAACTTCATTTTGAATTATTTTCTGTACGTTCTGCATTGCGTATTGGGCTCGGTTACGCATCTTTCGGTCCTAAGACCACATTGAAACACTTTGTACACGGTTTGAATTTCTTCACATCTGTGCTATTACTCAACGTAGGACATTGTTCCGTTGAGTGCACTCTTTCTCCATACTTTGTGAGGTAGTACACCTCGTACTTGGCCTTCTTCTTGCTTTTGCATGGCCACAGTACTATGTCTCTGTACAGACAGCAAAGTGCCGTCCCTCCTACGCAAACACTCACTAGGTTGAAAGTCAAGCTGATGAGAAACAACAGCATTAACGTTTCAATCCCGGTGTTTCCCGGCATGATGACTTTGCCGCCCCACAACACAGGTGTGTCCCCCAAGGTTTCCATTTCGTTTCACCCCGGAAGCGTGTTGTCGAACGCTAAGCTTTGAACCGGTTTGCGGTTTCCATCGTTTGTTTTCGTTTTCATTCACAGAACCTATTGTTCTCATGTTTGTTTTCGACACGTGTTTGTCCAGTCCATCCTCAGTCAGGTCCACGAGTCCTATCAACTCGCATCCGTTTCGTACCAGTTCACCTGTAGCGAGGTGTTTTGTGAGGATGTCTGCGGGATTCTTTGTTCCGTCGATTTTACCTATGATCACTTGTTTTGTTTTCACCAACTCTTGTATGTAAAGGTGTCCTACTGCTATGTGTCTCATCTTTCCTACACCTATTTTCTTTCCAGCTTGTATGGCTGCTGACGAGTCACACCAAATCCTCGGTGTGTCCAGTTTCATTCCAAAATCCTTTTCAGCTAAGTTTCGCACAAATACTGCAGTCTGAGCACAGTGCGTCAGGGACCTTATTTCAGCTTCCCCTGAGCTTGTCGCCGGCGTTCCTGGTTGTGTGTGTGATGACGATTCGACGAGTGTTCCTCCTACGAAAATCGCTTCACCACTTGTGGAACGTCTGCTTTCTTGGTCTCCTGCCCAGTCACTGTCACAGTAGCAGTGCATCGGGATTCCTTCTCGGATGTCAATCCCCTCTGTCAACTTTGTCACATGCACATAGTTCGTGGTTCCTCGAAGATACCTTCCCAGGACCTTCAGGTTGGCCATGTCGCATTCCCTTGGTTCCCGAATGCGTTTTGCCAATTCCTTGGTACTAAACTTTATGTCTGGTCTGTCCTGAGATAAGTAAATTGCGCTTCCCACACAACTGGCATATATCGCTTTCTGTTTCTCGTCCAACAATTTGTCCTGTGTCAGGTCAAGTTTCTTTCCTGGCACTGGTCCAGGCTTGGCATTTTCCAAACCCAGTTGTTTCAGTATCACCTCTACATGTTTCGCGTTTGGTTTCGTGATCACGGCTTCTTCGACATTGATCTTGGTCCTTCCAAGAAATTCTGAAGTTGTTTTACTTCCTACAAACGGGTATTCCATCTCTCCCATTTTCAGCTTGCAACCGCTCTTTGGAAATTGAATCATCAGCAAATCATTCAAAACTTTCTCGGGTCCACAAATGTCGAAATCATCTATGTGATGAATCAGCACTGTTCCTGTTTTCTCACATTTGTACACACATCCATCGATTGCTCCTCGCTGAAACTCATATTGTTCTGGTGGTAACTCTTTAGTGATTATTTCTTCTAATCTGTCTCTGTACTGTGCTGCTGCTGACTGACGTCCGTACAAGTTGCCATCCACTTGCCACAGGATATGTTCCTTAGGAACGTCCTTGAGTTCTTCTTGAACTTCCTTGGGCTGCAACAAGTACCAATCGTCGTAGTCTTCCAGCCATTCCTTAGGTGGTTTCATCATCACAGGTTGTCCTGTCTTGTCACCTTGGTCATTGGCAATCAGAAACGCTGATGTGAGATCTGCTTTCACTCGTGGTAGTCCTGTTGCCATACTGTAGACTTCTAACAGTTTTCTGGAACATCCATGTGGTGTCGGACAAAAATTGCTTGGTGCTTCCGACGTGTTTCTGTCACTATCTTGTCCTTTTCGTTTAAAGTCCTGACATGTCAACCTTGACTTTGCAATTCCTTCACTAACTTTGTCTACCCATTTATGACCAAACACTGTTATTTCCTTTGGAATCAATCTTCCATCTCTCGGTGTAAATGCTCCAAAGTCCTCGTTCAGCTTCTTGATCTCCGTCTTTCGAGCTTTCTTTTGTTCTTCTTCTGCTGCTCCAATTTGGTCCAGGTAGTCCATGATGTTTGCCACCATTTCACTCTGGAAGTACTCCTTTCTCTCATCTAGCCACTTCTGAAACCATACATGGTCCTTGTTTACTGGCATATGGTATTTCTTCCTCATTTCTTCCGCATCTGGAACTTCACCGTTACTGACTCCAGAAACCATGTCCTGAGACGCTGTGCCCGCTGCACTCATGTTGTCATCTGTTGGTGTGTCTATGCGGTACAGTTCAGGTTGTCCTGGATTCATTCCGGTGTCGCCCGGTACGGCACTAGAGGTTGTACCCTCTGCCAGTCGTGGCTTCTTGGAATCCTTTTCTTCAATCTCGATTCTCTCTCCTTCATCGTCCACCTGCATCTCTGGTGCTTTGTCTTCCTTCTTTGTGCTCTTCTGTGCTTTCCCTCCTTTCGGTGTACTTGGAGCTGATCTTGGTGCATTCCGCAATGGTGGTACAATAGGTTGTGGTATGTGAACCACCTTGGCTTTCGCCATTGCTTCTGGTCTGTCATCAAAGATCGGCTCGTTGTCTTGTTTCGATTTGTCCTCGAAATCATAAGTTTCCTGTCCTTCGATTTCTGGTGCCACAATAGCCTTCACCTCCGATGAGATTGCGTCCGGCTTTGTTTTCTCGATTCCCAACACTGTATTCCATGGGACTCCTCTCGCAACTTCCATCACAGCATCTTGGAACTGTGATCCAACTGGCAATCTTCGAACTGTTCTGAAACTAATAGCTCCGGCACTTGTCAACATCATGTGCTCATCTGAATTTTCTTTCTTTCCTGCATAGATTCCTTTTGTCCATCGAGGTGCAGATTTGTCTTTCACCTTTGGAAATTTTCCCATCACTGTCTCTCCAAATTGTATCAACTCACCCACGTAGTCTCTGCCCTTTATCACACGAAACGCTGTGGTCTTGCTCTTGTTGACATGAAACCTTGCCAAAGTCCATGCGCTGTGACGCACGATCCATGGGAACACGTAGTGCTCGGTTCCAATTTTCGTTGCATAGCTTTCAGACAACTCACACAGCCATGTGCGAATCTTTCCAGCTATCAGTCCATTCACCATTTCTCCATCTGCAAGAGACTGTGAGCTATACCGTGGTGATTTCCGAATCTCTACTCTTTCTGGCATGAGATCCCTCACTCTGTCAAACAACTTGTTCATGGAATTTTCCTGATCTATTTGTATTGTCACTTTGTTCCATCCCAGATCTCTGATCCAAGCTGCCAACGCATCCCTTGAGTAGTACCCTCCTCCTTTTGATGGGACCACCATGGCGAAGGGATACTGGCTGTCCTTGCAAATTGCCGTCAGCACTGTGATCAGTCCTTTCTGCTTCTTTCCTTCACTTCTATTCACCATCTCACCATCCACACTGAAGAACATGTAGTCGGAGTAGATGATGTGTTCTTTCTTGTCTTCCTTACTTCTTCTGTGAGGTGCACCTCGTCCTTGTCCTTTGATGCAAGTTTCACACCAAGGTTCGAAATTTGCATGATGAAGTCTGTGCTCCTCACGCTGTTGTGCACTCGGTGCCTTTGGTACATCTACCTCCTGTGCTTGTTCTTTCACTTCTTCTTCTTCTTCTTCATGAAGCTGTCTTTGCTCTCGAAACACTTCACGTTCGGCTTGATCTTGATCAATTGGATCTGGTTGTACTCGATCTTCTACGTACACCCAATCCAAAAAGAACTCATCCATGTCTTGGTCTGGGTCACGGACTCCTTCAACTTTCTTTGCTTCTTCAATCTCTGCATCCTTCTTTTCAGGAATTTCAGTCTCTGGTTTCAATCTAAACCACGATTCTCCCAGCCATTCTCTGCCCATGTTCTTGGCAGATGTCTGTTTTCTTGTCCACAAACTCTGGTCTTCCACATGCGATCCATCTTCGGAGAAATAGATCTTGGTAAGTCGACCAGGTAGTAGTCGGTTGATTGGAACAGGAAGATCAGCCATTCGCTCTGGGCTGAATAGTTGGAATCGTGCTGTGTTGTGCACACGAACCACGAATTCTCCTTCCTCATTGGTCTCCATTCTCCAGGTATCAGGTTCCTTTTCTTCTTCAAACCTGACTCCTTTGACTGGTGCTATTCTTTGTGTTCTCAAATTTCCGTTTCCTGAACTTGACGAACTTTGTTGATCATGTTTCACTTTCAAATACCACCTCTTTCCATGCAATTCCAATGGAATCATTTCATTCTGGTTCGTAACCAAATGACAATTGTCACTCCCTCCTTCCCTCAGCGAGCTAAGCACATCAGCACTTTTAACTGGGATGCGCAAAGGTCTTCTTTCGCTGCTTCTTTCTGTCTTGTGTTTATTCACAGGACAGTTCTGATGCTGCAGCCAGTTTTGCTGCAGCATTTCCAGCAGGTGCATTGGCTTTGCCAGCACCTTATTCCCCCAGAGCTCTGGAAGAATTTATCCCAAGACTTGGAGGTGTCCGGGGATGGTGGAGGGCCATTTTGAACCGAAGTCTGAGTACATTCGGTCATGACGATCCGAGGGACATGTCCCACTACACGTCACTCCCTCCTTCCCTCAGCGAGCTAAGCACATCAGCACTTTTAACTGGGATGCGCAAAGGTCTTCTTTCGCTGCTTCTTTCTGTCTTGTGTTTATTCACAGGACAGTTCTGATGCTGCAGCCAGTTTTGCTGCAGCATTTCCAGCAGGTGCATTGGCTTTGCCAGCACCTTATTCCCCCACTTTAGATGCTGGCGTGACAATGCCCTTCATTCCTTACCAGGGGTCTTCCCACCTAGTTTGGCCTCTCTTTCTTTTGTGCATGGACTCCGTAGGGCGATCACCCTTGGCCTCTTTGGACGATTTCGCCAGTTTAATTTCATCGTCCAAATCTGCCGCCTTGGCCATCAACTTGTCCATGACTTCGAACTTCAAATCTTCAAATTCAACAATGATCCTCTTTGAGCTGTCGAAGCCCATGAACTCACTGTTGGTCAGGCTATCAGCTTCGGAATTCTGACCTCTAGGTATCCACTTCAAATCCATTTCTAGGCCCAGCCGCTTGAGCTGAACTGCCAGTTCCATGACCACAATGGAAAGCGGATACTTGCACGACATGAAATGGTTCAGCACATAGGTGTTGCCCAAGTTGTCCGTACTAGCCGATAAGGACATCACCGTTCTGCTCATGTCGCACTCCCATCCCTTCCCGAACAACATGATGGCTGTCAGCACTGCCACCAACTCGAGACTCGCAATGTTTCTGAACGGTTCTCCCTTCAGATAGGCCCATGGAGCATTGCGTCTGTTTAGAACGATGGAAAGCCACCGAGCATCCTCAGTCCGCCCTGAAGCCGGAATTTCCCAGCCACCGATCACAATCAAGTCTGCTTCTGCTTTAGCATCCACCCGGAACTTTTCTGCCGGACGGCTTTCCAGACGTCTAGGTCTGGTCATGGCTTCTTTGACCACTTCGCCTTGGATAAAATCCAAGAGAACTGCCACTGCATCTGGAAACTTGGCAAAGGTCCCTGGTGAAAGGACCGCTGCCCACGCAAATATGGGCCCCAAGAATGGCCTGACATGCTGTAGAGCCCCTGCCACAAAACTGAATCGGCCCAATGCTGATTTAAGATCGCGCCCAGTCACTCCGCCTGAAGCTCGATGTCTTTCAAGCCATTCCACAATCCATTTGACCTTCTTTTCCGAAATGCCTTTAGTGAACTTCTGCACATCGATTTGATAGCCTATCCAATGCACTACCAGACCCCCACGAACTTTCTTCCATGCAATGGGCACCTCGAAAAGTTCCAAGCAAAACAACCAAAACAACATCCTTCTCCAAAAGGAGGGGGCCAATGCTGTGAGCCATCCATCGTCGGCGAATAATAGGTGCAGCAGGCCGAGATCAAAACCTCCCAACCTGTGCACCAACCTCACCAAACATGCCGCAAGCCTCTGCCAATGGTAGGCAGCTGAAGCCACGCCAAACGTGCCTCTGGTGTGTAGAAACACGGTACCCTGTTTGCCCGCAGGCAATCTAAAACCTTGCAGGCCCCAGTCTTGCTCGTCTACTGGTAAAAGTTTATGAGCCCTGGAAATGTCGTAGAGGAGCGAGCACCGCATAGCCCCTTGAGCCTCCTCGACCTCCTTCTCCACCTGCAAAAGCACACCCCCAGCGTCGTCCACCATAGGGAAGCGCATCCTATCCCTTACTTTAATCCTATGATTAATGTCGACCGAGTAGGAACCATCATGCACGATGCGTACCACGCTTGAACCAAGCTCCTTAGGCACTGCACCCAAGGCTGCCACCGCTAACCTGCCCTTGTACTTTTCCTCTGCTTCCTCTGTTCTCATAGCTATGATGGAACCCGCTTCCACCTCTTCCATCACCTGTCGCTCAATGTCCTCCGCATTTTCTTCCGCAGACCGGTAATTGCAAGCCAGAGTGTCCCTGAACTCTTCGTCTGTAAAGTCCAAATTCCACTTGACTTTTTCCTCAAAGACCGCTGGGACACGAGGCATGGTCTGATCCACGCCCAAGCGAACTCCTGAGCTAGCTGCCGCTTCCAGCCACTCGAAGTCCTCGTCCTCCACTACCTCAAGAGCCGCCGCCAATCTCCTGAAGTTCACTTCCGAGCACCTGTCTCCAGACCTTCTCCTGGGAGACTTACCCAAGAGTTCCAGCTTCCTGTCCAGAGACTCTCTGGCCTCTTGAATGACTTCCGAGAAGGGAGACGTCAGACCCTTCCCCCCTGCCAGCGACCAAAACACTTCTTTGACCGCATCGCCCTTCTTGTTGCAAATGCTAAGCACCCATTTCAGAAACTCCCCCTTGCAACAAGATGCCAACCCCAGTGCTGATTCACTGGAGAGCTGCCTCCTTTGTTTCCCCGGCCACCTCCCCGGCGAACACAGTCCTCCCCCGTCGTGGATGGACCTCTCCTTCCCTTTGTACCAACACCGAATTGGCACACCGTGTCCTGCCCTGGCTGGACTCTCGATGGGAACACTTTCCGCTTCCCCCGAGCTGTCCTCCCTTGACCTTACGTCAGAAGACTTGTCAAGAGGGTTCTCTCCTAGCTTCCTCTTCTTATCCACGCCGTTTTCATCTGGATCCGTTCCAGATGACCGTTGGTTTCTTCTACCTGGTTCGAACGGAACCACTCCACTCGATTGGCCTTTCACCTCTGGGCAACCACCCCCTCCAACGGACCCGGAGGTGGAAGGACCGCTGAACTCGGCCATAATAGCTGCAGCTATAGCCTCGTCCAGCTTGGGTGGATAGGCATCCGTACCTGTGGTCCGAAAATTGACATCATTGGACTCTTTGACCAATGATGTAGAAATATGGCAAACGCAGCTTTTGGTCAGTGGCCCAGCGTAGAAACCCTGGGAGTCAAATTCGGGCCATCTGTTTGAGCCCCAAACGAGCACGTGCTTGGAGTTACAAATGAGCCGTGTTGGTTTTCTCCAGGGTGCCCCCCAGCAGCATTGATTGATGGCCACTGTCCCCAGAGAATTTTCAACGCTGTCAACCAGATCTCTTATCTGTTGAATTTGCCATATACTGGCCGGAATAATCCTAGCCCGATCCTCCTCTCGGATCACCACCCCCAAATCTTCTGGATGCTCACCGAAAATGAAAACAACCATCCCATCAAAAGAAAAGGGGTGTTTTGACACGGCTTCCCAAACCCTAATGGAAAACCGCACCAATGCATTGCCCAGCTCGAGATCCTTTTCGAATCTCTTCACCCATGGGAACCCCCACAAATGATCCTTGGTCCTCAAAGTTGGAGGTCCTCGCATATTGGCGCACCTGACGCGGCTCCAGGTGCTGCATGGGGGTGTACAAATAATGACATGAAACTCTCCAGCAGCGATACGTGAAACTAAAGAATCTTGCAACCCTTCCTGTGTAAGATCGAAATGATCACCTCGTTTGAGGTCCACTTCCAGTGCATCCACAGCCCAGCCCTTTTTAGCCGCCATGGATTTCAAGTATGAGACAACTGATGTCTTACGTTCTGCCCCTGCAAACAGGTACAGGACTTTCAGCGTGAAACTTCGTAGTGCTTCACCCGTCTTGGCGTTCTCGACAGAAGGCTTCTCTCCTGTCCCTGACTCTAATTGTCCTGATTCCACAGGTGACATACTTTCACCTGCTGTCTGCCTCCCTACTGTCTCCCCCGACTGTTGCTCAGCCGAGGGTGGTTCCCTCTTTGCATCTGATTCATCCAGAGGGAGGGACACCTCTGGATCTCTGTACCTTCACTTGGACTCGGCTTTGGCCCCAGCTCCTGCTGTGTCCTTGCCGGGGCCCTTGCATGAATGGGCTGGGTGATTACCAAAACAAATCTGGCAACAGTGCACCCTGCCGCAGTTGTAGCGACAACGTTGATCTTTGTTGTTCCAAGCGAAGCAGATGTCCCTTCCATCCGGCGTACGGCTGTGAAAGGATTTGCCGCCGCCTTTCTTTCCTTTTCCTTCGCCCTTCTTTCCCTTACCCTTGGATCTGTTTCCCAAGAGTCCCTTCCTTTCTCCGGAGAGTCTCCCCTCCTCGGAGATCTTGACTTCAGCCTGTATTCCCTTACCGCTGAAGCCCCCCCATAGAGGTGGGCGTAAGGAAATACCTTTCCTTAGTTGTGGTGTCTTTCATTCCTTCTTCCAATGCTGTGATCATGGGGGTACCTTCGTTCATCGCCTTCGTGGCAAACTTGCGAATCTGGTACTCGTAGGAAAGCACCAGCTCGAAGGAGGGCCGTGAGATCACCTCGCCCTTCTCGTCTTTTGCCGACAGGCCATGAACATGTTCCCCCAACAAATAGTCCGCCAGCTTCATAAAGATGTTGGGGTCCAGACCACGCAGCACAGCCCGGTTCGGGAACTTCAGCTGGGTCATCACATAGGTGTGCCCCACCAACTTCAAACGTTGCCTCAACTCCTCAGGCGTCTTGGGTGGTTTGGTCTCCCCGTGACCCTTCTTCACTCGCACATTGCCAGAACGGTCGATGACCGCTGCCAGCGGCTCTGCATCGGCATCGTCCTTGGACAGGAACTGCACCAAGGCCATATTCTTCCACTCGCCAGCCTCCACCTGGTCGAAGACGTGCTCCAAAGTTGCTGTGGCCGGCGCCACCTTGTCCTCCATTTTGTAATACATCTGTTCAAAGCGCACCTTCAAATCTTGCGCTTCCACTTTGTTCACAGGTGCAGGCAATGCCGCTACTGTGGCTTCCGCCTCTGCCTTGTGCCGCACCTGCATCCTGGTTGTGCATGCCTGCCAACTGTCCACCAGGCTTGCAATGGACACCACATCACGACCTCTTACCAATTGGCAGTGGTCCACCGCGAAGGCCCTCACATCGCCGGCTGCCTCTGCCAACGCTGCAAACTTGCTGATGCTGGGCACACCCAAGTTGCTCAACACTCCTTGCGTCCTTGCTGGAACCCCTTTCCGTTCCAACAACCCCTGAAAGTCAGGGTCCAACTTCGCCACGGCATCTCGAAGACCTTCTTGAGTGTCAAGATCTGGTGGAGCGTCGGCCATTGCAAGTCACCGGCCGATATACCACCTAAGCTTACAGGCTCTGGACCTTGGAATCGCTGCGGCGACCTGAGCTGACATGGTCAAACATGACGACATGTAGTGCATGTGGCAATTCACACAAACTGAAACCATCACAGTGACAACGACATCCCTACACACAAACACTCACCAGTCAACTTCTAAGAAAAGCCAAAGAAAATCCCCCAATGCAAGTCCTTCACGCTTGAGAAACGTGACGGTTTCTTCCCATGAGAAAATGCCCTCGCACCCATGAGTCTCTTCTCATTGCCTGTTGATCACCTGAAACTTTACCTCAATTCAACCGGCCCCAGCTACTGAAATCTCCTTTATCGCCTCCGTCCGCAGACTGGTTGCCCACGGCCTCTATCAATCCTCTGACTCGTCCACTGATGTGCTTGAATCAGAGGAGCTGGCACCTTCATCGGAAGCTTCGCTATCCGACTCTTCTGCAGCCATGCCTCGTGGAAAGCACACTCGGCATGACTGGTGAAACGTATCGGATCCCGGTGGATCATTTCCCACCACCTCATACTTCTTGTAGTGAACCCCAGGAACTCGATGACACTCTCCCACGCGATGAAGCGTCTTTCGATTTCCTCGTCCCCAAATACTGAGGACGAAGACCCCTCTGGGGACAATTTCACCTGCCTCACACCGATCACCCAGTTCTTCGCCACTGGAAGGACAGTCGGGTGGCACCTCTGTGTCGTCTTGAACTGCTGTCTCCTCTTCTGTCATATGCCCGACCAAGTTCCAGTCTCGTTCAAAAGATTCCTCTTCACACACCTGTTCTGGTTCTCCCAGTCTCAGGATTTTCCGGGGACGACCCTTCCCGAAAACTGCCAGCTTCTCCATCTGGATTTCAATGACGCCGCCTGGACAGCCAATCTGCTCTATCCTGGCTGCAATGGCACTCATGATCAGCGCCTCATCAAAGGGGTCCTGCCCCCCAATGCTCCGCCTGACGAAGTCAGCCACCTTTGCTTGCGCCCTGATTGTGTTGGCGCGCCATGTTCTTTCGTAGCCCTGGTCGATTGTTGGACCCCAGCGGCCCATCTGTTTGCGAATCTCCGCTGGTATTCCAGCTGCCTCAGACCAGGTACGCATAGTAGCCCTTTCACTGTGCTCTGACCAAACAGTCCCCACTCCGTGTTCGAAGAGAGGCACTGTGGCGCCTTCAAACCCAATCTTCATGTCCTTGAACAGCGCCTGTGAGCAGCGCGAAGCCAAAGAGTAACTTGCCATCCGTTTCAGAAAACCGCTGAGGTCCCGATTGGGAGCCGGTAGCATGAAGTCTCTGTCCATGACTCCACACTCTTGGCTCAGCTTCAACCACAGCTCGAAACCCGTGGAAATCCACGTCTCATCATGGACCCAGCATTCTTTGCTGATCCAAAATCCTGAGAAGACTCACTTTCTTCCCAGGCCCCGTGGTCTTTGTTCTGGTTAGCACAGCGGTGATGCCATGCGCTTGCCACTCAAGGGATTTATGATCCATCCCCTGAGTATCAGAAAATCTCATTCCACTCCATAGCTTGATCAGCCTATACCAGGCATAGCACCTGACATAGGACTCCAAACCGTAGTCCAGCACCATGCCTTCCAGGCATATCACCACCTTCAGTGGTAGGTGCCACGCCTTCTTGGCGAACCGTGGAGCTTCCTCTGACAGCTGCAAGTTGATCTCTTCTAACACATTCTTCACTGCCGGAGATCTTCCCAATTGTTCCTCCAACGGGAACTCCCCAGCATTTTCCATAAACAACAACGTCTTGAAAATAGACCCTGGGACCGTCCGTCCACAAGGCTCGTTTGCACGACTCTCTAAGTACAATGCAAACTCTTCTGGATGTTCTGGCCAGAACTTGTCGAAGGTGACGGCCATCCAGTCTCTGACTTTCTTCCAAGTCCTCACATGCTTCCGCAGTGTGGTCGACCGACGGCCCTTGCCGAATCGCCGGGTCATATCCACTCCTTCCATCACCTGACATCTAAGCATGACAGGTGCCTTGCCCTGATCCAGGAACACCTTCAATTCCCGGATCCATCGATTCCTCTCGTTCCTCTCCAGGCTGTCCCGCAACGCTTGATTCGGTCCAGCCATCTCCAATTTCTTCTGGAGTCTCGTGGGCCATCGAACCACTTTGGCCGTCCCATGACGTGGTACGATCTGCAAGAGTCTGGTCTCCGCTCTGGAACGATGCTCGTTCAACTTGTCTTGCAACTGTTTTGCCAGGTGAGCTTGCATCAGCTCTCCTTCTGGTGCCCTGCCTTCAGCCTTCCACGCTATACGAGCTGCAGGCACCGTGAGTTCCACCAAGTCTTTTAGCAACCTGATGGCGAACCCCTTCTTAGCTGTTTCCTCAGCCTGGCCAACCACATCGTCCAGCTCGTCATCGGTCGCATCGGCCAACGTAGCCAAGCGCTGAACCGTCCAACCAAGTCCTTCCAAGACTTGGGCCAGTTCCATGGCTCCACCACCTAGCCTAGCTAACTCGGGTAGGGAATCCATGCTACCCAAAGGCGAAGCCCTACGCCCCACTACCATTTTGAACCGAAGTCTGAGTACATTCGGTCATGACGATCCGAGGGACATGTCCCACTACACGTTCTTTTCAAAATGCACGGCATGACCTTTTTCTACCATGTTGAAAACTGACAGCAAACTCTCCGCTGAGTCAGTCACAGTCATGTCCATCAGTCCTTTTAAGTTCCCGACTTCAATTTTGGGAGATTGCTTTCCATATATTTTGAGTGGGTTCCCTTGAACACCAAATAAAGGTTTTCCTTTTGTGGAATCAACCGGTCCAACAAAATCCCCATACTTGGCAACGTTTTCACATGCTCCTGAGTCAACCAAAAGATATCTGAATTCATCGCTCTCAGACAATGCACTGACCTGAGCATCCCTGACAGTGAAACAGTATCGGTCATGTTCACCAAAATTGATGTTTGAAACCGATCCAACTCCGTTTCCACTGTTTGGGTTCTGTTTCGTTTGGTTGTTGTTGCCTTCGGTCTTGTTGGCGGTATTCCCCGTGGTGGTTGTGGTTTCATCCACAGATGATACCTTCCACCAACAGTTCTTTGCGACATGTCCGTACTTCTGGCATACGTGACATTTCTTTCCGGCATCAGGATTATTCACCTGACTTCCTTTGCCACCTTGTTTTCCATCACCTTTTCCTTTACCTGTACCTTTGTTTTCGTGTCCTTTTCCTTTTCCTTTGTCTTCTTTACCTTTGCCTTTTGCTCCACCTTTGCTACCTTTGTCGTTGTTCCAAGAACCTTTGTGTTTGCTCTTTCCTTTTCCTTTGTCATCTTTTCCTTTACCTTTGACCGCACCGATGTCCATGGGTGCTGGTCCTCCATCATCAACCTTGTTTGCCGCCTTAGTGATTCCAAACTGGGATCCTTGCGGTCTCTTCCAAACGTTCTTGTTGATGAGGTACTGCTCGATGTAGTCTCGAATCTTTGCGTAAGTGCCCAACGCGTCGCTGTGCATAAAGATGCTTTGCTGAAGCTCTGGAGGTGCTACATGCGCTAAGATCGAGACCTTTTCCTCTTCTGAGAAAACACTCTTGGAGGTTCGTTCAAACTCCCTTAGTTCTGATTCCCACTGATGGAGTGCAGTACTCCAATTGTTTATGTCTTTTGGGAAATTGGGGTTACTCAAATGTCTTCTCCAAACCCATGCTTTGGTTCTGTACGATGGCTCAGACAGTCTGACCAGTCTGCGCCAAACCTCAAATCCATTTGCTGTGTGCAGTCCCTGACCCACTACATTCATCGTAGGCTCCGGACAGTACTGTACGAGAAACGTATACATCGCCTTGGCCAACAAATCCTCTTCGGGGGTTTGCATAGCATCATCCAAGGGATCCTTACTTTCCCCAAACTTTTCCAACATTTCAGGGTATTTGGGGTGAACAGTGGAACTCCATGCCACGAACACATGTTTAAACTTTTCCCATCCTTCTCTTTTACCATCCCAAACTTGCGGCTTTGGGACGTTGCTAGGGTGAATCAGTTTTGTCATTTCTACCCCAGCTGGTTGTGTGCTGCTTGCCTGTGCTTGCTGAGCCTGGGCAAGTTGTGTTGTTTGCTGTGCCAGCGCCTGTGTCCTTTGCGCTAGCTCCGTTTCAGTCCGGGTCAATTTGTCCGTCTGTTCTTGCAGTCTCGTTTCAGTTTCGTTCAACCGTCTTGCTTGACTTTCAAAACTTTGGTTCGCACGTTGCAAACCTTCCACCAATTGGTTTTGCTGCGCTTGCATTTGCGCGAGCTGTGCTTGCAACTGTTCTACCGTTGCCATCTTTACAGGCTATGGTACACGAGGCTATTTACACTTCTAGTGTACAGATGCCCCTATTGGGCAGGCAAGGGGTACCTACTGGAACCTACCGTTCCAGCGGTATTACCCGCCTCGATGCCAACCTCTGTGCCAGCCTAGGTGATACCCTTCTGACCACCTGCGCCCGGCCCAAGCCCTCGACTGGTCGCTTCCCCAGTTGCTACTCCAGGTACTCCTCGACCAGCTTGTAGAGCTACTGGAAGCTGTCTCGCTCCAGTTGCTTCCACGGTCCTCCAACTCCTCACGCTGGTAGTCCCGCTCTTCACGGTCCTCCAACTCCTCACGCTGGTAGTCCCGTCCTTCTTCTCGACCTTCTTGGTTTCTTTCGCGCGACCTTTCCTCTGAGGCTTTCTGGCTCCTCAGCTCTAGGTCCTGAACAGCTCGGGCGACTTCGGAGACACCCACTGAGCTGCTAGTTGCCGCTGAAGACGCTTGCTCGGTCTTCGGCCTTTCCTCTTCTTCGGGCGAGTCGTCGACCTCCTCCTTGAAGTTCCCGAACTCGTCCACCGAGTACCACACGCTAGTTGCCGCGTGCGTTTCTTCTTCTTCTCCTACTTCTTCTTCTCCACGCTGCTCAGGCGGTGGCAGTGTGGTTGGCACGACTTGTGCCCTAGGTGCAACGAGTCCTTGTGCTACTCGTTGACCTCCTTCTTCCTGGGCGAAGGACTTTCTCGCCTTTCCACCCGGTGTAGACTGTACGACCTTGGCGAGGCTCGGGTAGTCCTTCTCGAACTTGCCCCACACGCGCTTGGTCGCTCCTCCTGCTTTGCTGTGTGTTGGCAGACCACCAACCACAGTCCTGTTCACGTCCAGAAACTCTGGTACTTCTTGTTCTGGAACGGCCTGAAGTCTCAAGCCTTCCACGTAGTCCAGCTCGTTGTGGTCCGGCCTGTTGGTCGTACCGCTGGCTGCTTCCACAGTGGTGTTCAGCAAGCCTTCTGCACGCCTTGCTGCCCCACGTAGTATCCGCCGCTCTATGGCTCGGGCGGACCCGGTTCTCTCTTGGGCTTTTCCTTGGCCCTTTGCTTTTCCCTTCCCCGTCTTGCCGGGGATTTGTCCTCTCGTCGGAGAGGTCCAGGTGCTGCTCCACACGCAGCTACCAGTCTTCTTCTCCTCGAACTCAACGAGGCGCAACCGCTGCTACAAGCACAGCTGTTTGCGGTGTTCCCCGCCTCTTACGGGCGGTGTAAACCGTCTGCGGATGCCGGCCCTGATCGGTCAGGAACCAGCTCCGCTACCATGCGAAAAGCGGACTCACTGTTTTGTGCCACTTCGAATGGTCCACTGGGGCTGCGGAGTACACATGCATGCACTGTGGTGACATGTTTTACCACAAGTCATACAGGCAGCCAAACCTAGCATATGGTGCGTATTTTGCTTGCAATTATATATATATACATTCTATATATATATATATATTGGCTGAATCCTAATTGCTGTAACAGTAAGCACGAAACAGAGCACGAAAAGGAGCACGGAGGGAGCGAAAAAAAAGCACGAACTAGAGCACGAAAAGTGTCACGGAGGGAGCTAAAAAAAAACACGAACTAGAGCACGAAAAGTGTCACGGAGGGAGCGAAAAAAAAGCACGAACTAGAGCACGAAAAGTGTCACGGAGGGAGCGAAAAAAAAGCACGAACTAGAGCACGAAAAGTGTCACGGAGGGAGCGAAAAAAAAGCACGAACTAGAGCACGAAAAGTGTCACGGAGGGAGCGCAAAAAAAAAAGCACGAACTAGAGCACGAAAAGTGTCACGGAGGGAGCGAAAAAAAAGGCACGAACTAAAGCACGAAAAGTGTCACGGAGGGAGCGAAAAAAAAAGCACAAACTAGAGCACGAAAAGTGTCACGGAGGGAGCGAAAAAAAAAGCACGAACTAGAGCACGAAAAGTGTCACGGAGGGAGCGAAAAAAAAAGCACGAACTAGAGCACGAAAAGTGTCACGGAGGGAGCGAAAAAAAATAGCTTCCTCAACTTATGAAGAAAATTTGTTTTTTGACTGTTATAGGTATTAGGATCTACCCAATATATATATATACATCAACAAATAACTGGTTGGTGGTTTCAACCTACCCCTCTGAAAAATGATGGAGTGAAAGTCAGTTGGGATGATGAAATTCCCAACTTTTCATGGAAAGTCAGTCAAAATTCCATGGTTCCAAACCACCAACCAAAGACAAGGGACAAGACAGGCATTAGCCTTTCCCCGATTTCCCTGAGGCCAAGGCAATGAGGCTACTGCAAGTCAAAGCAGACGTGAACATGATGATGGCCTTGTAGCGCAGTGCAGAATTCAAGCAGTGTTCAAAACATGGTGCGAATTCTAAAAGAGACTGGTTGCCTGGTTGCTTGCCCTCCGGAAATTTGTTAGATAGCTATGGAAAGTGGCCAATTTACAGATGACTTACCTATTGAAAATGCTGATGTTCCATAGTCATGTTACGAGAAGTTACGAGATATTGTGAGTAGGATTCCAACAAAATCAGTCATGTCATAAGATCGAATAAGCCAGGTAGTACAAGACCAAATAACTGGTTGGTGGTTTTAACCATCTTGAAAAATATGACTTCGTCAATGGGAAGGATTATCCCATATATTATGGAAAATACCAAATGTTTGAAACCACCAGCCAAAGCATCAATGAACCAGTGTATTGACATTGCTCAATTATGCTGAGAGATCTATTGAATCTATTGCTTCCTTGGGAAATATGATGGAGATATAATGGGAATATGATGCTTAATGATGCTTATATTTATATGGAAATACCATGGGGCTATTTCGATGTGTCAAAAAATGCTGCATTTACTGATTTACATAAATTGATGACTTTTACAAGGGAGAAAAAAATGATGATGAACCGTGGAATGGGGGTATGTGCCTCTCAAAAGGGTGATACAAAAAGGACCGCAGATAGGGAGCTACGTCGACCTACGTCCTTTTGGGTCTCCTGTTGAGGCAAGGCTTTTCAACATCTGCAACCTGCTCGAGATCGACAACAAGACTGGCCCTCGGAGGCATTTCTGTACGGGCCGTTCTCCAACGAAATAGGTTGTGTATGTATGTATACATTCCTGAGCACATATACATGTGACAACTTTCTGTACATAGATCAATCTATATATATATATACATCTGATTCATTATATATCAATATATATTATATATTGTATTTGGTCCATTTCCACATGCATACAACGTCAAAGAAACAGTACCTCGAACGCAGTTTCAACATCTTGAGCTCGCCAGTTCCCTTCATCACAAAACTCTACGGAGAATGGCTTGTAACTTGTTTACGGATTGTAAATACAAAAATGAATGGGTTTTCCAAACTGCAACATACTAGCTCTGGGATATATCATGGTATATCAAATATGTCCATTCTCTCTCATTATATCGTGAATTCTCACCAGCAAGTTCTTGGTTACATCATGTTGAATCCCTATGAAATCCCTGTTGGAGAGTCACCTCCATTCCCTTGGATCCCGTTACGTACATCATCAAAGGCGACCATCTGCCGTTCCACATCCTCAGGCTGGAAAAATCACCATATTTACATAGAGATGAGATCAACCAAGGATCTAAAATGATAAAAGTAATAAAAGTAGTCCCTAGTTTACTAATTAGGCGTACAGTACCATGTATAAAGAGAAATATCACTATTTTGGGAACCCCGCATATTGATAAGCTGCATGTTTAGGAAATCCGGGGCTAACATTAAAAAAACATTTCTACATAGACCGCTTTCCACAGCTATCTTGGTGGTGTGTTGATCTCCTGACGTTGGTAACCCACGATATTTCTGGGATAAGTTTGGTGCTAGTTGAACTCACTTTAGTGGGATAAATATGGATCTATATATGTATACACACATTTGGTGTTTGCCTATTGAACCCAACTAAAGATCTAGTTGTGTATAGTGGCCACTCCAGAAAGAACTGATAATTCACAGCTATAATTACGAGTACCATCCTGTAAATTGACATGGACCCTGCCAAATTAGGGCTTGGAAGACTAGTTTCCACATGTTTCCACTAAAATTAGTTATTTTCATCATTTTTCATCTACTTATGTTCAAGGTCTGTCATAATCTTGGGGAGTGTAGCTGGTTTTTTTTGGCTGCAACTTGATATTAATTTGGATGGAGCTTCCTTAAAGGGGACGATCAGTTGGTTGGTTTTCAGAGGGATTCCCATAGTGGATGATGATAATCTCATCTAATCCCTAGAAGATATTGCTTTTTGTGACCGCTTTTTCATCATCAGTTTCATCAGTTGTCAATGATTCATCCCCAAGGATTTTTTTGCTCAATCCCCGAACTCATGGTTTAAATGTACATCAAAGAACCATAACCAGGGTAGAATCATAAGTGGTGACCAACTCAGCTTGGCAACGGGATATCGAGGCAAAAGGCGCCCAACGCCTCACTGCCGGTGCATTTTCCATTGCTATCTTGGACCGAAAGTCAGAAGGTTTGGGCAAAATCACAAGTTTTAAACGCTTTAAAACATGAATTTCCCAATCCTTTAATTTGATGGCAATCATCGGGGAAACCCCAAATTTACACATCGTACAGTACAATCCACGAATGCTTTTGGTATACATACTGCAAACACATGCAAACACCAAGATACAAGAGTAAAATACGACTTAAATAGTGGCAAATTATGTTTCCATTTTTCTGGAGGGTATTTTGGAATAGATCGCATGGTTTGGAGAAAACCTTTCGTATTTTTGCAGGTTGCGGGTAGGTCGAACAAATGAACCTCTTGTTGTAGACGAGCCTTTCCAAAAGCCCATTTCAAGCGCACTCACAACACGTGAAGAAAATACGGATTCGTCTGCAAAGATTGTTTTTTGCAGAATTCCAAAGTATTATCATCATGCGGAGGTTTCCTGAAATGAGGGAACCTGAAATCATCCATTTTTGATTTGGATTTTCCAGGATATAAACCATCCAGCTATCGGGGTATCCCCATTTATGGAAACCTCCGTTATTATATACATGTGCATATAAGATTGATCATTATTAACCATCATTAACCATCATTACCCTCTGGTAAACTAACAGAACTATGGAAAATCACCATGTTCAATGGGTAAATCCACTATAAATGGGCCATTTTCATTTTCATGTTATGCCACTATAAATCACCATTTTTAATGGGTGGTAAATCCACTATAATCCACTATAAATCCACTATAAATCACCATTTTCAATGGGTAAATCCACAATAAATCACCATTTTCAATAGCTTTTTGTTCAATTACCAAGGGATTCGATGGCGCCGTGCCTGTCTGACCGTGTAGTCCATGTCTCTTCCCCCTGGGATGAGGGGATGGCAATGTGACAAGTGCCCCGCAGAAGTCATCGCTGAGTTAACTTGGACTCATGGTATGTGTATATATATAGTTATATATATATATACAGTGTGTATATATATATACATATTATTGACATAATATATATTGATAATAACATGATATAATTTTCCATTATTTCCACTATATCTATAACATTATATCTATAACACTATATATAATTATATATATATATACTGGTTGGTGGTTTGAACCCATCTGAAAAATATGAAAGTCAGTTGGGATTACTATTCCCAAAATATGGAAAAATAAAATTCATGCTCCAAACCACCAACCAGTATATAACTCACAGTGTGTATAGTATATACCATAGAAATAGTTGAAAATGATATTTTACCTAATATAAAAACGGTGATGCTTCATAGCAAACTAACCAGAGGGTATGGATATAGATATCGAATTAGTTAATGGGGGTTGCAAAGCAAGTTACAACTGGGGCATCTGGTGCTATGTCAGCTGTTGGGTTTATGGTAGATATATTGCTACAGTTAGTGGGTTTTCAGAATTGTTCACTGGTTGGTGGTTTCAACCCCTCTGAAACTATATGAATTCGTCAGTTGGGATTATTCTTCCCAATATATGGAAAAATGAAATTCATGTTCCAAACCACCAACCAGATATAATTATATATAACTCACAGTATATATATATATACACCCTCTGGTTATTTAAGATATTTTTTCATATGTGCCATAAACATGGAATCCATGGAGTATGCTCATCCATCCCATGGGAATAACAACAACGTCCTGGGTCCCTGGGTGAAATTTATTGGATTTGAATATATTATATTGATGTCCTGCGTCGCGTGACCAAATCAAGCCCCTATTGGTACAGCTTCAAATTTCTTGCAATGCAAATGGGTTAGCTGTAGCAAATCCTATTGGCAGGGCTATGATCTAGGATGATATAAGGATATGGGGGCCCCTTGTTTTCTGCAAGCAAGCAAGCAAGCAAGCAAGCAGGCAGGCAGGCAGGCAGGCAGGCAGGCAGGCAAGCAAGCAAGCAAGCAAGCAAGCAGCAGGCAAGCAGCAGATGAGCAGCAGGTGAGCAGCAGGTGAGCAGCAGCTGAGCAGCAGCAAGCAGCAGCAAGCAGCAGCAAGCAGCAGCAAGCAGCATCAAGCAGCAGCAAGCAGCAGGCAAGCAGCAAGCAAGCAGCAACCAGCGTTTGCCCCCTTGAAAGAATGATCAAATATAAGTTTTAAAAATCAACGCAATGCAAAAATTGAACTTTTTCCAGGTGCACGGCCCCAAAACAATGAAATCGTTCGATTACTAAAAGCTGTGGTGATGCCAAACTTGAACTTTTTCCAGGCGCGCGGCCTCCCAAAACGACTTTTACGAGCTGATACGACTTAACGCTAGCGCTAGTACGTATATATATATATTATAGTAATTCACGACCCTGACATAGGCAATGTTGGGATGATTCCCTATACCAAGCACTATGAATTTCCAGATTTTTCCACACAGTGAGGGCTTTTTTCCGCATGGCGCATGTTGGCCCTGGGCGCCCCAACGTCCAAAACCTTCGGGCTTCACGAAATGGCGTTGATACAACCAGGTTCTGTACCTGGCATATCGCACCGGAGATCTTGAGCACGGGGCCAGTGCTACCATTGGAGCTCGAATCACTGGTTGGTGGTTGCTGCTAACCCCTCTGAAAAATCATGGAGTTCGTCGGTTGGGATGATGACATTCCCAATATATGGAAAAATCCATTAAAATCCATTAAAGTCCAGTAAACCACTATAATCCATCAATCCCAAGTGAATGGAAAGTCATAAAATTCCATGGTTCCAGTCACCACCAACCAGCTACAGCATTTCCAAAATCTGGGCATCCTCTTGGCGCAAAATTGGAACTCTTCAACAATGGCAAGATCCGCATTTTTCCCCACTTTTTTGGGTGCCCTGGGGCACATCAAAGGGATGGGCTTGAAGAGGTACTTGTCTTCTTCTAAGATATGCCTCTCAGGTGGACGTGGACCGTGGGCACGGGGTTTTTCTTTTTGTGGGACGAATTGGGCACCTGGAGTACTCAATTTTATCCACGGGAAAAAAAAAGGACTTCCATAAGTGCTTCGATAACCATGGGATGATCGAAAGTTGAGATGACAAATCAACACTCTGAGGGTGCTCCATTAGCTTGAACAATTTGCCTAGAGCTTCATTTGAGCCAAAATAAGTGCTCGACTTGAAACCTGCTCGCTTTGGTTAAAGGTGTTCGGGCAAAAGTAGAACAAAAAATATATAAGGGCACGTTTTCACAGTGCCCTTGTAAGCATTTGTCTATGGGATTGTGCAAAAGGAACGCAGGTTGAGCACTTCTTTTCGCACAAGGATGCAGGCATGGGACTGCTTGGGTGTGTATTCGGGGTTAGTTTCATCGATATATGATATAACCATGCGGGTAACCTCCATAAGTGGGGATGGGGGTCCCCATAACTATGGTGAGATATATCCACTTACAACTGGAACTGCACCCCCCAGTAAGGCTTAAGGAGGGTTGCGATCCTGACATAGAAAGTGTCTAATCACAGACCTTCAGAATCTCAACTCTCAGGAAGTTCCCTTCTATACCATGTGATTATAATATAATATTAAAAGATGGTAATATTGGTGTTTTTAGTCAATGGTTCTTGCAAATAATAATAATTATTATTAATGGTTCAGTATTATGTTCTTATTGAACCAAATACAGTTTGTTATGAACCAAATATTAGAAATTGATGTTATATATACAGACTCCAGTGTTTTTTGTATCTGCCATCATCACCCAAAAAGATTGCCATCTTCCAATCTCTGAAACGCCGAAAGTTCCATGATGAATTCTCCGTTTTTTTTTGGTGAACTCCGACCCCAAATCCTTCCCCAGTGAGAGACTACTGGGTAACCACGGGTACCCTCTGGTTATGTCAACAGTTTGCTATTGAAGCCATGGCCCAGTCGAAATGGTTAGTTGATTTATCCACTAATTAAAATGGGTGGATTTTCAATAGTTATGTTAAATTACCAGAGGGTAACCCAAAATCCATTGGTTAACCATCAAGAGTGTCCTTATCTTTAAGTGGCCAATTCATCGGGGTTTTCCACCTATACTCCATTATGACCAGATCCCATATTTATCTGGATGAATTAGTGATGCATTGCCTATAGCAACCAAAAAAAAACGATAGTGATAGAACTTAGTAAGATTCAACGAAAATAGTGATAAATTGAACCTTTTCTATCTTTTTGTTAATTGCTACTATAAAATCATCCTGAAGTAGATTAAATACGTATTTAAATTTCAATGCTATTCCCATGTTTGTGGAGATTCTTTGTCCATGACTATCTTCAGGAAGCCTATATATACGGTATGTAATGTGGGTCAAACAATGTCATTTTTACCACCCATGACTGGGAATGGTCTGTACCACCTATAAAAATGATGATTAAGGGGATGATTTATGTTTTACCATGTTTTACCCACATTATAGTAGAAATATGATGGTAAAAAACGGTGATCAACTAGGGAATTTTCATGAATTTTCATGGGGATGAGTGCCACAACCATCTGGTTATGACTAACAGTTCGCCATGGAAAATCCCAAAATAAATTGAGGTTTCGTTCGCTGGGAAAATCATTTGAATTTCTATGGGCCATGGCTTCCATGGCTGCATGTTAGCTTAACCATGGCGAAGTGTTAGTCATAACCAGAGGGTATAGCTTATAAACCACCCAGAAAACCACTGACGATTCCTGGCTCAATGACTCAACCCACGTCCCAAGGTCCCAAGTTATGGCTCAACCCGGCGGCAGAAAACCGCCTGCTGCGGGGAAGCGTTTCACGGCCCGCCAAGTCGACCACCTACGGTCGTACCGATCCGGATCCGTCAAATTGATCCAGTGAGCTGCCAATGGCAGATTGGGCAGCTTTTCAATGGTAAAATCCATGGAAAATCATGGTTTAATCCAAGGTTAAATGAGAAAATCATGGGAAAATACCTTCGAAATAAATCATAAAAAGAAGATTTGAGAGGAGTTTCTATGGGTTCAAGAGGATGGCGATATGGGCTATACGTGGTGATGTTCATGGATATCAATGGGGATTATAATATGATACTATCAATGAAATTAAGGGGATATACCAGTGATATACCCCCTGGCAATCAAACAACGAAATGGCGGGTTTTAATGGGGAAAATAATCTAGAAATTGTGGGTTTGACCAATTTTTGGATACCTTCCGGTACCTTAGCAGTTTGCGCACAGGAAGCAAACTGGCCCATGTAGTTCAATGATTAAAATATTCAAATGGTGGTGTTCCATGGCTATTTTAAATATGGCAATCCTACTGGTAATTGTAATTGCAGTAAAATAGTAAAACATAGTAAAACATAGTAAAACATAGTAAAACATAGTAAAACATAGTAAAACAATGACAATTTAGATAACAATCATGTGGATGGTAAATTGTTGTGGTAATTGTAATGAATCTAGCGAATAATAAGTCTAAATAAAGCCAAAGATCATACTGCACCATGCAATATTGGTAAGGATTGTAATTTTGGGTATCCCCAAGATAAACAATGCAGGAAAGACATATCATCACTGTTTCTTTTTAGATAAATCGTGCAAATCATCTGTAGTTTTCTTGAAAATGCACGTTTTAGGGTACCCTATAGCAATTTTCAACAGTTCCCTACAGGATGGTGCCCCCCCAATCATATGTTGGTTTATAACCCCATTTTTGGTTCTATCTACTGTAAACCCAGCCACGAATTCAGCCACTTTTTTTAGGCAACTGAACGCTACCCTAAAGGTAAACTAACGTAACTATGGAAAATCACCATTTTTAATGGGAAAATCCACTATTTCTATGGCCATTTTCACTAGCTATGTTAAATTACCAGAGGCTATCTTGGGGGCCCCATCCTCTATGGAAAAGCCACCCATTTCGGGGCCACGGCTTCGCCCACCTGGAAATTGGGGAAGGCGGGTGGCTTTTCCCTCACAGCGCGCGCAGCTTTTCGCGCGCGGCCATGAATAAATTCTGCCGAAGGTGGGGGGAACCCCCATAAAGAGATCATGACCCAAAACCATGGGATGACTAGTCAAATGGTGATATGATTGGTGATGGGTATATCAACCTTATAACTGGGAATATTGGGGATGAAAATTCATGGGGATATAAACCAACACAAAAAAAATGGTGTTATCTAATAAATTCCAATCATTTCATGCGAATATGTCGCGTCGTAGTGCTTCATCCCAGTTGGTAGGTCGCTAGTTTAACTCCAGTTTTAAGGCAGGGATTATAGCATGACTGGGGCGAACCACCAAGTACCCTCTGGTAAACATACAAAAAGCTATGGAAAGTCACCATTTTGAATAGGTTTTTATCAACGAACTAAATGGGGTATTTTCAATAGCTATATTAAATTACCAGAGGCTAACTTGAAATCCCCCATTACAAACCCTGCTCTTTGTATTGGATCTACGGTTTTTTTTGGGTGGGGGCCCATGTGGGAGGCAGGCTATCCACTTCATGGTGAATGGCTCTGAACAGCTCCCGCAAAAAACCATTGGATAGCAATATTCAAGCACACCCAAAAAAACAAGATTGATTGGTGTCATATCATATTTCCATTATTAAATCCCCATTATATATAATATATTCCCCATAATATACTATACTATATATATATATTATATTATCCCCATTATATCCCCAATATCTGGTAAGACTTCACCCGGCACCCATTCTCCAAGCTCTGAAAAACGACCAGCATTTGCCAGCGCAGCCAGGCGGCATTGTAATCTCACCAGTCATGGGGCTTCTCCTGTTGAGAGGCTGACTGTGGTAAGACAACTGACATGCTCCGTAGACCATGATCGACAAGTCATAATAAAATGTGAATACATATTGTATGTATACCCTTTATATAACTGTAGATAGAATTAGAAAGCGAGAAACAACGGCATAGACTCGGGAGAGGCAAGAACAGGCAAGAACATCATCAGGGAAGCCGCCAATGGTCTGCCCTGCCAGGCCCTGACACCTGCATTTTCCCATCAACAAGCCAGAGACCAAGTTCTTCTTCTCAAACTTCAACTTCAGCGGCCAACCTCGCATCATGCAGCGAACCACAACGAAAATTGAAGCAGCGGACCATGTTTTGTTGCTGAAACACCTGAAACAAATTGAAACAGTATGCCGTATGCCTTTTTTGACCGTCACTTTCCACAATCAAAAAACACATTCAGAGTTCTTGCTTGGAACCAATAAACAGAAAGAAATTGACATTCCACTCGAAAACATCCAACCCCATCGACCATCAATCTTTTACCAACGCCATTCTCCCCGGAGCCAAACAAGGATGACCTCAACAACAACAAGGTAAATAACTTGCACATCCTACCTCCACAATACGTGTATGTGTATATATATATATATTCAGGGTATATATGTATATACGCTGTACATATATAATCTGTATATATAATAAACATATCATATGTATTATATTGTATATATATATATATATACAATATATACTATCCATGTGTATATATATATATATTACATTCAACATCATTCGATACTATACATCTACCAAAAACTCACCCACTTAAGGTTCGCAACCAGCGCTGGGTAACCACCGGCCGACCACTCCACTGGCGGTCCCGACCATCATCAAGCAGCACTTGTCGCTGCTTCTGTTCGTTCGCCTCCTCTTCGGCTTCTTCCTCCGGCCTGGAAGATGTGGCATCGGGCATCCGCCGAACTGGGAGAGTCAAAAACGGAAGCCATTTTTTTTCGATAGCTAAGTTGGTGAACATAACTAAGTTTAACTAAGGTTTATAATGGAATATAATGGACATATCTGTAGTTGGGTGGGGTTACAAGACCCGCTTGTAACTGGAGGGGCCCTTCCTGTTGCGGATAATGAAGAATAACAACGCTCGAACGCCGCCGTTCGTTACGATGCGAGTAAGTAACATTCACCCAACATTCAGCGAACGTCGAGCCAATTATGACAATGACAATAATAATGATTATCATGATCATGATAATGATAATTATGATAGTGGGTTGGTTAATACTGATAATTATTAACCGATATGAACCGTGGTTCATGGACAAAGAGTAGATATTGATTTCTGGTGAATAGTGGGGTGTAACAGACGTTCACTGTTCCCACATGGCCAATTATAGGCCCTTGTAATCTTACCCTCCGGCAACATAGCTATTGAACATGGCCATTTAGTTTAGTTCGTTGATTTACCTTGACATATTTTTTTGCTTGTCTATAGCTATGTTAGTTTACCGGAGGGTATATCTCCCAAGAAAAAACAAAACGCTACGCCAAAACGCTACGCCATGGCCACTTTGAAATTCGGGATTTCCCCGCCCAGTTCATCCCACTTCTGCCATGCCCACCCTCCATAGCTGCGAGAGTAGTACTTCAACTCTCGAGCTACACCTGGCGGGTTTCGAAGGCTGGCATATAGCTCTGTGAAAATCTATGGTTTCAAAACCAACAACCAAATTCTATGGGGATATTTCTATGGTTTAATTATACAGTAATAACCCTACTCAAATTGCTGTCAATTTTTGATGGTAGATATGACCCATTTTCGGACACACAAATCTAATCAAGAAACGGCCAAACATGTGCCGCTTGGAAAAACAGCTCGGCAAAGGTTTGAGATGCTAACGTGGAATTAAAATGAATTACTGTACCTCCATCAAACTCGCTTCCACACTCAGTCATCTTGCCTTTCAGGATCTGGTGCGTCGTCTAGTGATGTTTTCATGCTGCTTAAAAGCCTTCAACGGTGCCCTGTCCACCTGGGTCCCGGCCCTCTTGGCTCCTGAGGCGGCAGGGCGCCATGGGGTCGAGGGCTATCTTGGATCGCCATGGGAATGGACCATTCCCTGTTTACTTCGGTGATGTTCCAGCTATTTGGAGCCATTGAGATCCATTGAGTTTTGAGTTCAGGGATTTCCCAGCGATGTTTGATTACCCGTTAAACAAAACAAAATGGTAAATGGGTTGTCTTTTTGAAAAGGTATATCATGTCTCCACTTACAAAGTGCCTGGCTGCCATGCCCCCATGGCAAGGTGAAATCATCTGGTCACCATTCCAGTGACGTCGGGACGTGAGGTCCTTGCAGTTCACAAAGATCATATCACGTTGCTTTACATCCCCATTGTATCATTGTATGCCCATTAACAAAACTCAATAGCACCCATAGACCATATCCCCAACCTTACCATCATGTTATATATATATACATATGTATATATATATAGATAGATATAGATATATATATATATATACATATTTGTATACATACATATATATATATATGTATATATATGTATATATATATGTATATGGAGGGGTTCTTAAAATGGGGGATCCCCAAGTCACCATTGTGTCTCAGGTTTTCTACTAAAATGGTCGCCTACGTTCGGGCACCAGAGATCTGAGGATCCGGACCATGCATCCTTCACCATGGCAACTCAAGTTGCACCTGGCACAACTGGGATCATCTTGAAAGAAATTTGGGGGGTTGAAGCGAAAATCGGGAAACTGACTGAGCTTTTACATGAAATTGTTTGGTGGATTCCTGCCAATGTTCTCTTACCCCTACCTAGGACGTCTTTCTCAAGCATCGGGATGCAAAATCAAGAATGGCGTGCAGCATCCAATCAGTAGGGCCAGCACTTTACGTGCCTGGCTCGTCCTTGCAACTTTCCAAGCTGCTGTCAGCGGTTTTCCATGGCCCATTTTTTTAGGTAATGGGAAGCTGACAGGCAATGCTACGAGTACACTACGCTAATCTTCCACCATGCACTCAAAATCATCAAAATGTGCCACGACTTCTGAGTTGAAACTCTTGAGATGCACAACCAATGTTGCAAGACATTGTAAGATATGAGACCATCGGCAAATATGCTGCCCCTCACATCCTCTTGAAAAGCAAGTCAATCACCAACCCATGCTACGCCTCCCATTGTCCAGGCTGCGTGACCATGGGCTCTCTTTCCTATTTGTGCGTCAGCACTCTGCTCTCCAGGGGGCCAACCAGGTGTTTGAAGCTGTCCGAGTCGTTGATTCGCTGTTCCCCTTGTGCCAGCATTCGGGTTATGGTTTATTATCAAAATCGAAAATGAATCGTGAGCTTTTTGCAGCGTCCAATGCAAATGCTGAAAGCAAGTTACAGCATGTTTGTCTTTGATGTCTATCTACGCTAAAGCTGCAAGCCCGCCGAAGAACAGCAAAAGACTCAAAAAAGGGGAAACATGTGGCCAAAAGTCCCTGATGACACTCACATTTGGGCTGAACTGCGCGTGATACTGGACCAATATCGCTTCAAATGTATACATACTACGTACGTGAATTACCCATTGACCAACCATTCACCGGCTACAGTATCATGTATTTCAATGTACCCTCTTGTAATCTAACATAACTATGGAAAATCACCATTTATAGTGAATTTTCACATGAAAAATGGTGGATCTTTCCATAGTTATGTAACAGTTTGCCAGAGGGTATTTCAATTGGTTCAATGATTTTTCCCCATGTTCTGTACAGTGGTCACAAACATCGCCCCGTTGGAAGGAAACCATCAGAAACTTCGACGTTGGATTGCCGCGGCGCAGCGTTGATGTCATAAATAACCACCAAAGGATAATATGGTTTTAATATGCCATCATATCACTGGCCATTTCAGGAACCTAAATTGGAGGTACCTACCATATATAAGGCCTATGTAAGGGAATATCCCCACAAAATAAGGCCTTATATGGTACAGTACCCCCATCTTAGGATCCTGGATTTCCCATTGATCATAAATAATGCTGATATTGATCATATTATGATATAAGATGCTTACCATAACCATGATATGTCAATATATCTCAAAAGTATATGGTTCTATTTTGGGATATGGCCCTTTGAAAAGGGTCCACCACTTCCACCGTTCTAAGCGAAATCGGCCACCAGCACTCTGGGCACTCGTTAGAAACGCCGCACTTTGGCTGGCTGCCATGCACTGACCAAGCATCGCTGGGCAGTGGCATGTCATGTCGCATGTCATGTATCAAAGAATTCGATCCGCACAACTCCTTTTTGGAAATTCAACCATGTCTAACCACAGAAAAACATAGAAATGTCTGTTTAAGATTTACCCTCTGGTAATTTAACAAAAAGCTATTGAAAATGGCCATTTATAGTGGATTTTCCCATTAAAAATGGTGGATCTTTCCATAGCTATGTAACAAATTACCAGAGGGTAAACACTCTGAAGATTTTGAGGATGATTTGGAGCGACACCGTGACCACCGTGACCACCGAAAAACCACCCGACCGCAGGGACACCTCAGAGTTGCGCTTGCCGTTTCCGCTTGCCGTTGCTGCTCAGTGTTGCCTCGGAGGTCGACCGTAAATTTTATTCCAGATGTATTGAGAATGGTAATACAATGGTAATACAATGGTAATACAATGGTATTCCAGATGTATAGATATGGGAATGAAGATGGTAATATACTGGTTTTTATATAATAGTAATACAATGGGATTCCCATAAAACATACCATAGATATGAACATATAATGGGAATACAATGGGACTATAATCGGAATAATGGGAATCATTGATGCATGCTGATTAACTGGTTATGAAATAGGGAATTTTACTACCTGGGTTATTGGGGATCATTTTAACCCATAGAGAAATCTATCAACCAAGTAATTTACCATCTGGTTATTTGTTACAGTTCGCCATGGTATAGATGACCCATAGAAATAGATGGTTTACCGTTCTCAAAAATGGTGGATCTTTCCATGGCAAACTGTTAGTCATAGCCAGATGGTATTGAGGAGATATGGAAACTCCCAGCATGCATCATGAATCTACATGATTTCCTTGTGGAACTATACGGACTATGTTACTTTCCATATCTAGACGTTCGTCTACCCAATTGGGCAATGCGAAAAAAACGATGGAGATATCGTTGGGAGATATTTCGAGATCACCTCAAGTATAACGGGAGAGTTGATAGAAGTTTTAACATAGTTTAAGCAACATCAATAAGGTATAAAAACTAACCAGCACAGTGGGGATATGGTCAAGTTTCACCCGAGCCACAAATGCCAAGGGACGGTGAAGAAGTCATCGATTTTCTCCCACATTTGCTTGGTCATCATGTGCCCCACTCCCTGGGTGTCGACATGTCTGACATGTCTCCAACTTCGACTTCAGATTCTAACAGAACTTATTTAATGTGGTTAAAAACAATCATGTTTACCAGCCAAAAATGGGAATGGTAAGTTTATACCACCTAAAAAAAAATGGTGATTTTTCTGGGGGATGGTTTTTTTAATTGTACCAACATCATTTCATGTGATATGAAATGGGATCTTCGAAAAAAACACGGAAATGTATGCAACCTTTCGGATGTAGAAACAGCCTCTTGGATGTAGACCCGCAATCGCTCCTGGCCGTCGAGGCGCTCATAGGCCTATCGTGGCGGCTTCAGGGAATAAAAGGTAGGCACTTGGAGGATCATCGAAATTTGCAGGAATGTACCCGGCCTGGTAAACACACAAAAAACCATGGAAAATTGCCCATTTATAAATGGTTTAACAGTTTACCTATTAAAAATGGTGTTGTTCTATAGCTATGTTAAATTACCAGAGGGAAAGTGGTTCATAACCATAGTCAGTTCTTCCATTTTTAGATTTTAATAGATGAGATAAACCCCTCAGGGGACTTACTAACCAGGCCTGTTTTCACCACAAAACCATCACGGGATGGTTTCTGAACTGCGCAGCATTTCTCGGACCATGCACTTTGTTGATTGCCACGCATGGCATAGATCCCTCTGGCCTCTGGCTATGAAATTCCTAACATTTCCTAGCTATATCATGAAAAAACTAAAGTACACCATCTCATCTTGGCATTGGGACTTCCATGAACCGCTCACATCCCTAAGTTTTCGCGAGGCACAGACTGAAGCAAAATGCAAGGTTTCGCCGCTATACGCAGCTATACAAATAAACTCTTGATGAGCTGGCTGCAATGCAAATCTAAAAACAAAACCTCAGGTAGTTGCCTGACGTGTCTTTGGATCGAGTAGGAATCAGTCTATTATCCCTCCAAGTAGATCAACAGGACTACAGTCTTCCCTAGTTATATTATCACAGGTTATCAGGACTATTAACAGCTAAATAATAAGCATTATCAACTTTTGACATCTATATCAAGCTATGATTATCAGATTTATCAGATAATGATAAATAATCAACAGTCGACAGGGATTTCCTGTAGATGTTCCTTCCAAATTGCTGGGTCCTTTTCCCGGCCAGGACCACCTCTTTCGTGGCTGCCAGCGACTGCTGAAGTCCTTCCAGTGGGCAGCGAGGATCCTGCCACAAAAAAAGACCGTTCGGGTCGTGACCCGTTGGGCTTCGTGGTGAGTTTATGGCAGGGCAGACACAACTTGGGTAGCCTCTGGTGAACGAACATAACTATGGAAAACCACCGTCCCGGGGAAAATTCTTTTATAAATGGTCCATGTGCCATAGCCATGTCGGTTTACTGGAGGGTATACTGGAATACCCCAATTATGTACAAAAGCGATTGATGCTGAGAGGCCAATCCCACTAATTGATAACTGGGGTAGATCCCACATATCTATATTGATAATATATGGTGATATATGGTGATTTGACCCACTTGCAATGCCGTTTCATGCACACCCAAGTATGAAGATTTTGTGCTGAAATGCGGGAATTTCCAAAACATCTTCAAACATCTTCAAAAAAATACAATTTTGGGAATTTCAAAAAAACAACACCTTCAAAACTGGAGATCTTGATCTTGTACATTGCCAGGGGCAGCTATGGGGATGGCCATGGGGTGCCACCTTCTCGCCGTTGAGCACCAGCAGATGACGTGGAGCAATGCAAGGCAGAGTCAAGGGCCTGCCATGTGGCACAGCTGGATGCTTCGTGGGGATGGGGGGCCTTTATGGAATCACATGAGGTTTTTGTCTCAAAAATGAAGAAATACCGGAATACCCAAAAAACATAGTTTATGTCAAGCTGAAAAACGTAGCAATCAATGACCATGGTTCACCGACTTCCTTGACTCCAAATGCCCAATGCCCATGGTTCGGCGCACGCATCGAAGGCATCTTTGATGGAAGGATCCACCTGTAACCGGCGGAGCATGGCCCTGTAGGTAAAACTCACCTAGATTGTAAAAGTAGCATTGAAACAGGACCCAAAACCTCCGGGAACCGGGAACCTGAGGCTTGCAAAGATGTTGCGTGCGTTGATTTCTGCAGTTCCAGGCTGAAGCTCATCATTGCGAACACAAGAGTTTGCCGGAACAGCATTTCCGGGAGAAAAGAAAGGTGAAAAAAATGCCAAGAAAAAATAAGTACATGCCTTAAAAAAGAAACAACTACAATAATCATATAAATAGATAATGATAATGATCATAATCATAATGATGAATAAAGAAATCTATATAGGTAGCACACAACAATATTTATCATTATTGTTTAAAGAAAATGAACCTGCTTTTTATCATCATCATCATCATCAGGAGGTAGGATGGAAAATGGATGAAAACCGAGAATCGTTTGAAAATGGGTGTGGTATCTGAAAATAGGGGATTGATCAACCAAATGGCCATGTGTTTCTTGATGATATCACGATCACTAGTTCTGCTATGGATACTTATCGAAGGAAGTTTAGAAGTCAAACTTCCGACAATACGGAGAGGTGGAAAGCGGAGGTGGGAAGAGTCAGAGAAGAGAAGAGAGAAGATCAGAGAAGAGAAAGAGTCAGAAGAAAGAAGATGCAGATGCGCGAAAAGGTAGAAAAGTCGCGCTTCATTGTTTTTCCAATGATTTGTGGCTCCGGAAGGTCGAAAAGTAGGCTCGCTAAAGCGGCAGGTGCGGAGCCATCTGGTCAGATGAGAGATGAAAAATTGCACGTCGTTGTGGCTCGAAGCACATTTCGAAGTCAAAATGTACAAAACACACCAGCTTCGGAACACTTTTAGAAGTTGAGATGTTGAAAAAGTGCACGCCGTTGCGGCGCGAAGCACATTTCGAAGTCAAAAGTGTTAAAAACTGCCGGTCTCGGGCCACTTTTGGAACTTGAGATGTCGAAAAAGTGCACGCCATTGTGGCGCGAAGCAGATTTCCAAGTCAAAATGTTAAAACACCACATGTTCGGACCACTTTTGGACGTTCAGATGTCTTTTTGCGTGGCAGGCACAAGGGATTGGGCACCTCGTCAAAAGTGAGGAAAACGTGAGGGTTTTGTAGCAGTTTCAACTACAACCGCCACTACACTCCACTCCACTCCACTCCACTCCACTACAACTACAATCACAACTACTACTACAACTACATTGCACTACACTACAACACACTCAATTACGTTACACTACGCTACACTGACTACAATTACAGCTACAACTACAACTACAACTACAACTACACTACATTACACTACACTACACTCCACTTCGCTTCACTACACTACACTAGATTGCACTACACAACACTACACTACAACTACAACTGCAACTACAGCTACAGCTACAGCCTCAACTACAACCACACTACAATACACTACACTACACTACAGTACGCTATACTACGCTACACTAACTACAACTGCAACTACAACTACAACTCCAACTGCAACTACAACTACAACTACAGCTACAACTACAACTACAACTACAACTACACTCCACTACACTACACGACACTCCTCTACAATACACTCCAATCCACTACACTCAATTACACTACACTACGCTACAGCACACTAACTACAGCTACAACAACAACTACAACTACCACTACAACTACAACTACAACTACACTACATAACACTACACTACACTACACACTTTACTACACTACACTAATTACATTACACTACACTGCACCACACCACGCCACACTGCACTACACTACCCTACATTACATTACACCCATTACACCACCACAAATGCAACTGCAACGACACTACACCACAATTACAACTCCACTACAACTACAGCTGCGCTACACCACACTACATCCAGCAGTTGTGGGTGAGGTGACCGACCAGGTGACCACTGCAACCATTGTAACCACTCCAAAAACACACAACTCCAACCACATTTCAGTCCATCAGTGGATTCGCTCTGCCATCCGTGATTCACAACAACCAAGCTCTCCTATAGGTGTCCTATTCTGAAACTTCCGCCACCGCCTTGTACAGTACTACTGGTAGATTGCTATTACCATCATACTACTCTGAACAGTATTATTACGGTCAAACGCCATCGTTTGCCCGGACCGGAAAGGAACATCATCGTCATCATGGTCATCATGATCATCATCATTACATATCATTACTATTACCTCCTCATCATCATCATCATCATCACAATATTACCCTCTGGTAAACTAACATAACTAGTGAAAGTCACCATGTTTGGTAAATTAACGAGCTCAATGGCAATTTTTAATAGCAAACTGTTACCAGAGGGTACCAAGCTGGAAATCCAAACGAACCCACCATCCGCCTCTGCGAGCCCTGGCGCAATGCGCGCCCACACGGCTTTCACCACCTGCAGTGAAAGGCCGAGTGGCGAAGTGAAGCAAAGAAGCAAAGAAGATGCAAAGATAGTATCCCAAATTGGTGATTTAATGGGATTTAATGGTGATTGAATGGGATTTCACGGTGATTTTATGGTGATTAAATGGGATGTAAACCCTCCTTTAGACATAGAAAAAGCTGTGGAAAACCAGTGGTTTTCCATTTGGAAAATGATCTTCAAATAGTGGGTTCTCCACATCTTTTTGTATCTCTACAGAAGGATATGATCTTGCACATTGATCACATTGTTTTGTTCTCTCAAGAAAACAGGTGAGCTGCGGAAAAAAGGCTGGCTCGCGATTCTGGCGGTATTTCCGAAGTCAAGTGGCCTCACTAAGAGGGCCTATCAGAGTTCACGAGTTCAGGTCGCTGTTGGTCCAGAACGAAAAGGCCATCAAATCATGGGGAAATCATGATCAACTATGGGATACCCGGCCTGGTAAACTAACAGCTTGCTATTGAAAATGGCCATAGGAATAGTTGATTTACCCACTATAAGTGGTGATTGTCCATAGTTTTTTGTTAACGTTTACCAGAGGGTACTGATTGATATGCTGTTTACAGACAAACTCATGTGGCAGGTTCGATGATTTTCCAACCCAAAGCCTCCCATTTTCAGGATTGCCTGGCCATTCATGCTTGAGGAACGAAGGGTAATGTGCGGTAAATCCAATAATAGACCATCCCCAATTCATTGCCAAACTTAGATACCCTGCAAAAAATTAAATTCTTTGCTGGTGAACGTAGATATTCCCATTAATACCAAAAGACTGAAGGATTAAAGTATCCAGTATCCATCTAAGATTGACCTAGAGCCAAGGCCTATGATATATTGGTTAATTTGGTGCCCCCAAGTGATATTTTAAAAGAACCCATTGACTGTAGTTGCAAGTTACAAGTGTCATAAACCATAGTTATTGAAGTCTTCACCAACTTAGCCATCCTTCGGCACTACATTGTACTCATACTTCTCTTAAATGTGGGGTGTTTTCTGTTGTTGTTGTTGTTTTTTTTGTTTCCGAAAAACCAACTAATCCACATCCACCTACAACAACAAAAAAAGGGGTGTTTGGGGGTGTTTGGGGGTGTTTTCTGTTGGTTTCTAAAGCTCCAAAAATCGGGATGTGCCTCCTGATCGATCCTTGCTTTGCCCATCTCCTTTGCCGCTTCTTCAAAGGTGGGCCGAACCGAGTCAACACGTGCCTGCCACAGGTCCTGAGCAGGAGGATAGCCAGCACAGATCATTTTTTTTGGGTAAACATACATTTTTTCCAACCTGGTTAACATAAAATACCAAAAAACTATGGTGATTCAAAATGGGCATCTAAATTGAGTTTGGATTGTGTTACCCGGCCTGGTAAACATACAAAAAATGGAAAGATCCATCATTTTCAATGGGTAAATCCACTATTTCGACTGGGCCATGTTCAATAGCTATGTAACAAATTACCAGAGGCTCAGATTTTAACTTCGACTTTTCTGAATGGGCCACTGAAAAAAATGGATGGTTTCCCTTCAGAAAACATATGCACCTTGGCCATAAAAGGCCACCAAAATACCAGTGAAAAAAGTGAAATTAACATCTTTCGCCAACTGCCCAGTTTTTCCAACCTGTGGTTCACCAGAAACACCAAGACTGAGCTTCCAGGTGATTTTTTCAGTTTGCTGAGGTGAGCTGAACATTTCACGAGGTGAACTGTTGCTGGTTGGTGGTTTGAATCCCTCTGAAAAATCATGGAGTTCGTCAGTTGGGATGATGAAATTCCCAACTGAATGGAAAAATAAAAAATGGTCCAAACCACCAACCAGGTTGGGTTTTTTCGGTAGAAACCAACAAACATCCCACTGGAAGGTCCCACCTGGCACTGGCTTTCCCCGCGGGTGCATCCCAGGTATCGTCGGTCGCGCAACACTGGATCGTTGCATGGCTGAAGCCATTTTGCAAGTGGGTGACTAACCTATATACAATATACATATATATAATAATTAATATATACATTATATATATAATACAAAATATATATATATATATTATATATATATAATATTATTTATATATATATATTATACATAATATGTTATATATATATATGCAATATAGCTGATAAAATCAATCGAAGGGTTATGGCTGGTCCCTATCCCATCGTGGTCCCAGCCGCGTTCACCAGCGCATGGTGGAAGGACTGCACCCCGATGGCCGGTGCAGCCGCGAAGATCCTTGGATCCGCAGCAGCCAGGAGCCAACAAGCCATACCACCCAGCGACACACCGGTGGCTGCGATGTAGTCCTGGAGAATGCCATGAATTTCCGGCAAATTCGTGGGGATTTTTTGGGATTCATGGGCTGAGGCGATTTTTGGTTTATGAGTGGTGAAAATCATAGGAATCATGGAGTGGTGGGTGAAATAACTGAACATTGCCCTTATATTTGGGGTTACCCACCACGATTCCTGGAACCACCAAGTAGTTTTTTGAGGAACACCTGTGGAGAAACCTCCTTTAATGAATCTAATGGACATGTGTAATGGTTTTAAATATATATATATATAATTGTATATATAGACGCTTACCCCCGGCTTGTTCAAAACATTGATTGAAGGATTTGTTGCAGGAAAACTCAGCCAATTTTGTTGGTAACGCCTGGTTTCACCCGTAGATTTCCCCAACTAATAGATCCATTGAAAGATGGACAGTTTCACATATATATATATATACATAGACGCGCATGTAACATACACATATGTATATTCATATTTATATATAGTAATTATAGCGATACTCTATTTAATACTGACTTGGACAAGCAGGTTCTATCACCCCAGGAATCGGGCGGCCAAGTAGGGTAAACTTCAAGCCTATCATCTCTGCCGAAAAATGCCCGAAGAGCCACCAGGATGGCCGTCGGCGATGATCTTTTCACTTATTTTCTCCATACGTTCCAGGTATTTTCAGGTATTTTCTATGGATGACTTTGCTTATAGATGTTTTAATGGATTTTAATGGATCATGCCATCGTTCATTGGCAAAGGTTGGCTCCTGCAACACGTCGGGTCTCATGGACAGGTAATCCACAACCCACAGGGCATCTCGAGCTATGTCCATCACAAATCGCTCGCTGCCATCATGCCATCCTCGCATCCCGTTTTTGGATGTGGAAGAAAAAACGGGCCTCTGGGGGCTTCGGGCTTGGAAAATCTACCTTCAAGCTTCGTCTCATATGGTTAGGATTCTTTTAGTATATAGTTCCATGTGAATATGGATAACTATAGTCGTATAGTTCCTCAGTTCCCTCTTTAGCCCTGGATAGCCATGTTGGCCATCAACACTTTCGCCAAACATATTTTCAGAAAGCCCGACCAAAAGGGCCATTCGGCCATTCTTATAGCCAAAAAAAACTGGGCTACCCGGGCTACCCCAAATTTCGCAATAATTAGTGAACCCCATGCTACGGATTTTACGCAATGGTGAACCCATGTTCTTTCTTTTTTCACTGCCATTTTCATGGAGGGTCCCCATTTTTCACAAGTGCAGCAACTCATCGGCAGTTCCTCGTATCAAAGCATCAAAGTAGATCTTCAGCCGAGAGGATTCGCTGCTGCTGATCTCTTTCACTTGCGAAGGACCCAAAGCACTCAGCGTCAGATCCTTCCTGGTCGCAGATTTTTTTTTAGAGTGGCAGGCTGTGGGAGTGCGCTGTTTCAAACGTTTTGATCATCACACACATATTCAAAGATGATTGAATGCATTGAAAAAAAGGGAGGGGGTGTTGTGAGCGCCAATTTTTCTGCATTTTTGACATGTCATTTCTGCAAAAGATACCAAACCCTGTTCTTTCCAAAACCAAACATTGTTGCTTCTGTAACAAACAAAAGCAACCACTGTGCATTCTCAACAGCTCTCCCAATGTCCTACATAGATACATAGTTTTAGCCAAAACAAACATGAGCACTAAATAAAAACAACAAAACAAACAAGTGCAAATGCCTTTTCAAAGAGTGCAGCATTGCTTTAAAAATGTATAGGCTCTACACCTCTACAGGAGTTTCCCTCAACATATCCAATAGTTCTTTTGAACATGTGCATTTTAAACAGGCACCAATTTATGCAATATGTTCTCTATTTAAAAAATGAAGGAAAATAAACATGCACACGTCACTTGTAAAATGACTTTGCATAAAGAACACAATTCCTCCATGTATGCAACAACCTTTTGCAAACATTGTTGCGTTCTTTAAAAGATGTGTAGCATGACTTCCCAATTTCAAGGAGAACCCTCCTATGTATGTACTGAATGATTTCAGAAATCATAGCATTCCTGTACGAAAATGTAGTATGCTGTTTTGCAAGATTTAATCTATTCTTGAATTACTACCGCATGGTTTTGAAAAGAGTGCCATCTTGCTGACACATTGATTGAAACATGTGTTTTACCTTTGAAAGTGCAGATTCTTGCTTGCAAAGTGTGTAACATTATGGTAAGGAAGTGTAGCAAGAGCCTACTGTAGATTCCATTGATGATGCAAAAGCCTGGTTAAAAATATGTTTTTTGTTGTAAAGCAAGTATTGCACCACCTTCTGCAATATTGCCTTTTAAAGAGTACAACTGTTCTATGGAAATGTGGTTTTGTTTTGAACAGGGTGCTATGTGACTCGACTTTCAAAAGGCCTTCAAAATGTGCAATATCTTATCAAAGTAGAATATGGCTTCAAACAATGCAAAACAAAATGTAATTATAAATCACAAATCTTAATGCAAATTTATTCAAACATGATTATGGTAATGTAAACAAGTGCTACATGCCTATGCGAAGAGTGCAATAGCACAATTACCTACAATATCTCTTTCAAACTAGTGCAGCATTTGCTCGAAAAAAATGTCATATTACTGCAAACTGTGCAAAATCTGCGTCAATCAAGGAAAGCCTTTCTTTGAAGATGCACATATGTATGTGTATATATATATTGTTTTCTCCCCAAGGTTTTTACCAAGTGTGGAGTATTTCAAGGAAACTGGCATGAATCACGGGCAAAGCTGTCAAAGTGCCTTTGGGAGTGCAGTAAAACATCTCAAAATATCATCAGTGAAACTCCCAGGGGCTGCCGTTCTTTTTTTGGAACCCTGGTCTTTTTTGGGTTATCCAGATATCACAATGGAAACGCATGATGAACATCTACAAATATCATCAAATCTTGCAGTAACTCCAAATAATTTTGGCGATCCCATGGATAAATCACAGGCAAACTGGCCGTTTCGTATCGCCATGGTGGCGTCTCCTTCCCTCCTCCTCCTGTTCTTCATCTTCATTCTTCATTTTCATCGTCGTCATCGTCACGGTCACCATCAGTACTGTCACTATGATCTTTGCTATCAATTGATCATCATTTTCCTTGTTAAAACTGCTATTTGGGGAATACTTACTGGTGCTAAACGTAGGGTATGGATGGGTTGCTGGGGGTTGCTGGGATGACTATTGATAGTTATTGTGGATCATTCCCTCATTCCCTGCTAAGCACCAGTAAGAATATCACCAAGAAAAAAATCAGACCAAACCCATCCTGCACCGTTGGTCCATTGGGGGTGCATCTCAGGCATCGGAAGTGAAAAAAATCCACCAATTGCTTTAGTGGCGCCCGTAACCATGGTTACACATGGGTTAAATCTATTTATATATATATAGCTATATGTATATATATAGCTGTATATATATACAAATATATATATATATATAGTTATATATATATGTATATATATATAGTTATATATATGTGTATATAGCTGTATATATATATATATATAAATATATCTATATATAGTTATATATATATAGTTATATATATATAGAAAGAGAGGGAATAAACCACAAATCCTTATCTGGGTCCCTCCATTTTTTTTATATGTTGGAATCCATGGAGGATCATCTGTTAAAAACACCCCCTGGATGGGTATCCCCCTTTTTTTCCCACAGAAAAAAAAAACAAAAACACATATTCCAAGTCATATACCAATTATATCGCTATCATTTCACCATTAGAAATACTCAAATCCCATGTTTTTGGATAAATACGTTGCTAGTTCCAATGGTCTTTGGCTATATCTCCATGAATTCCACTTGGATGCGCCTCCCACTTAGTGCTTGCCATGAATCTAACTGGGGAACCCCATGTAGGGTCCTAAAATAGGGATACCCCCAAATCATCCATTCTACCCGGATTTTCTCTATGAAGCATTGGTTTTGGATACCCTCTGGTAAACTGACATAGCTATGGAAAATCACCATTTTACTAGCAAATCAACTATAAATGGCCATGTTCAATAGCTATGTTAGTTTACCGGAGGGTAGTTTTCCCCCATGTATAACTGGGGCTATTAACATCTATTAACCATCCAGAATGCCCAAACGCATATCAAGCATCAAGCCCGCCAAAGGCGTGGCCCGCTCGCCGTGCCAGGGCGCATCAAAGGCGATGGCCAGAAAGCCCTTCCTGCGGAGCTCACGATGATTTCATGCTGAAGAATAGGTGATATATAGATTAAATCGATTTAGTTAGATTTATATAGATTATCTAGTAATAAGATAGTTCCATTATACAATCATATATATATATATGGCATTAACTATGCTGGTTGGTTTTTAACCATCTTGAAAAATATTAGTCAATGAGAAGGATTATCCCATAAATTATGGAAAAGAAAAAATGTCTGAAACCACCAGCCAGTGATTTTTCATGAAAAAGCGAACAACTAGACGACGGATGGCCCGAGAGCGTAGAGGAGCAATTTCTTCGAGCGTTAATATCAAGACAATATATTACAAGACGATATATTGAAGAAGCATCATAGGCAAACAAGAAGAAGAGTATCAAGACAATATGTTATTAGACAACATATAAAAAATGTATGAAATTCTTGTGAAAGAAAAGGATAACATATCAAGAAAAATGCTTCTAGGACTGAAACCGAAGAAGAAAAGGTATATAAAGAGTTCTACATCACACATTTTTTACACGCAGGTACTTTACATCCTTACAGAAGCTTTTACACACAGACGCTTTTACACACTGACCCATTTAGACAATTTAGACACAGACGCTTTTATACACAGACGCTTTTACGCACAGACGCTTTTACACACAAGTTCCTTTACACACAGACGCGTTTACACACAAACGCTTTTACACACACAGACGCTTTTACACACAGAGGCTTTTTACACACCAACGCATTTGCACACAGACACTTTTACACGCCAACACTTTTACACACAGACGCTTTTACACACAAGTTCCTTTACACACAGACGCTTTTACACACAAACGCTTTTAGACACAACAGCACTTTTACACAAAGACGCTTTCACACACATACGTTTTTACACACCAACACTTTTACACAACAACCCTTTTCCACACAAGCGCTTCGACACACAGACGCTTTTACACACACAGATGCGTTTACACGCCAACACTTTTACACACAAACGCTTTTACACACCAACACTTTTACACACCAACACTTTTATGCACAGCCGCTTTTACCCACACACACACAGAGAAGCTTTTACACACAGACGCTTTTACACACACAGAGGCTTTCACACACACAGACGCTTTTACACACACAGAGGCTTTTACACACCAACACTTTTACACACACAGACGCTTTTCTACACAGCCGCTTTCACACACACACAAACGCTTTTCAGCACACGGACGGTTTTGCACACGCAGACGCTTTTACACACAGACGCTTTTACACACGGACGCTTTTACACACAGACGCTTTTACACAACCATTTTTGCACACACCTCAAAATCACAAGTTTCCCTCTGTTTATGACGATCGACCCTCATTTCGTGCGAAAGCGTTGCGCGGAACCCTCAAAATCGCAATTTTACCCCAGTATTTTGACGCTCGACCCTCATTTCATGCAAAAAGGTTGCGCCGGGCCCATCAAAATCGCAATTTACCCCAGTTTTTGACGCTCGACCCTCATTTCGTGCGAAAAGATTGCGCCACACCCATCAAAAACACAATTTTACCTTAGTTTTTGACGCTCGATCCTCATTTTGACCGCCCCCGCCTTAAGAGAGAAGGGTAATTAGCAGACGAGACGAGGGAGAGAGAGGGAGGGAGGGAGAGAGAGAGAGAGAGAGAGAGAGAAGAGAGAGAAGAGAGAGAAGAGAGAGAAGAGAGAGAAGAGAGAGAAGAGATTGCTTTTGCAAGTCGGCCAAAGAAAGGTATACAGGTGGTCGAGCAAAGAATACTCTCTGTGAGAGGGTCTGGATGCCCACCTCAAGTGTCTCAAACATATGATAACAGTTAAGCTTGGCATATTGCGCCGCTGCGAACTCGTGCAAGTTCTCTTTCAGATACCACCCACGGAGAAGACTATAGTCCGTGGGCCAGTTCGGAGGGCAGACCGTAGCGTCTTGCCGCCATTTTTCAGGCGTAATGCCTCCTGCGCTTGGTGTAATGACCTCCAAGACAACACGGGTAGGGCCTACTGGGGTGAAAGCGGGCATCACGTCTTGGTGTACCAAGTGGCTATCTATTGTACCCCTCTATGATGGTACGCAGACAGCCTCGATCATCCCACTCTTGGTCAATCCCAAGCTCAGACCCTGCTGCCCGATTGTCAGCGAACCGGACGGCAACGAGGCTGCCCTCAACTTGCTCTTGACTATCTTCCTCGATCTTCTGCGCGCTCTGGATGCTCTGGATGATAGTTTGAGAGACTTCTTGGGGCTGACCTTCGGCACGGTTGCCGTCGGCAGAGAGAAGAGAGAGAAGAGAGAGAGAAGAGAGACAAGAGAGACAAGAGAGACAAGAGAAGAGGACAAGAGAAGATAAGAGAAGAGAATTGAAGAGAGAGAGAGAGAAGAGAGAGAGAAGATGTAATATGTAAGATGTGAAGATGTAATGACAACGTATTATCTCAGCTTCTTTTTTGGAAGAACCCTACGCTCAGGGCTCTCGGGAAAAATACGGTGATTTAATGGGAATATATTGGGAATATGATGGGAACAATGATAATGAGATGACAATGGGATTGTTCTAGTTAGGTTTTGAACGCTTCTAGTTCTCATAGTGTTGGTTACATTCCTATTTTATTCCTCTTATATCTTATTATAATTATTATATCCTATTCTTGGGTGATATCCCCAGTTATATCTCATATTACCATTTGGCTGATTCATGATGAATCCGGGGGTTATACTACCCTTTATCTACTGGGGATTATCATAATCCATGAACTGGGAATCCCGCTCTTAACCAAAAAGGACTAAATGGAAGAGGGCTTTGAACACAGTTCAGGCGCAGGTGAAAGATTTGGGATATATATATATATATATACATATATACATATATATAATCAACATGGGGATTTAGTTCGCTGATTTATGGCTGTGCAGTTGATGGGTTACAATTAATGGATATTGATGAAGATATCATGGGATAGTATCAATGAATATTAACGGGATATATAATGATATATATATATATATAATATATATATATCTATCTAACAGCTATTCATATGATATGGATGTGAGACCGGATGGGAGGGAAGCCGATGTCATTGATCAACGATTTTGGATTTGGTGGCAACGCATTTTCAGACAAACCCATATTTTATTTGTTGTATCATTTCGCACTGATATCTTAAGAATAAAGTGGTGCCCCCCACATCTAACCATAGATATATCCATTCTAGGCAGCTAGCTGTAAATCTCTCCAGCTATTCGGCTACTCCATAGTGGCCAAAAATCGTGAATGAGCGTCGAATCTACAGCAACCCCCTTTTGGGGATCCGGGATGCGGTGAAATCAACCGATTTCAAGTTCCAAAAGATGGGCCATGAAATCAACTACTGTACTCAAATTAAGTAGTAACATGGTCAATCTTTGGTAGTTCACCCAATTTGTTCATCTTTTGCTGGTTATGGTTATTATATGTTATTGTCCATTTATACCAAAAAACAAAAGGATTAAATTACCCATTTAAGGTTGGGATTGGTAAATTGAATCTGTTGCTGCATCTTTTTGGGGGTCACTATCTCAGAGCTTTTTTGGGGACTTGATTTTGATATTTTTGATGGCTTATAGACTGATACATCTGATACCTCTGGATGATGATTCACCAATCTGACACATTGGGCATGCGGCAGTTGTCTGTGGATGACCCTACCAACCAATCATCCTTCACGACGTGACGTCGCGACGTGATAATCCCTGTGATCTGAAAATTCTACCACCATTGATACCCTCTGGTAATGACTAACATAGCTATGGCAAATCACCATTTTATAGCTGGGTATATAAATCCACTATTTCTATGGCCATTTTCAATAGCTTTTTGTATGTTTACCAGAGGGTAAGATTCACCATGTGAATCCCGCTTCTTAAAAATCACCGGCTGAATCGCTTGTCATATCACCAGGATGTGAATCCCAGGACAAAATCACAGACAAAATCGCAGCCACGGCCACAGTCACCATTTCCCTGTGTCCTGGCCCATCTTTCCATTGCTTCGGCCATGAACTCCTGGGGTTTGTGGCCATTTTGTGGCCATGATTTACTGAAGACTGGAGCAGCCCATGGTTTTTACCTGGGGTGAAGCAACATAGATGTGGACAACCCATGGTTTTCCATTTGGAAAATGGTCGCGAAATGGCGGAGTTTCCAGTTTCCACATCTCTTTTGCATGTTTACAGAAGGGTAGTCACCATTTTCCATCTGAACGTGGCCTTCTAACACGCCGATTTACTCATTTTTCTAGATGTTTTTGTGGGTTGAGTCCAAGTCCACCGAAGACCATCCCACTTAGTGATGTTTTGACGGCTTTTTTTCACGACCCAGTTGCCCTCCATGGGCCATGTCGGACATGTCGTGAGCCCGTCCTTGGATTTGCCAGTCGGATGCATCACCAAAATGGCCGCAGTTCTCGTGCACTCCGTTGGACGTGCCACCAGCAAGTTGAAAGCACCTGTCAGTGGGCCGATGACCTCATCGTTCCACAAGAACTGTGCCATTTGGAGGTACCCTCTGGTTAACGCCATGGAAAATGGCCCATTTAGAAATGTTGTTTGATGATTTACCTATAACGGGTGATTCTCCATAGCTAAAATAACCAGAGGGTAAAATCCCACAGTTGTCAGACAGGCATGGGACCCCAACAACGAAACGCTTGTCGTTTTAAAACTCGGGATGGACTCCGACAGGTGTTGCTCTCTGCATCAAATCCATGCAGATTTTACCCGCGAGTTATGTTGGTTTTCCATGGTTTTTCCACGGTTTTTCCATGGGTTTTCCATTGAAATTCGCATTCCAGGCCACGCAGAAATTTCTGGATCTTCATCCAGCCACATCAGGGCAAGGCGCCATGCATATGACTGTGGATCTTCCGTAGATACATCTTCAATGGCTGTTTATATGGCAGTGTGTCAAAACCTTGTACCCCTGGTGAACATCAAAATAGCTGGTAAATGGATGTTCATCCCCCTAAAAATGGTATTAATAGGTATTGACCCATACCCATATGGTTGCTAAACACGTTTGTTATAAAAATTATATTCATTCCCACTCCCAGTTTTTATTCATGGCTAAGCCATCCCAGCTTTTTGTCATGTAAAAAAATCACCAGACATTGGATGGTGAACTGGGTCCGGACCCATGGGGCACGTCTAACGGTTTGCCATGGAAAGATCCACCATTTTTGAGAACGGTAAACCATCTATAAATGGGCCATCAATACCATGGCTATGTTAAATAACCAGATGGTAAATTACTTGGTTGATAGATTTCTCTATGGGTTATAATGATCCCCAATAACCCAGGTAGTATAATTCCCTATTTCATAACCAATTAATCAGCATGTATCAATGATTCCCATTATTCCGATTATAGTCCCGTTGTATTCCCATTATATTCTCATATCTATGGTATGTTTCATGGGAATACCATTGTATTACTATTATATAAAAACCAGTATATTACCATCTTCATTCCCATATCTATAATCTTGTCCCTTGCTTATAAAATATCTTACCATGAAAATAACCCTTATATTACAGTGTCACACATATTATATATATTATATAATATATATAATATATATAATATATATAATATATAATATATAAATATAACATATATATATAATATAATATATATATACATTACCATGATATTCCCATGAACATATAACCACTCAACCAATTAAAAAATAGCTCAACCAAGGTGTCACACCGAGCGCCTCCATCATGGCACAGGCGCAGTTTCTCCCACAAGACCGCATCACCTACGCCACCATTGCGGCGGTCATAAGTTGCGCCAATTTAAATGACATACCCTCTGGTAATTTAACATAACTATGGAAAATCACCATTTTCAATGGGAAAATCCACTATAAAGGGTGATTTTCAATAGCTATGTTAGTTTACCAGAGGGTATACATTTCTGTACATAGAATAAGTTTATTATATATATATATACACAACAAGATAATCCTGTAGAACATATATAGATACACAATATGTTGGGTGCCAAATTTTTGCCCACATGTTAATGACGCAGCACCTTCAACATCACGGTAAACCTCACCTCCACTGTGAATGCCTCAGGAGCCGTTTCTGCTGACCTGGATTCTAATACACACACTATGAACCACACAGGTAATTGGATATATGTAGATATCCATTATATTTATATATATGTTATAATATATATATATAAATATATGGTACCCCCCCAAGACCTACATTTCAAGCAAATTTAGTGGTATTTACAGTGTTTTTCTTAACATTTTGGACTCTACAATTTAAGGCATTTTCTGGTGATCAAAAATTGCATTTTTTTGCAAGTCTTGTGGGAATCTTGGATCTTGGATTTTGCAAAGAATGCATTCAGAATGCATTCTTCCCCAAATCTAAGGGGGTAGGATTTAAGATTCAAGATTCAAGGCTCAGAAAAAACTTCTTGAATCCAAGGAGGTAGGATTCAAGATTCAAGATTCCAAAAAATAATTCTTGAATCCAAGGGGGTAGGATTCAAGATTCAAGATTCAAGGCTCAGAAAAAACTTCTTCAATCCCACCCCCTTGGATTCAAGAATTCTTTTTTGGGATCTTGAATCTTGAATTTTGGCCCTTTTGCACAAGACTTCTCCGCAACTCTTGGATCTTGGATCTTAGATTTGGGGAAGAATACATTCTGCATGCATTCTTTGCAAAATCCAAGATCCAAGATTCCCACAAGACTCCTGATCAAAATCTTGGATTCTCTTTAAACAAAACATGGTCGCAATTTATGTTTAGAAAAAAAAAAGGGTAATAGACTATAAAAACTCTGAAATGCTATCAAAGTTCACATCACAAAATGGTAGAATATTCTCATGAAAATATACAAACAATTCAATCTGAAAAAACATATCCAAGATAAAAAAATAATTTGATTAACTTAAAACTAGATCCTCAGAATATAGAGCTAAAAAAACAATAAAAATATAGGATCTTTCAAAGTAAAAATGCATATTCACCCAATGCTAGAAACTCTTATAATACCTATAAAAATGTCACAAAATTAAGAACTATAAAAAAAAGGTAAGACAATTTACAATATGACGCATATATTAAAACTGATCTAGATATCGTTTACTTATTAATTTATTATCATCAAAATCATTTATGTTTAAAAGATAATATATCTAACTCAAGCACTCCTGGATTTAAAGCAATGAAATTACAAGATCATCTACATTATATAGATTTTAAAATGAATCATAACAGCAAAAAAGCAAATCTTCTACAGAAAAAATGGTAGATGCTGAGGAAAACGCTAATGGAAATAACGTAGGTTCACAAGAACAACAAAAACAACTAACATCAAATGAGAATATGACTGATTATTGCCAATTTACTATGCAAAGCTTGATGGAACGTTATGAAATTGTAGGAGGATTAAAAATGTAATTGCATTATACAGATGTAAAATCTCAAGATGCACTAACTATATCACCTAATCTAATCTTGCACAAATCTCAGCTTTGGTAGAAGCTTCAAGGTTTCAAATTGCTGCAGAAAATTTAGTAAACATGAATTCCACCAGTAGTCATTATAAACAACTACCTTACAAAAAGTTGTATTTATCAAAAAAACAAAAAAATATTCTATACTCTGCTGTAAAAACAGATAACAAAGTTTCAATCCATCTATTCCCCTAATCATATTGCTGCAAATCCTAAAGGTTATGTAAAAATACCAAATGTTGTGGAAGATATTGAAAAAGCAGACTTGCAATAATCAGATCATAGATATAAAAGTTGTCTTGATATATTAAAAATGTCTGTAAACATTAAACAAAAAAGAAAACATTAAATGCTACATATGTCAAATATAGATGTTACAGCGCTATGCTGCAGCTACATGTGGGCAGGATGTGTCCAGCTACAATAGGTGATAATATAAGAAGGAAAACAAGGCATTCAGGAACATATCTGCTACACAAAAGGTAGGTCTTGGGGGGGGTTGCATATATATATATATATATGTATGCATGTATCATTATATGTAATGTATCATTATGTGTAGTATGTATCATTATATGTAGTATGTATCATTATATGTATGTATCATTATAATATTTATAATATAATATTATATATATATATTGATGTGTTTAAACGTAAAGAACCAATGCTGCCAATAGATTGAGATACGCTCAAAGCATCATCCACCTGCGCGGAAGAGACCGCCGGCCACTCGAGCCTCAACGATCCTGGCGCTGGATCACATGGGGTTTTTTCCGAGTCGTCAAGGAGGGTTTTTTTTTTTGATGGGCAGATCATAGGAAGAGATGGGATAAAAGTATATAAAAGTGGGAAAATCCATGGAAAATCCCTTGTAAATGACATCTGAATGGGAAAAATCGTCGAAGTCTTGGTGGATTCTCCATGATTTTCCAGCCATGGAGGGCTTCAACTGGGCTGAAACACGTCCGGCCGACCGCACGTCCGGTGAAGTGATGGGTTCCTGAGCATCGATGCTTTGTCGAAAGGATTGAAATCATGGAAGTAGCTTATTTGAATGTGTCTCCCAGTTGTATTTCATAACCATGACTAGAAGCTGTAAGAAACTTATATATACATATATATATATATATATACACATTGAAAATTCCCCAAACATGTGGGTTGCTAATCAGTTTCTAAGCGAGATGTGCACATCTCCGTGTTCGTTGGGTCGATTTCCCAAATTCTGTTGGTTATATGCATATATATATATATAAATATAAATCCCCATTCTCAAGTGGCTCAATATGGGTTTGGCTGAAAATAGGGCACCTCAAATAATTGGTCCGTTGAAACCTCTTTTTCTTACGTGTCCCTATTGAAACAGCAATCTTGTGGTTGGTTAATTTGCCATTTTCAGGTGCAAAAACATAAAGTGGTGCCATTTTCAGGTTATGTTTGTTAGTTTGTAGCCTCCATCAACCAAACAGTTATTGGACTGCTGTTTACCAACTTAGCCAATATCAGTCAACTATAAATCTATAAATCAATCCCATATAAATCATATAAATCCCATTAAATCCTTACACTTTGCTTGGTTAAAACACAAGTTTCCCATATGTTTCCTATGGTTTCCTATGTTTTTCATCCATGCACAAGGGCAAGCCACCGGCCTTCCTCAAGGCCGCACGCAAAGCTTGTCGTCGCTGCTCCAAGCCATCCATGGCACCGCAACGCAACTTGCTTCGCTTGCTTCGTCGGTTCGTCGGTTCGTCGGATCAATGGAACCGTGTTCAAAATCCCTCTGTCATTATCCTGGTTGGTTTATGAACATAATGATTGTTGTAATTGGATATGATATAAATTATATCAATCTAACAGATTATAAATTGGATTATAATGATAGAGAGATTGGTAATAGCTGATTATAAACATTATAATGGACATTATATAATCCAATGAACATATAGTATAATGGATTATAAATTGGATTGTTGTAATCCCCAATATTGGATAAGGTGATAGGGATTGGTAGTAGCTGATTGTTGGTTTAGAACGGGATTCCCCGTTCTTGGATTGTTGTAATCCCCAATATATAAAGGGTAGTATAGTCCCGAAACTAATCATCAACCAACAGGGGTTTTACTGCAATTCTCCAAGTTTCAGGGAGTCACTCCCAATCATGTGGGTAGGGTGTCCAATTTACTCAACTCTCAAAAGGTAGATGGTGTTGAAGTAACCACCAAAAAAGAATGAAAAAGATACAGTAGTATAGTGATTTACCTACCACTGTCTTAGGAGGATTTGACTTTTCTGTCTTTTCGGGGGTGGCTATATACCATGCCAAAACTGACCTTTTTATGTTGGATCCCGGTGCACCAAGAGCCGAGCCAAAGTGCAGCATTCCGGACGCTGACCAAGTGGAGGTCCCAAGAAACGCACCAATTTTTGGTCGATTTTGTTCATTGACACAAGAATATACTGGTGGTTGGTGGTTAATATGGGAAAATGATGGGTTTAACAATGGTTAATGATGGTTAATAGTGGGTTATCTGGTGGATTATATTATATGTATGTATATATATATGGTTGGTGGTGCAATAACCATATTGAAAAATATGAGTTCGTCAATGGGAAGGATGACATCCCATATATGAAATGGAAAAAATTGTGTTGTAAAATATAGTAATTATCACCTATATATATATATACACCCCTCCTTCACATGTGATGCTTTAGATGATTTGGAAAGAAAAATAAGCTGCTTGTTTGCAGGGCAAACAGGGTGATGGTCAGTTGCTACGTTCGCAGAAAGAGCCTTCAATCTAGCTGTAAGCCCTTCAAAATTCGAATGGGTGTTGGTTTTCCAATAACTGAGATGGTAATGAGCAGTTCCCCGTGACTTAGGAAACCCCTAAAATGTATGAAACAGTGCTCCTTTTCAAAAGTGGTCATCACGGCCATCTTGTTGCCAAGAAGTTTCGATGGAGAATCGGGCCAACAATGAATTGGACAAATCGATTATAATTGTTGGCAATTCAATGGTTATAATTATACACATGATTATAGAAGTAGAATCATATATCATATAATGTAATTAAACAAAAATGATCAAGACCATCCAATCACCAAACTTTGTATAGCCACAAATGCAAACGTTTCCACAAGCATGGCATCTCTCAGGCTGGTGCGAACGATGGCGATTGTTTTTGGCCGTGTTCCTGCGAACACCTGTAAATGGGTGAGACAGCGGTGGAGTTTCCACTTCTCCAACTGGAAACCAAAAGCTCCACGTCGACTTTGTTTCAGCGCAGTATCCCGCTCTTGGTGACTTTCGCCATGAACCCCATGAGATTTTTGTTGTGTAAACCCCAAAAAAAGATTCATGAAAAGCTTCAATTTATATCATTTATATTCATTTATCATCATTTACCATTCTTTTTAATTACCCTCTGGTAAATTCACATAGACCCTGGCAGTTGTCGGGGTTGGAAGATTAGTTTCCATTAAAACTAGGCTATTTTCAGGGTCCAACTGTTAATTTACCAGAGGGTAACTCCAATTTTACCAGCTTCTGCATCTAGGGAATGGCATCACCATCATCATCGACTCGGCTCAGTCGAGGCTATCGGCTGGTCCTGCACCAGAAATGGCGATGCTGCTTGGTGCCCCCGTTGGGTTTCCTGGTTGAAAAAAAAACCATCAACCCCTCTGGTAAACATACAAAAAGCTATGGAAAATCACCATTTTTAATGAGTAAATCAAGTATTTCTATGACCATTTTCCATAGCAAACTGTAACAAATTACCAGAGGGTACAGATATATCTGCCAGTTTAACGGCACCACTGAGGCCCTGAGAGAAGCACCTGAGTTCCGAGATGATCCAAAGGCCGTTGCGAAGGCCGCCAGCATCCGAGCCTGGGCAGACGCATCGGCTTCTGGGGATTTCAGCAACAAAAATGGAGAATGTGATCCATGAAATCCATGGTGGTTCAAAAAAAAACAGAAAATAATCAGGATTTATAAGCAATAGCTACAATATAACTACATTTTTTCAACCATATATGTATATTGTAATAAGCAATAACTACATATAACTACAATAATTCTTCGGTTTATGGTTGCAAACCAAATGGTGGAACTGGTGGGCGCTTATACATACAGTAAACATGTGCAGCCCCCGAACTCAAAGGGACATCCAGTGTCAAAAAAGCTCAGGGCTCAATCTGCGCTTGCACAAACTGTACATAGTAAGACAGGCTCATTATGTTTTTTCGTCAATTGCCTCATCTCGTTCGATTTTGTTCCAAGTATATACACCTGTGTGATCCTGTGTGCGTATCTGTCAATCTGTCTACCTTACTCTAGTTTATCCAGTTATAAATGGGATAAGTAGGGTTAATCCACTTATAACTGGGGTTATAACCCACTTACTAAGTGGGATGAGCCACCAAGTAGTTTATACCAATGCACCGATCGATCTACTTCTTGCGTATCTGAATGGCCTGCTGAGATACTGAGATACGGGCGTCTCCTGAAAACCAATCGAATGCTTAGAGGGTCGCTTAGCCCCCCAATTCTCACGTTGGATTATAATTTATAACCCGAACTAGTTCGATACATACTAGTAGATACTAGTATTATATTTTATGCACACAATTATGATGATTGTTCATGATTATTCTTGTTGCAGCTGTTGATGTAATTGTTGTTATTCTTGTTGATCATTATTTGCTATTACAGTATTGTCATGTATCCAGATAAACACACAACTGCTAACCCATGTGAAATCTTCATCAGTTTTCGCGAAGAGTTCCGGGCACATTGTTCCTGAGCATCAGAGAGGCCTGCAGTCGCGTGCTGCAGCATTGCTGCAACGGTTTAAGCTGTTGGCAATGGAAAATCATCACCCAAAATTCATGTTTGTTCCATGTTTTTTCCCATGAGGATCATGAGGTTTTCAGGCATTTTCACTGATACCCTCTGGTAAACTAACATAGCTATGGAAAGATCCACCATTAAATGGGAATTTCCATTATAAATGGCCATTTTCAATAGCAAACTGTTGACATAACCAGAGGGTAAATCTCGTGCCACAAAAACGCGCTCGAAAAACCACCACTCGGCAACTCCCGGATCCACCTGCGGGCCCCGGCTCCGAGAAACATCATGGGTCGTCCCAGGATGGTAATACGATCGCTAGATGACCATCCCCAAAGATGGGCAATTGGCAGTGTGTCAAAACCTTGTACCCCTGGTGAACATCAAAATAACTGGTAAATGGATGTTCATTCCCCTAAAAATGGTATTAATAGGTATTGATCCATACCCAATTCACCATAGTCTCCACAAGTTTTGACCATAAAAATCCATGAAACACATGAAACCAGCTGCACAAACAGATAGAAATTCTGCTGTTCGATTGAAAACATGGCTGAAATCTCACAAACCACCTCCAGCACGAGGGGTATCATCATTCCAGCCTCAAATGAATGGCGGGATGGAGAGCTTAGTATGGTGAAGTCACAATTTGAAGTGGAACATTCCTGTATGAGGCCACAAAAATCTAACATCCCTGTGGGAAAATTGGCCATTTAGTTCGATGATTTACCTCAAAAATTTGGATGTTTCGCAGATATGTCAAATTACCAGACGGTGGCATTCACTCGGTCGAAAGATTTCTTGATTGGGGATCCGGGGTCATGATCCCATGTGTGGATGCAATATTTTCAAAAAACGCCAAGCAACTTCATGAATGGTGATATAGCCATTGTATACTCTCTGGTAATTTAACATAGCTATTGAAAATGGTCATTTATAGTGAGTTTTCCCATTAAAAATGGTGATTTCCATAGCTATGTTAGTTTACCAGAGGGTACCTATTCTATAGCCAATATATCCCCATATATCCCCACAGATTTTTCCGGCCAACCTTCGGCCGTCGGTGCCCTGGGGACCGCTACCGTTGCCGGCTGTTTGCTGTTTAGGCCTTATAAAGGTCACGGCGAAAAACACACGGAAGATGTGGCGGGGCCAGTTTGGATCGTTTCAAAAGATCACTTAAATGTATAATGTTAGTTATATATATATATGGTGATATGGTGAACATTTAACTATCACTTTATGAACTGTTAAACATTGTATCAATAAATATATAGTCCATGATCGCTTGAGGTTGTAATTGTTTGGTCATCCAAAGGTCCAAAGGTGTCCTCACAACCGTCCTCACAGCGCTTGCGCACCGCGCACCCAGCCTGGGATTTCCAAGAACATCCCAGATGTGGTCCATGCCTCGAATCTGTCTGCTGTGTTGGGGGTCAAAAATCATATACATGTATGTGTCTTTATGATCATGTGTATATCTATATGTAGGCTCAAGGCTGGGGGTTCCCCGGAGCTTCGAGGAACCCTCAGTCTTGATGCTATACCAGAAAGGTCGTTCTTGTATACAGATGGGGGGGGGGGGGGTGGGGGGGTGTAATAACGTCATGTGAAGTGCGTTGGATGATGTTGAATCCTGGAAGATGTTGCTTGGTGGGGTGGGGGGGGGTGGGGTGGGGTGTAATAAACGTCAGTTGAAGTGCGTTTGGATGGTAAAACGTCCATTATCACATGTTCTACTTCTGAACAGAACGACCAAAATAAAAGAAACCGCACTTCAAATGGTTAGCATGTTCCACACATCTTTAGTCATCCATGGGAGATGTAAAATTTTCCTGTTTCAGCACGGACAAACGTCAAGTTCTTCCGCGATCAAAATGGAAGTTCGATTGATCAAACCATTTCAGAGAAAAACATAAAACACTGTAAAACACAGTGTAAAAACAACATTTTCCATCGCCATGCCAAAAAAAAGATTTGGGAAAGCGAAGATGAAAAAGATGTGATGTTCATTTCGCCCATGGTTCTCCAGTGGATTATGACATTTTCTACTTATCAACAAAAAATGAAAAAAAGATGAAACCGCAATTCCAATGGGAAAAATGTTGAACGCATTTTTGGCCATCCATGGAAAATGTAAATTTATCATTTTTCTGCGCGGACAAACTCCGAGTTTGTCCGCGCCGACATTGATACTTTCACTGCTGGAACCCTTTCAAGGGAAGACAAAAAACACTGTAAAACACAGTATAAAATCAACATTTTCCATCTCCATACAATTAAATTGCAATTGGCTTCCGGGGAACCCCCAGCTTTCGCCCTATATGTATATATGTATATATGATCCGGGTACGAGTTTACCAGGGTAGGTACAGGCAAAAGAGAAAGTCACGCATAAGTCATGCCTACGGGGCTTCCCCCATTGTCACCGCTGTTTCCAAAAGTCACGCCTAAGTCATGCCTAAAAGGTTTTCCTGCTTGTCACCGCAATCATTCCGGCACTCATTCAATTGATGTGGTTTCAAACTGTTCTTGTTTAACAATGGAATTATGCATGCACTAAGAAAAATCTCACATGTTCCCTTTTCATAAGACAAAGAGCAAGCATAAAATACATCCCCTAAGTAGGCTTTAATAGCAAATCCCATAGACACCGCAGCAAAACTCAAGAAAAGTGCACCAAAAACACCAGAGGTCGCTTGTGTTTAGGGGGTAGGCACGACTTCTTACGTTAACTTCTCCGCAGCTCGACATTGTCTGTTCCCTGTAGGCACCCCTGCTTTTCTATTCGAAAATGAAGGGTCCTGAGTTAACGGAAATAGTAAAGCACACTCTGACCACAAAATAACAGTACCACATTTAGAAAATCATACGCATACCAAAATGCATTTTTCCACTATGGTACGCTCATTTTTCCTTAGAATATCATGCGCGGACATCTGAGGTAGGATCCTAACTGCGGAAAATGCGGACATAGAAAACAACTGCCGAGTTACAAGTCCAGGTTTTTTAGAGGACATTGTGTTTCGAATGTCACCCAGTTTCTCCCACAGCAGCAGCTTCGAAAAATTCGATTTCTTCGATGTCTTCGATTTTTCATGATTTTTCCAATTCACAATCTAAGACAAATATGTTTGCGTTAAATATGTAGAATGTGTTGGTAAGTTGTCCAATGAAGCCAGATGTCATGCTCATCGCCGCGCATCCCCCTGAGACGGCTATCAGCATTACAAACTTCATCAAATTTTGCACCCCCTCTATAAAAACCAACAAGCAAAACAAGGCTGGACCCTGCTAGAAGATTGTGAACATGTGCTTTGGGCTTAGAAAGACACTTCTAGAAAATCATGTCCAATGAAAATTTCATATATTTGGTTCCTCATAGATGATATTTAGAAAATTCCAGACATATACTGGAGCTTGCCTGTTGCACTAAAAAACCAGGATCCACAAGAAAATCGCAATCTGACTCCTTAGTGTTGCAGTACTGAACACTATTGTCTACCTCTAAAAAACCAGGATCCACAAGAAAATCGCAATCTGACTCCTTAGTGTTGCAGTATTGAACAATGTTGAACAGCTCTAGAAAACCTGGGCCACTAGAAAAGCTCACTCTTACCTCTCTAAGTTATGTGAAATTTTATCCGCAAAATCCGTTTTTTGGCCTCTAGAAAAGTATGACCATACGAGTATGATAGGTTACAACTTATTTAAAAAAATGCTCTCTAGAACCAACGGGGGTTGTTACATAAAGCCTCTATGTTCCCATGCATATTTTTTCTCTAGAAACAGACGTCCTTACAGGGGGGTTAACCTACCTGGTTTTCTGGGGGAAACTCGTAAGAGGATTATATATGTATATATGTGTAGATTTGTATATTTGTATATGTGTATATGTATATGTATATGTATATGTATATGTATATGTATATGTATGTGCAAAAAAAATGTGATATGTATGTGTATATGTCGTTGCAGCTGTACGTATATGATATATATATATGTGTGTGTATGAAAGACATCTATTTCCTACGTGCATCGTGGGCATCTTGATCCTTGGGAGTCCGGAGTGTGTCAGTTCCAAACGATCGTCCAAAAATGGGCTGGAAATCCTCACATGGTGATGGGCTCGGGCAAATACCAAAGCAAAGAAAAATGGAGATCTAATTTACAAAATATGTACTGTATATATATATATCCCATAGGATCCATGTATGCTATATATGGTAACATTTACCATCAATATACCCCCAACATTAGCATATATACCATACATGGATCCTATGGGTATATATATAACTTATATTGCAAAATGAGGATATCAGGGGGATATACAACGCACAATATTATATTTGGGGTACCTGAGTCTTGTAGGGAACACCCCATTCCATCCACTGATTGAAAACCTCATTCTGTCCACAGCCACACGGCCACCGAACTTGGGAGGCCCTACGCACTGCGTCTGCACGACGCCGGGCCGCAAGAAGTGCTGCCTGAGGTGAAAATTTTCGTTCAGTTCACCTAAACCCATCCCCCGTAGAACAACCCCGACACAGGAACGGTCCCCCAATAGGTTTCTGTTCATTTCACTAAGTTCACTGTTGGATTTCTGAGGATAGGTGAAGATCAACGAAAATTACCTGGCCCTGTATGGGACCCGACAGATGGGCAGTTGATGTTGGGATAAAGGAATGATTCCTTTGCCAAGCCAGACGCAACAAAACTTGGAACATGTGTTTCGATCCTTGTGTCGCAAAACAAATATAATATAATATAATATAATAAAATATAATATAATATAATATAATAAAATATAATATAATATAATACAATATAACATAACATAATATAATATAATATAAAAATATAATATAATATAATATAATATAAAAATATAATTCAATATAATATAAAAATATAATTTAAAAATATAATATGAAAACATAATATACTATAGTATAATATAATATAACATAATATAACATAATATAATATATAATATAATATAATATATAATATAATACAATATAATAAAATATAATATAATATTATATAGTATAATATTATATAATATAATATTATATAATATAATATAATATAATATGTATATTATATAATACATGTATATTATAATATATATATATTATTATTTATTATTATTTTAATTACTATTATTATTATATACATATATAATGCCATGTCAAAAACTGTACCATCCTCTCCATCATCCTGCAGCTGACAGTGATTTTCCTTTCCTATAGTATTGTGTTTTTTTTACCCCGAAACCGCCAAAATCCCTATTTAAGAAAAAAAACAGTGACAATTTGGATGATTTTATTGGTGTTTTTCCATGACTTAGGAAACACCCGAAACACCTCATTTTGTTGGTCTCAGTTCCCATTGTACCCCATATATTCCCATGATATATCCCGAGTATAGATCCCCCCATAAGGTGGAAATGATTGGGGTAAACAACTCCCTGAACTTCAAGCCCTTTCAAATCTGGCCTCATTCAGCAGATTTGCCAGATCCGCCCCGCTCATGCCCTGGGGATTGGCTTCGGTTTGGATGACAACTGTGGTAATCTGTGGTATTTTTTGAGGGGGAAGAAAAGATGTGTCCTTCGAGTCAACTGTTACATGGTGTACTTTCCGTTGGGACATGGTGGATTTTCCATATCTATGTAAGGTTACTGAAGGGGTTCGGGCTATAAATATGGGTATAATCATGGTGGAAAGGATTATATTCCAACGTATGGAGGTTATCAACATGGTTATGCCAAACTTTTCAAACCCAAGACTTGTTGAATTCCCAACCCACTTCCAGTGAAGCGATGTGAGCAGCGATGGTAGACCCAATAATAAACCTCCAGTTGCTGGTACCATCAAATACAGTATATATATGGTATTTGATTTTATTAGAAATCAGTGGTAATGTAAATAGCACCCAACAGATGTTTTGAATTGTTTTGAAGGGAACACATTGGACATCTTTGATATGACCCAACAACCTTCACAGTACAAGCATGCCCCAACCACTCCGAGACAGCCTTATTCGGCTTCCTCTATCCTGTGGCAATCTGGATATATAAATAGTTGCAAGACTATTTTGGTGGGATTTTAGTCTTCTATCTTTTGACGGTTGCATGCGGTTGCTATAAAGATATACTGTATATATAATATGTCATATCATATATATAATCGAAGGAAGTTTAGAGTTTAGAAGTCAAACTTCCGACAATATGGACAGATGAAAAGCATAGATGGGAAGAGTCAGAGAGAAGAGAAGAGTAGAAGAGAGAAGAGAAGAGTAGAAGAGAGAAGATCAGAGAAGAGAAAGAGTCAGAAGAAAGAAGCTGGCAGGTGCACGAGAAGGTAGGAAAGTCGCGAAACACTGTGTTTTTCCAATGATTTGTGGCTCCGGAGGGTCGAAAAGTAGGCTCGCTAAAGCGGCGGGTGCGGAGCCAGCTGGCCAGAGGAGAGATGAAAAATTGCCAGATGAGAGATGAAAAATTGCACGCCGTTGTGGCGCGAAGCACATTTCCAAGTCAAAATGTACAAAACACCCCAGCTTCGGAATACTTTTAGAAGTTGCGATGTCGGAAAAGTGCACGCCGTTGTGGCGCGAAGCACATTTCGAAGTCAAAATGTACAAAACACACCACGTTCGGACCACTTTTGGAACTTGAGATGTCGAAAAAAGTGCACGCCGTTGTGGCGCAAAGCACATTTGCAAGTGAAAAAGCTAAAAGCACTTCACGTTCGGACCACTTTTGGAACTTGAGATGTCGAAAAAGTGCACGCCGTTGTGGCGAGAAGCACATTTCGAAGTCAAAATGTGCAAAACACTAAGGGTTCGGACCACTTTTGGACGTTCAGATGTCGTTTCGCGTGGCAGGCGCAAGGGATTGTGCACCTTCTCAAAAGTGAGCAAAACGTGAGGGTTTTGTAGCATTTCCAAAAACGATGGCAGGTGTGGGACATTTGAACAAGATCTGCAAAGATGCATTTTCCGGGCAGGCGCAGTACAAGAGACATGTTCATCAGAGATGTTAGGAGGTCTGGGCGCTGATTTCCTGAGAGGGGTTGCACTTTGGTTGGGTTTCTCTCTCTCTCTCTCTCATCTATCTCTCTCATCTATCTCTCTCATCTATCTCTCTCTCATCTATCTCTCTCATCTATCTCTCCCATCTATCTCATCTGTCTGCCTCCACTTCATCGCACTTTGGTTGCACTTTTTTTTACAGCGCCCAACCTTCCGTCTCCAACCTCAACGTGCAGAGCCATGGCTAAGCAGATCATTCCACATACAGTGGGATGACAACATATGTGGAATCTCAAGAGTTTGACGAGAAACTCCTTTGTTGCAGGTCGTGGATTTTGAAGATCGTAGAGCTCAGCGCGAGTCTTGTACTCAGTGCCTCAGAGCTCAGGGTACTCGTAGGGACATTGCATTTCACTCGAAAAAAAATCAGCTGGGGCTGCTGGTGCTTGGGCAGTACCACTCCGTGAAGAAAACATGGTGCTGATATATATATATATATATATATATATGGTCCCCGGTTCGCTAGCCCCCCCCAATGGTATGGTCTACATAGATAGCCAAGAGGATACAAACCACAGGCTAAACCAATAAACCACCACCTTACCACAAGGGGAAACCAAGGAACCACCACCACACCACACCACAGGGGGGGGGAAGCTGGGGCCATGACCATGGGAGGGGGAGGGGTGTGAGTGGGGGGGGACCTGGAACCTGGAACATATATACCCGAGTTTTGTGCTCTTCACAGGCAGGACCTGTATGTTCAGGGTGGCTTGCGTGGTTCATTGTTTACTGATGTTTGATCACTCAGGGCATCACTTCCTGCGATGGGGGATCGTGGGATCTTCTGCGCAAGGGTTTCCCGTCACCTGCGCCTCTCTTCGCTTGAGTCAGGGATTCCGTGTGTCGCTGTTTCTGCCATCTGCTCTTACTTAGTATGCTGGTATCATGCTGCTATTTGATGGATTAGCATTTTCTGTCGCTGAGGCTTTCTTACAGCCATGTGCTCCTAGTTGATGGATTTAGGAATTCAGTGCATAATGGAGGATTCTGTAAAGTTTCACGACATCGTTCCTTAAGGTGGTGCCACATGTTCAACACCAAACATCCTAAGTAGGTCGTAGGTAACTTTCACCATAACTCTTCAATCTTCTATCTGCAGGGTGTGCAGTATAGCATACATATGATTAAAGCGGCTCAAAATGTCGAAAAGTCAGGATGCAGACGAGTCTCTAATTTCCGAATTTTTCAAAAAGGCAAAAATGCTAAAAACTACAAAATATCGAGTATTGCAGAACTTCAGTTCAATATTTTTGGGCACATATGCGCTCGATATCTGATATTCGAATGGCTGAATATCATATAGCGTCAGCGTTGGGCCAAATCTACAGTAGCTCTTCTTTTAACTGAAAAGGGCCGTTTTCACCGTTTCCTGTTTATATGAAACAATATACACTTTGTGATTTCATGCTTATGCCTTATAGCCCATTTGCTACACAGTATAATTCAGGCTGTGCCAATGTTGCAAGCAATAAAGCAAAAGCTGAATCCTGTGCAGCAATCGCCGGCTTAGCCCACCACCATCGTCCGCACGGATAATGAGAGCCCCCTCGCACACCTTGCCAAGTGCCAACTTTTTCTTCTGCCTGAGCCCCAACAGAGAAGCGCAAGAACGCTTAAAGCACAGTGGGAAGGCGAGGTATTCCAAAAAATTGCCTGCAACAAGGTTGGCTGTCTATCTGTTGCCTGCGAGAGTGATTTCTATCTGCTAATTAAAAACGACAAATCCGTCCGTCCATCCGCCCTGTCCGTTTGTTTCTATGTATGTGCCTATCTGGTCTGTCTGTCTGTCCCACTGTCTTTTCTGTCCTGTCTTGTCTGCCTGTTTGTATTCTTCGTCTCTCTGCTTATGTCTATCTATTTGTGCCGGTCTTTCTATCTTTTTATGTGCACCTTCCAAGAAATTTGAACGCATGTGTAAGCTTGGGCGGCGAAGGCCTTCTGAGTGGCACTTCTGCCTGTGTTGCCGATGCTGCTGGTGGTCCTGGTGAGCTGCAGCTGCTTTCCCTTTCTTCCCTTGCTGGCCACTTGCCTCAGCCACCCCTTTAAGATGACAACCCAACAGAGCCTACGTGTGTGTGTGTGTGCTTATCTTTCTATATTTATTCTATTTATCTCTCTGTCATTGCCCTTCTTACCAAACCTTGCCGGAACATCGCAAGGACTAACTGCAGAACCCAAACAAAGCAAACGCCGAAATAAAAATAAAACGAGAAATCAAAACGAAAAACGCAACGGCCAACTGAAACAAGTGCAATCACTCGGACAAGATAGCAATTCTTTTTGCCGCGCTGATGGATGAGTGCCACGCAAGTTTGAACGTAAAAGTCCAAAATGTAAATTGAATTGCATTGTCCAAGGAGTGGATGTAAGAATCCAGTGGGTACAAATCAAGGTACTGTTGGAGCTCCGAGCCCGCCTCGCAGTGGCAAAAACGATTCTATAAAAGAAAAAGAATGGTAACTGAAATTTTCTCAGCCCCACAGCTGCTCGAAAATGGAATCCGGAACTCAACAGTGACCATACTAAAGTCAATTCAAATTACATTGTGTAAAATCTGTGACGGCCGAAATAAAATGTGAGTTCATAAACCAATCAACCTGTACAAATGGGAACTTTAGTTCACCTAAGTTGACTGGACATCAAATTCAAACAACCAAATATTGGTTTTGCACTGTTTGGCGCGGAAGTGAAATTCCAAGCAAGAAACGCGTAAAAGCGATCAACAAAGTAAAACCAAGCGCGTGAGAACGCATGGGTTCTACTGACTTATATTTGTGTTGGTGGCTACCTCTAGACATACGCGTCGACTTTCGTTTGGTTAAATACAAACTAGGTAAAAACCCATGTATAGAACAACAAGAAACAGCATACAAACAAAACCTTTCTTATTAAAAATAAACGCACACAACGAAACAGAGTGACGCACTTTATATTGATTTTCTTTTTCACTTGCTGGAATTTGTCTGCATCGATCTGAAGAAGCATCCAACAGATTAGGTATTTCATCTGATGGATACGAACACCCAGTGTAACAGCCCTGATATTCAGGGTATGATTTGGCAAACAAAAACAGAAAGCAACGGCAAATATGATTGATCGAGAAATTCATAGATAGATAGATAGAATAGGATAGGATAGGATAGGATAGGATAGATAGATTGATAGATAGATAGATAGGTAGATAGATAGATAGATAGATGGATGGATGGATAGACAGATAGACAGATAGATAGTTAGTTAGATAGATAGTTAGTTAGATAGACAGATAGACAGATAGATAGATAGATAGTTAGATAGATAGATAGATAGACAG